>CM035427.1:3430943-3435943 GCA_020310875.1 Ceratopteris richardii
TTAGGGGTGTCCAAATCGACTTCTCAGAAGTGCAGATTTAGACATAGGTAACTTGTGAAGTAGATTTTTCACGATCTACTAAGTCTTTTGAGAAAATGTAACTTGGAGAAGGTGCACAATCCTTAGGTGACACCTCATGCAAAGTTTATAAAAAACGTTACACATTTGATAAGTCAATGTGAGAAATATGTGCAGCAGAATTTCTGAGTAATATCCTTCTTCACAGTTTGTTCAAGAATTTGATATTTGGTCATTGATCCTTTAAATTGATGAAGGTTTTGACTTACTCTTGATATAGAGGTGCTCTAAGTTCAAGAGTAAGTTGTTCTTTTGGAGATTAACACTCTCCATCAGTGATATCAGAGCAGGAAACATGAAATTTGAGAAAAGGAGGATCTCGACTATTGCAGTTGCAAAGAATTCAACATCTGAAGGATTAAAAGATGAAAACTTGAAGGCAAAGCTTAAGGAGGAGATTATACGACATCAAGAAGGACGAAAGGAGTGTCATTCAAAGTAAAGGTAACCTTATACTTTATAAAGATTGAAGAATTCAGTACACAGGTAAAGGAAGGATGGGAGATTCTCTTCAGATAGAGAAATTGGATAGAGAAAACTATCCTGCATGGTCAATGAGGATGGAAGCTAATCTTATGAGCAAAGATTTGATAGCTTACATTACAGGAGAAGAAGAGAAGGCACAGTTCAGAGATTCTAGTGTTCCAACTAGAGAGGAGTTGTCAGATTTGAAGAATTGGATGAAAAGAGATGCTCAAGCTAGGAGTATCATTTATATGGAAGTCAATGATTACTTGCTACCTCACATTAGAGGTCTTGAAAGTGCAAGTGAAATATGGAATGCTTTGGAGGAGCATTTCTAGAACACTACAAAGTAAAAAAAGGCATCCTTATGGGCAGAGTTTACTACTTTCAAGAAGAAGGCTTCACAATCAATATCTGATTATGTGACAAAGATGAAGGACATTGCAGATGCATTAGGAGTAGTGGATGAAGACATTGAAGTGGATAAATTGGTAAGGAAAATTCTCACAGGATTAAGAGGTGATGAGAAGTGGAAGCCTTTTATTTTGTCTACAGAACTTTCATTGGATCATTTCACTCCTGATTTGAATCAATTATTAGGACATATGTTAACCTTTGAGAATGATATCAAAGGAGATGTTGACAAGAGTGCAGGTCATGCAATGTACTCTAAAGACAAGAAGAAAGCTAACAAAGGAAAGCAACAAGCAAATGAAGAAGGAGGCACAACTAGTCAAGCCAACTTCCTAAGAGGAAGAGGAGGTGGCAAAGGTAGAGGAAGAGGCAGGAGTAACAAAGATGGAGCCAAAGCTTGCTGGATTTGTGGTAACACAAATCATTTAGCCAATGATTGTTGGCATAACACTCAGAGTAATGGTGGATACAATCAGAACTATAATTCAAGAGGAAGAGGTGGCAAAAATCAAAGAGGTAATTTTAGAGGTAGAGGTAGTAGGGGTTACTTTGGAAGAAATGCAGGTAGAGGACTCCAAAGTCAACAATATAACAATACCTACTACAATTATGCTTCAGATCAGAAGGAAGATTCAACATTGATAATGAATGCAACTTGTGAAAGGTAGAGTGAAGATCAAAGAGTCTTCTACATTGACTCAGGGTGTAGCAATCACCTGAGTGGTAACATAGCCTTGATGACTAATTCGGAGAATAAGGTATCTAATCATGTTGTTCAAACAGGTGATAATACAAAGCACAATGTGAAGTCAATTGGATCAGTGAAGGCCAAGGATGGTAGCACCTTATTGAGTAAGGTCTTATATGTTCCTACAATTCCTAAGAATTTGATAAGTGTAGGACAAATTGTGGAAAAAGGTTATGAAGTGAGGTTCACTAATGAAGGAGTGTTTGTGGAAGACCCTAGCAATGGGTATAAACAAATTGTTTCAGGGAAGAAAAAAGGAAGATTGTTCACATTCAAGATTCAAGGTAATGTTGGTCATGCCTTGTTCACTTATGGAGGACATAAGATCTCTGATTTAGATCTTTGGCACAAGAGGCTTGGACATTTCAAGGAAAGAGGTATTAAAGACATGATTAATAATGGTTCAATGCTTGGACTTCCTAATGTTGCAGGTCAACATATGACATATAGATGTGAGGCATGTCAATTAGGTAAGGCTCATAAGCAATCCTATTCTAAGCATGGGTTTATGTATTCAGAGAAACTTGAGTTGGTACACACAGATGTGTGGGGACCATCAAAGGATTTCAGTATCAATGGTTCATAGTATTATGTGATTTATGTTGATGATGCTACCAGATGGGTCGCTATCTATGTGATCAAAGATAAGTCAGAGGTATTCAATATATTCAAACATTATCATGTGTATGTAGAGAGAATTACAGGACATAAATTGAAGAGACTAAGGTTAGATGGAGGGGGAGAGTATTTCCCTAATGAGTTCAGTGATTACTTGTGGAATGCAGGTATAAAAAGGGAGGTTACTTGCAGGTACTCTCCTCAACAAAATGGTGTAGCAGAAAGGAGGAATAGGACTCTTGTTGAGTTTGCAAGATCCATGATGAAGCAGAAAAATTGCCCAAATTATTTGTGTGCTGAGGTTGTAAATACAGCTACTTATTTGGTCAATAGGCTACCTTGTAAAACCTTGCAGGGTATGACACCATATGAGGCATGGTGGGGTAAGAGACCCACATTAGACCATTGCAAAGTAATTGGATGTTTGGCCTATGCATATGTGCCATCACAATTAAGGCACAAATTGGAACCTAAAGCTGAAAAATATGTGTTTATTGGTTATGATGATAAGCAGATGGGATACAGATTGTGGAATCCATCCACAAAACATTTCCTTGTGTCCAAGGATGTTACATTTGATGAGCAGGCTACTTGGTATGCAGGTACTATCAATATTAATACAGATGATGAAGAAATTGTGACTCAAAGGAAAGGTAAATCAAAGGTTCAGATATTTGATAAACAAGAGAATAATGAAGTGCAGGTTGCACTTGAAGAAACACCAAGATTTGATCCTGAATGTGAAGAACCAGAAACCTCAAGAAGTGGAGAACTTAGGAGGTCTACAAGGCACAAATGGCAACCTACAAGGTATAGCTATGATAATTCATTCTTGACTACTAAGGATTATGCTTACATGATTAAAGCAGATGAAGACCCTTCTACATATGAAGAGGCAAAAGGTAAAGAAATTTGGGAAAAAGCTATGCAGGAAGAATATGATGCATTGATGGAAAATCAAACATGGGATTTGGTTCCAAAACCAAATAGTCAGAAGATTATTGGATGCAAGTGGGTCTATAAGACAGAGATTTGCAGATGGAAGTGTGTCTAGGTACAAAGCTAGACTTGTTGTAAAAGGATTTGCTCAGACATATGGTATTGACTATGATGAGACTTATAGTCTTGTGGCAAAGATGACAACCATCAGAACACTTATAGCAATTGCTGCATGTAAAGGTTGGAAATTGTGTCAATTAGATGTGAAGAATGCTTTTTTGAATGGTTATATTTCAGATGATGTTTTCATGAAGCAACCTCAAGGATTCAGAGATGAAAGATATCGAGATCATGTGTGTAAGCTCAAGAGATCTTTATATGGCTTGAAGCAGGCCCCAAGGGCATGGAACTATAGGCTTGTAAAGTTCTTAAAGGAACTTGGATTTCAAGTATCTAAAGCAGATAGTAGCTTGCTTGTTAAAGCAAGTGATGATGGGTTCATTTACATATGTATATATGTTGATGATATAATTCTTACAGGTACAGATGAGAAAGGCATACAAAGCCTAAAGAAGCAAATGGAGAAAGAGTTCAAAATCAGTGATTTCGGAGATTTGTCATACTTCTTGGGCATGGAGATTTCATACACTCAACATGGAGTGTATGTGACTCAAGAAAGGTATTTGAAGAACTTGTTAACCAAGTTTAAAATGAATGATTGCAGAGTAGCACCTACTCCAATGGAGGTGAATCACAAATTAAGTAGATTTGGAGGTGAAGAGTTCAAGGACATGAAACAATATCAGAGTTTGGTTGGTAGTCTTATCTATGCTACATTAACTAGGCCTGATTTATCATATGCAGTTGGGGTGTTGTCTCAATTCATGCATTGTCCTAGGAAAGAACATTGGATTGCAGGTCAAAGAGTGTTGAGGTATATTAAGGGTACACTCAAAGAGGGTTTGTATTATGGTTTTACATCAGATACAAATATCAAAATATATAGTGATGCAGATTGGGCAGGTAATCCAGATGACAGAAGGTCAACCTATGGATACATGTGTTATGTGGGAGATAAGTTAATCTCTTGGTGCTCAAAGAAGCAACATACAGTTGCTTTGTCATCTACAGAAGTAGAGTACACAGGCATGGTTGAAGCTGCAAAGGAAGTGATATGGCTTAAGACTCTCATGAAGGGTTTTGACATTATACAGAGCATACCTATCATTTATGGAGACAGCATGAGTTCGTTATATCTAGCTGCTAATCCTGTTTTTCATGCCAGGACCAAACACATACAGATACATTATCACTTTCTAAGAGAGAAGGTGATGGATAAATAGATTGAAGTTATACATACTTCAACAAAAGATCAAATAGCTGATATGCTTACAAAAAGCTTGGATGGACCAAAGTTACAAAAGTTCAAAGACATGGCAGGAATAAAGAAGATAAGAGAAACCTCAATTGATGATTGAGGGGGAGCTGTTGGTGCAGACAAATCACTAGTTGAAGTTTTGGAAGACAAAGGATGAAGATAAGATCAATTCTTGAAGCATAGAAGATGGATATATTCAGAGGCTAAAAGAAATGTACACATATGTACATTAGTTCAGATATAGGTCACTTAGACTTTTGATTAGTCATAAGCTTGTACATATTTGCCTATAAATACTATGAAAAATATCGGGGCAGAGAGAGGAGACAATGAGAGAGTATGAGAATAGAAAAATGAGAA
>CM035427.1:3443443-3483443 GCA_020310875.1 Ceratopteris richardii
TGAAGTTTTTTAGTCTTGTCCTGCAAAGACTGATAATCATTCTCATTAATAAATACTTTTTCCTGTTCATGCAAAAACAATTTTTCCTCTTGAAAAACTAAAAAGTCCGAAACTTCCTGCAACCTCCTCTTCATTCCTGATACATCATAATCTGAAGTATTAACATCCTTCAAGATTTTTTTGTCTACTGCTTGTAATTGTTCCTCCACTCTTCTTTTTCTAGACAATTTG
Source organism: Ceratopteris richardii (assembly GCA_020310875.1). Taxonomy (NCBI): domain Eukaryota; kingdom Viridiplantae; phylum Streptophyta; class Polypodiopsida; order Polypodiales; family Pteridaceae; genus Ceratopteris; species Ceratopteris richardii. The sequence goes on from CM035427.1 coordinate 3,443,675, forward strand.
AAAACAGTTCCGAATGCTTTCGGATGCTCTACACAATCTTGAACCTGCAACAAAATATCTTGCTGTGTCCCTGCTTCTCTTATATCAGGTTGAATGATTTGACTAGCTGATTTCATCTCTTGTGCAATATAACCGGTACGAAGAAAATATTTAGACGTCTCTGAAGGTCTATCGATTACCTCTTTTGCTACTAACTGTTCTTGCTCTCGACTCATCACTTGATGACCACAAAAATTGATCTCCTTAGGCCACACGATCTTCTGACCTTCGACTAGCTGCACGAACTCAAATAATGCTGCTAACCTACTATTTGTCTGCGTTTTATGCCTATCACCGACGAAAATCTCACTATGTAGGTGATCATACACCGAATGGGCCCAACTTACTTTTCCACCTACCTTTGCATAGGCCAGCGATGCAAAATTCTCCCTGGACATAGAATCAAATTTAATGATAAAACATAATCTTTCCAAATACCATTTTAGCTGCTCCCTTCGCACATAGCTTGCATTCTTCATCATATAGTACTTCTGTCTTCCTTCTCGGGGTCCAAAGTCTTTCTTCAAAGCCTCCTCCAAACATTTTGGAATGACTACATCATCGTATATAGGCAATTGAAATAATTCGGCAACTAATTCCGGTGAAAATTTTAACTGGATTGAGAGCTGATCCTTCATTTTCAACATGATTTCTAGTTGGCTCTTTGCATCATAATTGCATCTCCAGCGCTCCCATGGCAACATAGCGAACTGTAATAATCCAATCCTTCTGAGCCAATTCTCATTCAAAGCAGACTGTGTATCCACTTCCACTTTAAAGTCTATGAATGACCCCATAAGCATTTGCACACCCTTAGTCGTTGTAGATGGTGTTGATATTTCGTCTTCATCCTCCTGTAACGAGCTATCAGTCTCCTCCATTGTGGTTTCTACCTTTCGCACTACCACTTCTCTCTTTCTCATACACCCTCTCATGACTCCTGATTCAGGCACTAATACAAAAAACGTAGGAAAAAATATTATCCTGGAAACCTTTAAGTAGAACTGAAAATATTCTTTCCACAAGTGCGAATGCTTGAACTGCCACTTACTGCAATGATAAACGTATTTACACACGTAACACTTCATGCAACTCAATAATATTGTAGCATGGATTATCAAAAAAATCATCCACAACGATTGCCCGACATATCAATAATCCACTTAACAAATCTTCTACACGTGCCAGAATAATCATGGAACAGAACACTCATTCGTACTTCTAGAATACGAAATTGATATTTAAATTCCTCAATACTACATTGTATAGTGCAAATACTTCCAACCATACAGCTCTCACAAATTGTACTTTGCAAAATAATCATTGATCGAATACTAGCTTCCTTTCCATATTCCCCTCGATGTCGCTGCTTCTTATGGATCTACTGACTCGGAATACAAAGTATACTTATTTCCAACATATCATTACTTGCAGACTGAGAATATTCCTTAGTTTGTATAGCATGATTATCCATCATTGGCCCTGGCCTAATCCGTAACACACTGTTGAACTACAACTGTAAACCAAGTGTCCATTGTAATCGTAAAAATTTACTTAATGTAGTTTTAGAACAACACGAGGTCAAAAAACACTATATTACAGATGAAAATGTAGAGAAATAAACTCTTAAGTATCCATATGTTGATCTCCTATCATCAGGATTACCTGCCCAATCTGTATCACTATCGACCTTGATGTTTGTGTTTGATGTAAAACCATAATACAAACCTTCTTTGAGTGTACCCTTAATGTACCTCAACACTCTTTGTCCTGCAACCCAATGTTCTTTCCTAGGACAATGCATGAATTGAGACAAAACTCCAACTGCATATGACAAGTCAGGTCTAGTTAGAGTAGCATAAATCAAACTACCAACCAAACTTTGATATAGCTTCATATCTTTGAACTCTTCTCCTCCATATCTCTTGAACTTGTGATTCACCTCCATTGGAGTAGGTGCTACCCTACAATCATCCATTTTAAACTTGATCAACAAGTTTCTCAAATACCTTTCTTGAGTTACATACACTCCATGTTGAGTGTATGAGATCTCCATGCCCAAGAAATATGACAAGTCTCCCAAGTCACTGATTTTGAACTCGTTCTCCATTTGCTTCTTTAGGCTTTGAATGCCTTTCTCATCTATACCTGTAAGAATTATATCATCAACATATATGCACATGTATATGAACCCATCATCACTTGCTTTGACAAGCAAGCTACTATCTGCTTTAGATACTTGAAATCCAAGTTCTTTCAAGAACTTTACAAGTCTATAGTTCCATGCCCTTGGGGCCTGCTTCAACCCATACAAAGCTCTCTTGAGCTTACATACATGATCTGGATACCTTTCATTTCTGAATCCTTGTGGTTGCTCCATAAAACATCATCTGAAATATAACCATTTAAAAAAGCATTCTTCACATCTAATTGACATCATTTCCAACCTTTACCTGCAGCAATAGCTATGAGTGTTCCTAATGGTTTTCATCTTTGCCACAGGACTATAGGTCTCATCACAATCTATACCATATGTCTGAGCAAACCCTTTAACAACAAGTCTAGCTTTATATCTAGACACACTTCCATCTGCATACCTCTTTGTCTAAAAGACCCATTTGATGGAGAGTGTTAATCTCCAAAAGAACAACCTACTCTTGTGATTAGAGCACCTCTATACCAAGAGTAAGTCAAAACCTTTACCAAATTAGAGGTCCAATCTCCAAATTATCAAAACTTGAAAAATTCTGTGAAGAAGATGAAACACAGAAAGTCTGCTGCACAATTTCTTCTCATTGACTTATCAAATCTTTAAAGTTTTCTATGAAATTTTGTATGCAGTGTCGCCTAGAGATTGCGCATCTCCTCCAAGTTAAAATTCTTCAAAAGGTTTAGTGTAACTTGAGAAATCAACTTCACAAGTTACCTATGTCCAAATCAATACTTCTGAGAAGTCGATTTGACACCCCTAACTTCTTAACTTTGGTTCTCACAATGTCGAACCCGTTTTGCCAAATCCTTTTGACTGTAGATAGCTTATCTCTCAACTTAGATTTTGAGCTATCACATGTGTAAAACTTTACACTGTGCACTGAGCACTACGCATTTCTTTAAACTCAAAAACTGCGCCTGTTTTAGGAGACTGTGAACACTCAACACATATGAATGTTCCTATAGATAATTCTCCTAACCTGTTTGCAATTAGACTCTGAAACTCAAGTCACAGACTCATTAACTACCAACTTAGATATCCTCAAAAGGATTTCACAATTGATCAAACACAGATGGAGCAGACACGAAAAGATCGGGCGCAATATTTCTTCACTTTCTCAGAAAGTTACATTTGAGTGATGAGAGAAAACTCAACTAACTTTTCACATATCTCATGACATCTATCTTCCTCATTCTTGACTTCTATCTATTCATACATAAGCTCTCATATCACGCCTCGACATTTTCAAGGTATTTATAGATAAATTTGTACAGGTCTATGACTAATCAAAGATCTAAGTGAACTATGTACATATGTGTACATTCCTCACATACTCTGAATGTATCTTCCTTCCAAGCTTCAAGAATTCATCTCATCCTTCATTCTTTAGTCTTCAAACATTCAATTGGTGATTGATCTGCACCAACAGCTCCCCCTCAATCATCAATTGAGGTTTCTCCTTTCTTCTTTATACCTGCCATATCTTTAAACTTCTGTAGCTTTGGTCCATCCAAGCTTTTTGTAAGCATATCAGCTATCTGATCCTTAGTTGAAGTATGAATGACTTCAATCTCCTTGTCCATCACTTTTTCTCTTAGAAAGTGATACTGAATCTCAATGTGTTTGGTCCTGACATGGAAAACAGGATTAGCAGCTAAGTACAATGAACTCATGTTATCTCCAAATATAATTGGTATCCCATGTACAATGTCAAGACTCTTCATCAAGGTCTTGAGCCAAATCACTTCCTTTGCAGCTTCAACCATGCCTTTGTATTCTGCTTCTGTAGAAGACAAAGCAACTGTATGTTGCTTCTTGGAACACCATGAGATAAGTTTATCTCCCACATAACACATGTATCCAAAAGTAGATCTTCTATCATCTGGATTACCTGCCCAATCTGCATCACTATAGATTTTGATATTTGTATCTGAGGTAAACCCATAATACAAACCTTCATTGAGTGTACCCTTAATGTACCTCAACACTCTTTGACCTGCAATCCAATGTTCTATCTTTGGGCAATGCATAAATTGAGACAAAACCCCTACTACATATGATAAATCAGGTCTAGTTAAAGTAGCATAGATAAGACTACCAACCAAACTCTGATATTGTCTCATATCCTTGAACTCTTCACCTCCATACTTACTCAATTTGTGATTCACCTCCATTGGTGTGGGTGCTACCCTACAATCATCCATTTTAAACTTGATTAACAAGTTCTTCAAATACCTTTCTTGGGTCACAAATACTCCATGTTGAGTATATGTAATCTCCATGCCCAAGAAATATGACAAGTCTCCCAAGTCACTTATTTTGAATTCTTTTTCCATCTGCTTCTTGAGTCTTTGTATTCCTTCTTCATCTGTACCTGTAAGGATTATATCATCAACATATATGCACATGTATATGAAACCATTTTCACTTACTTTGACAAGCAAGCTACTATCTGCTTTAGACACCTGAAATCCAAGTTCCTTCAAGAACTTTACAAGTCTATAGTTCCATGCCCTTGGGGCCTGCTTCAAACCATACAAAGCTCTCTTGAGCTTGCACACATGATCTGGATACCTTTTATCTTTGAACCCTTGAGGTTGCTCCATGAACACATCATCTGAAATATAACCATTCAGAAAAGCATTTTTCACATCAAGTTGACATAACTTCCAACCTTTACATGCAGCAATAGCTATAAGTGTCCTGATGGTTGTCATCTTTGCCACAGGACTATAAGTCTCATCATAGTCAACACCATAAGTCTGAGCAAACCCTTTGACAACAAGTCTAGCTTTGTATCTAGACACACTTCCATCTGCAAACCTCTTAGTTTTGTAAACCCACTTGCATCCAATGATTTTCTGACTATTTGGTTTTGGAACCAAATCCCATGTTTGATTCTCCATCAATGCATCATATTCTTCCTGCATAGCTTTCTCCCATTTTTCCTTACCTCTTGCCTCTTCATATGTAGAAGGGTCTTCATCTGTATTCACCATATAAGCATAATCTTTTGTGGCCAAAAATGAAGTATCATAGCTATACCTTGTAGGTTGCCATTTGTTCCTTGTAGACCTCCTAAGTTCTCCACTTCTTGAGGTTTCTGGTTCTTCATGTTCAGGATCAAATCTTGGTGTATCTTCCACTTCAACCTGCACTTCATTATTCTCTTGCTCATCAAATATCTGAACCTTTGATTTACCTTTCCTTTGGCTCACTTCTTCTTCATTACCTGTATTGATATTAATTATACCTGCATACCAAGTACTTTGCTCATCAAATGTCACATCTTTAGAAACCATGAATTGTTTTGTAGATGGATTCCACAATCTATAACCCATCTGCTTATCATCATAACCAATGAAAACATATTTTTCAGCTTTAGGCTCTAACTTGTGCCTTAATTGTGATGGCACATATACATATGCCACACATCCAAAAACTCTGCAATGATCCAAGGTAGGTCTCTTACCCCACCAAGCCTCATATGGTGTCATACCCTGCAAGGCTTTACATGGTAACCTATTGACCAAATAAGTAGCTGTATTCACAGCCTCAGCCCACAAATAATTAGGGCAACTTTTCTCCTTCATCATGGATCTTGCAAACTCAACAAGTGTTCTATTTCTCCTTTCTGCTACACCATTTTGTTGAGGAGAGTACCTGCAAGTAACTTCCCTTTTTATACCTGCATTCCACAAGTAATCACTGAACTCATTAGAGAAATACTCTCCCCCTCCATCTGACCTTAGTCTCTTCAACTTATGACCTGTAATTCTTTCTACATATGCATGATAGTGTTTAAATGTGTTAAACACTTCTGACTTATCTTTGATCACATAAATGGTGATCCATCTAGTAGCATCATCAACATAAATCACATAATATCTTGACCCATTTATACTGTAATCCTTTGATGGTCCCCACACATCTGTGTGTACCAACTCAAGCTTCTCTGAGTACATAACACCATGCTTGGAGTAGGAAGACTTATGAGCCTTACCTAATTGACATGCCTCACATCTGTATGTCATATGTTGACCTGCAACATTAGGCAAACCAAGCACTGAACCACTGTTAATCATGTCTTTAATACCTCTTTCATTGAAATGTCCAAGCCTCTTATGCCAAAGATCTAACTCAGAGATCTTATGTCCTCCATATGTGAACATAGCATGACCAATATTGCCTTGAATCTTCAATGTAAATAGTCTTCCTTCTTTCTTCCCTGAAACAATCTGTTTATACCCTTGACTAGGGTCTTCCACATATACTCCATCATTAGTGAACCTTACTTCATATCCCTTTTCAACAATTTGTCCTACACTTATCAAATTCTTAGGAATTGTAGGAACATACAAGACCTTACTCAATAAGGTGCTACCATCCTTGGCCTTCACTGATCCAATTGATTTCACATTGTGCTTTGTGTTGTCACCTGTTTGAACAACATGATTAAAAACCTTATTCTCCAAATCAGTCATCAAAGATATATTACCACTCAAGTGGTTACTACACCCTGAGTCAATGTAGAAGACTCTCTGATCTTCACTCTGACTTTCACAAGTAGCATTCATTATTAATGTTGAATCCTCCTTTTGATCTGAAGCATAATTGTAGTAGGTGTTGTTATATTGTTGACTTTGGAAACCTCTTCCTGCATTTCTTCCAAAATAACTCCTACCACCTCTGCCTCTGAAATTTCCTCTTTGATTTCTGCCACTTCTTCCTCTTACATTATAGTTTTGACTGTATCCATTATTATTCTGAGTATTATGCCAACAATCATTAGCTAAGTGATTTGTCTTACCACAAATCCAGCAAGCCTTGCCTCCATCTTTGTTATTCCTGCCTCTTCCTCTTCGTTTGCCACCTCCTCTTCCTCTTAGGAAGTTGGCTTGACTAGTTGTGCCTTCATCTTCATTTGTTTGTTGCTTTCCTTTGCCATTCTTCTTCTTGTCCTTTGAGTACATTGCATGACCTGCACTCTTGTCACCATCTCCTTTAACATCCTGCTCAAATGTTAGCATATGACCTAGCAACTGGTTTAAGTCAGGAGTGAAATGATCAAGTGATAACTCTGTAGACAAAATGAATGGCTTCCATTTGTCATCACCTCTTAAACCTGTAAGAATTTGCCTTACCAATTTATCCTCTTCAATGTCTTCATCAACAGCTCCTAATGCATCTGCAATGTCTTTCATCCTTGTTACATAGTCTGAAATGGATTGAGAAGCCTTCTTCTTGAAGGTTGTAAACTCTGCCCATAAGGATGCCTTTCTTGACTTTGTAGTATTCTGGAAATGCTCCTCCAAAGCATTCCAAATATCAGTTGCACTTTCAAGACCTCGAATATGAGGTAATAAGTAATCATTGACTGCCATATATATAATGCTCCTAGCTTGAGCATCTTTCTTCATCCAATTTTTCAAATCTGCTAGCTCTTCCCTAGTTGGAACACTAGGATCTCTGAAACTTGGCTTCTCCTCTTCACCTGTGATGTAGGCTATTAAATCTTTGCTCATAAGATGAGCTTCCATCCTCATTGACCATGCAGGATAGTTTTCCCTATCCAATTTCTCTATCTGAAGAGAATCTCCCATCTTGTGTCCTCCTGTGTATAGAAAACTTCAACCTTTATGAACAATATATGTACCTTTACTTCGAATTAGACTCCTTTTGTCCTTCTTGATGTCGTATAGTCTGCTCCTCAAGCTTTGCCTTCAAACTTTCACCTTTTAATTCTTCAATTGTTGAATTTCTTGAATCTGCAGCAGTCGGGATCCTCCTTTCCTTGATTTGATGTCTCCTGCTCTGATACCACTGATGGAGAGTGTTAATCTCCAAAAGAACAACCTACTCTTGTGATTAGAGCACCTCTATACCAAGAGTAAGTCAAAACCTTTACCAAATTAGAGGTCCAATCTCCAAATTATCAAAACTTGAAAAATTCTGTGAAGAAGATGAAACACAGAAAGTCTGCTGCACAATTTCTTCTCATTGACTTATCAAATCTTTAAAGTTTTCTATGAAATTTTGTATGGAGTGTCGCCTAGAGATTGTGCATCTCCTCCAAGTTAAAATTCTTCAAAAGGTTTAGTATAACTTGAGAAATCAACTTCACAAGTTACCTATGTCCAAATCAGTACTTCTGAGAAGTCGATTTGACACCCCTAACTTCTTAACTTTGGTTCTCACAATGTCGAACCCGTTTCGCCAAATCCTTTTGACTGTAGATAGCTTATCTCTCAACTTAGATTTTGAGCTATCACATGTGTAAAACTTTACACTGTGTACTGAGCACTACTCATTTCTTTAAACTCGAAAACTGCGCCTGTTTTAGGAGACTGTGAACACTCAACACATATGAATGTTTCTATAGATAATTCTCCTAACCTGTTTGCAATTAGACTCTGAAACTCAAGTCACAGACTCATTAACTATCAAATTAGATATCCTCAAAAGGATTTCACAATTGATCAAACACAGATGGAGCAGACACGAAAAGATCGGGCGCAATATTTCTTCACTTTCTCAGAAAGTTACATTTGAGTGATGAGAGAAAACTCAACTAACTTTTCACATATCTCATGACATCTATCTTCCTCATTCTTGACTTCTATCTATTCATACATAAGCTCTCATATCACGCCTCGATATTTTCAAGGTATTTATAGATAAATTTGTACAGGTCTATGACTAATCAAAGATCTAAGTGAACTATGTACATATGTGTACATTCCTCACATACTCTGAATGTATCTTCCTTTCAAGCTTCAAGAATTCATCTCATCCTTCATTCTTTAGTCTTCAAACATTCAATTGGTGATTGATCTACACCAACACCATTTACATCGAATGATCTTCTGGCTGTTTGGTTTAGGAACCAAATCCCAAGTCTGATTCTCCATCAATGCATCATATTCTTCCTACATAGCTTTCTCCCAATTTTCCTTACCTTTTGCCTCTTCATATGTAGAAGGATCTTCATCTGCCTTTATCATATAAGCATAATCTTTGGTAGCCAAAAAGAAGTGTCATATCTATACCTTGTAGGTTGCCATTTGTGTCTTGATGACCTTCTGAATTCTCCACAACTTGAGATTTCTCGTTCATCACATTCTGGATCAAATCTTGGCACTTCTTCAATATCAACTTGTACTTCATTGTTCTCCTCCTCATCAAATATCTGAACCTTTGATTTACCTTTTATTTGATTCACAACTTCTTCATCACCAACATAAATATTGATTGTACCTACATACCAATTACATTGCTCATCAAATGTAACATCCTTTGACACTAGGAATTGTTTTGTGGACGGATTCCACAACCTATAACCCATCTGCTTATCATCATATCCAATGAACACATATTTTTCAGCTTTGGGTTCCAATTTATGCCTCAATTGTGATGGCACATATGCATATGCCAAACATCCAAACACTTTGCAATGATCTAGAGTAGGTCTCTTACCCCACCATGCCTCATATGGTGTCATACCTTGCAAAGCTTTACATGGTAATCTATTGACCAAATAAGTAGATGAGTTTAGAGCCTCAGCCCACAAATAATTTGGGCAATTTTTCTCCTTCATCATTGACCTTGCAAACTCAACAAGAGTTCTATTTCTTCTTTTTGCTACACAATTTTGCTGAGGAGAGTACCTACAAGTAATTTCCCTTTTAATACCTGCATTCCACAAGTAATCACTGAACTCATTAGAGAAATACTCTCCCCCTCCATCTGACCTTAGTCTCTTCAACTTATGACCTGTAATTCTCTCTACATACACATGATAATGTTTGAATGTATTGAATACTTCTAACTTATCTTTGATCACATAGATAGTGATCCATCTGGTAGCATCATCAACATAAATCACATAATACCTTGATCCATTTACATTGAAATCCTTTGATGGTCCCCACACATCTGTGTGTACCGATTCAAGCTTCTCTGAATACATAAAACCATGCTTAGAATAAGATTGCTTATGAGCCTTACCTAATTGACATGCCTCATATCTGTATGTGATATGTTGACCTGCAACATTAGGCAATCCAAGCACTAAACCATTGTTAATCATATCTTTGATACCTCTTTCATTGAAATGTCCAAGCCTCTTGTGCAAATGATCTAACTGAGAGATCTTATGTCCTCCATAAGTGAACAAGGCATGACCAAAATTACCTTGGATCTTCAATGTGAACAATCTTCCTTCTTTCTTCCCTAAAACAATTTGTTTATACCCATTGTGAGGGTCTTCCACAAACACTCCTTCATTAGTGAACCTAACTTCATAACCTTTTTCAACAATTTGTCCTACACTTATCAGATTCTTAGGAATTGTAGGAACATACAAAACCTTTCTCAAGAGAGTACTTCTATCCTTGGCCTTCACTGATCCAATTGACTTCACATTGTGCTTTGTATTGTCACCTATTTGAACTACGTGATTAGTTACCTTATTCTCCAAATCAGTCATCAAAGCTATGTTGCCACTTAGGTGATTGCTACACCCTGAGTCAATGTAGAAGACTCTTTGGCCTTCAATTTGCCTTTCACAAGTTGCATTCATTATCAATGTTGAATCCTCCTTCTGATCTGAAGCATAATTGTAGTAGGTATTGTTGTATTGTTGACTTTGGAATCCTCTACCTGCATTTCTTCCAAAGTAACCTCTACTACCTCTACCTCTAAAATTACCTCTTTGATTTCTGCCACCTCTTCCTCTTGAATTAAAATTCTGATTATATCCACCATTACTCTGAGTATTATGCCAACAATCATTAGCTAAGTGACTTGTCTTACCACAAATCCAACAAGCTTTGACTCCATCTTTATTACTCCTGCCTCTTCCTCTACCTTTTCCACCTCCTCTTCCTCTTAGGAAGTTAGCTTGGATAGTTGTTGTTGGAGCAGTACAATCAACCATTGGTGATTATATAAAGCCTATAAGTGAAGAGATGAAGGAAAGATTGAAGATCAACTTCATGAAGTAAAGAGAAGATTCAGACAGCAAAGTTCTTTAAATTATATGTACATTAGTTCTGTATATACTTCAATATACTTGAAGTAATGATGAATCAGTACTCATATATATATATATATATATATATATATATATATATATATATATATATATATATATATATATATATATATATATATATATATATATATAGGTACGTGCTCATATTAAAAAGTGTGAGAGATGAAATATAGATGAGTAGATGATGAACATTGTATGTATCATCCACTAGATACGTGAAGAGTTAAGATAAGAAAAAGTTTTCAGAGAATTGCGTGTCGATCTTTTCTCTAGTTCTCCTTCTGTGTTTAATCTTATGAGAAATCCTTTTGTACACATCTAAGTCTATAGTTAATCTATCTATGGTTAAAGTTTGAGAGTTCAATTGCAAACAGGCTGAGAGAATTTTGGATAGGAACATCTATATGTGAGAAAGTGTTGAGTGTCTTCTGAAACAGGTGCAGATTCGATGGTCAAAGAAATGGACAGCGCTCAGTGCATAGTGTAAAGTTTTACACAAATGAGGAGTCAAAAATTAAGTTGGAAGGTAAGCTATCTATGGCTTAAAGCATTTGCTTGAACATGTTCTAGTTTGGGAGAACCATGTCCTAGAAGTTGCAGGTGTCAAAGTCGACTCTACAGGGAGATAGTTTTAGACATAGGTAGATTATTTGAATCATTTCTCATAATATACTCAAGCTTTTGAAGTGTTTTAACTTGGAGAAGGTGCACAACCTCTAGGCAACACATTCTACAAAGTTTTATCAGAAACGTTACACAAACAATTAATCAATGAATGATTAATGTGCAACAGACTTTTCTGAGAAATGACTTTCTTCACAGTTAGCTATTTTCTTGATAGTTTGGTGCTTGATTTCCAAAATTGGTTGGAGTTTAAAGTTATTCTTGATATAGAGGTGGTTTAACATCAAGGATAGCTTGTTCTTTTGGAGATTAACACTCTCCATAAGTGGTATCAGAGCAGGTTGTATCAAAATTGAGGAAAGGAAGACTCCAACTGCTACAGACACACAAATTTCACATCTTGAATGTTCAAAAGAATAAAGTGTGATAGGAAGACTGAAGGAAGACACATAAAGGTTATCAAAAGGATCAAAAGGAGCAACACTCAAAGTCAAGGTACATTCATTCCTTATAAGGATTAAAGATTTGAGACTACAGGTGAAGCAAGGATGGGAGATAGTCTTCAAATTGAAAAGTTGGATAGAGAGAACTATCCAGCTTGGTCTATGAGAGTGGAAGCTCATCTTATGAGCAAAGATCTGATGGGATACATAACACGAGAGAAAGAAAAGCCAGAGTTTAAAGATCCTAGTGTTCCAACTAGGGAGGAGCTTGCAGATATAAAGATTTGGATGAAGAAGGATGCTCAAGCAAGGAGCATAATCTACATGGCAGTAAATGATTATTTGCTTCCTCATATCAGACGACTTGAAAGTGCAAGTGACATTTGGAATGCTTTGGAAGAGCATTTTCAAAATACAAACAAATCAAGGAAAGCTTCATTATGGGTAGAGTTTACTACCTTCAAGAAGAAGGCTTCACAATCAATATCTGATTATGTGACAAAGATGAAAGAGATTGCTGATTCTTTAGGTGCAATTGATGAAGATATTGAAGAAGATAAGTTGGTAAGACAAATTCTCACAGGACTTAGAGGAGATGAGAAGTGGAAGCCTTTTATTTTATCTACAGAACTTTCATTAGATCATTTCACTCCTGATTTGAATCAATTGTTAGGACATATGCTAACTTTTGAGAATGATATTTGTTAGTCGGCCGCCGGATTGAGACAACTGTAACGGAAATCTTTGTAAAACACGCGCGAAAGGTTGTTACACGCATATTTGTAATTTCTATATAAAGTAATGAAATGGAATGCGTAAGAGAGAGAGGGGCGCGTGTTTTTAGGCCAATTTTGAGTAGCACCAGACTGTTCGTCTGGTTGAGTGTCTGAGTGTTGCTGTAGTGTGTCTTGTTTAAACTCTGTGTACCCCGGTGTACTGTGTATCTGTGTTGATCTCTAGTGAACTCCGTTGCGAGTTCCATTACTGTAGTCTGAGGAAGTTGTTCATGAATCTTTGTTGGATTGTGTCGCGTGCTGTGAATTACGACTTCTTGGAAGGTTTTGTCAAGTATTGATGAAATCGGAGCAATTGTGTTAGCATTCTGGTATTTAGATCTGTATTGTGTCGTTGAAGTATTGGGATCTGTCTGCCTGTGGCAAAGTTGAGTACAGTAAGATCTTTCTAAGTTAAGTACTAAGCCTTCAGTACTCTGTGTTGAACTCTCAAGTTCTTGGAATTTACGGTATTGCCTGATTGTTTAGATCTAGTCGGTAAAGAGTAACGATTACTATGGTTTCCAGCATATCAGTAAAGTTTGTGTGTAGATGTACCATGGCATCTCAGTGTATTCGGTACGTTTGAGCTAAGACTATGACGGTAAAATCTAAGTACGGAAATCTTTGACAGAGCTCCCAGCATGAGTACAGTACTGGGTGTGAGCAGTGATTTTGGGAACTAAGTATAGGGCCTCTCTCTAACAAACCCCTTCCACTCCCAAGAACCCAAACTGGAGGCTTCCACGTGTTCTAATAGTTAGTGCGCGTGGGAAGCAAGTTAACACTGGCGATCCTACTGGGGAAGTGGCATCAAGATTGCCGTTTACCTGTCGGAAGTGGCATTTAAGATGTCCGTTGATTGATTTCAAACAAGGGTCACAGATTTTGGACAACCGTAAAGAAGAATAGTACGCGTAGTATATGCCGGTTACTCGATCCGGTGAAATATATCCTAAGAACAGATAGCCTTGGGTACCTAACCTGCTAAGGACGCCTCCAGGAGGTAGAAGCGCGGGAAGGACCAAACGAGTTGATAAGACAGCAAACAACGTTTTTAGTAACTCCGGTCATATTCCGGTGGAACGTACTGCATCTCTAAGAGACTCCGGTACTATTTCGAGTTGGTGCAGACCAACCACCAATTGAAGTTTTGAGAGACAAAGAATGGAGATAAGATCAATTCTTGGAGCATAGAAGATGGTTACATTCAGAGGTTGAAATAGATGTACACATATGTACATTAGTTCAGATATAGGTCACTTATACTTTTGATAAGTCATAAGCTTGTACATATTTGCCTATAAATACTATGGAAAATGTCGGGGCAAGTATGAGAGAGTATGAGAATAGTGTATTGAGAAGTTGTAAGAGTCATTAGACCTCCTAGAAGTGAGTTGAACTCTCTCTCATCACTCAATTGTAATTTTCTGAGAAATAGAAGAAAAGTTGCGCCTCATGTTTCTGTGTTTTCTCCTCGTGTAGTAGATATGTTGTGAATTCCTTTTGGAGACGTCTAAGTCCATAGTTAATCAATCTATGGCTAGATTTTGAAATCTAAATGTAAGCAGGCTAAGAGAATTGTAAGTAGGAACATACATATGTAAAGAATGTTCACAGTCTTCTGAAACAGGCGCAGATTTCGAGTTCAGAAAAATGGACAGTGCTCAGTGCACAGTGTAAAGTTTTACACAAATGATAGCTCAAAATCTAAGTTGAGAGGTAAGCTATCTACAGCTAAAAGCATTTGACCAAACGGGTTCCACATTGGGAGAACTATAGCTAAGAAGTTACAGGTGTCAAAGTCGCTACTTCAGAGAAGCAGTTTCACACATAGGTAAAATGTTTGAGTCATTTCTCAAAGTATACTCAATCATTTAAGGAGATTTAAGTTGAAGAAGGTGTGCAACCTTAAGGTGATACATCCTACAAAGTTTAATAAAAAACGTTACACGAATGGTTAGTCAATCAGAGATTAAACTACAGTAGACTTTTCTGAGAATTTGATTTCTTCAAGAATAGTCAATTTCTTGATAAGTTGGTGATTGTTCTCTAAATTAAGAGGAGTCTAAACTTATTCTTGATATAGAGGTGCTCTAATTTCAAGAATAGGTTGTTCTTTTGGAGATTAACATTCTCCATCAGTGGTATCAGAGCAGGAAGCATTAGAATTAAAGAAAGGAGGATTCTGACTGCTGCAGCTACAAAGAATTTGACATCTGAAGATTCAAAAGGTGAAAGCTTGGAAGAAAAGCTTGAGAAGGAGATCATACGACACCTAGGAAGACAAAAGGAGTGTCATTCGAAGTAAAGGTAACTTTATACTTCATACAGGTTGAAGAATTCAATATACAGGTGAAGGAAGGATGGGAGATTCTCTTCAAATAGAGGAATTGGATAGAGAGAACTACCCTGCATGGTCAATGAGGATGGAAGCTCATCTAATGAGCAAAGATTTAATAGCTTACATTATAGGTGAAGAAGAAAAGCCTCAATTCAGAGATCCTAGTGTTCCAACTAGGGAAGAATTATCAAATTTGAAGAATTGGATGAAAAGAGATGCTCAAGCTAGGAGCATAATCTACATGGCTGTCAATGACTACTTGCTACCTCACATTAGAGGTCTTGAAAGTGCAAGTGATATTTGGAATGCTTTGGAGGAGCATTTCCAAAACACTACAAAGTCAAGGAAGGCATCCTTGTGGGCAGAATTTACCACCTTCAAGAAAAAGGGCTCTCAATCCATTTCAGATTATGTAACAAGGATGAAGGACATTGCAGATGCATTAGGAGCTGTTGATGAAGACATTGAGGAGGATAAATTGGCAAGGCAAATTCTCACAAGACTAAGAGGAGATAAGAAGTGGAAGCCTTTCATTTTGTCTACAGAACTTTCATTAGATCATTTCACTCCTGATTTGAATCAATTATTAGGACATATGCTAACTTTTGAGAATGATATCAAAGGAGATGTTGACAAGAGTGCAGGTCATGCAATGTACTCTAAAGACAAGAAGAAAGCTAACAAAGGAAAGCAACAAGCAAATGAAGAAGAAGGCACAACTAGTCAAGCCAACTTCCTAAGAGGAAGAGGAGGTGGCAAAGGTAGAGGAAGAGGGAGGAGTAACAAAGATGGAGTCAAAGCTTGCTGGATTTGTGGTAAGACAAATCATTTAGCTAATGATTGTTGGCATAATAATCAGAGTAATAGTGGATATAATCAGAATTTTAATTCAAGAGGAAGAGGTGGCAGAAATCCAAGAGGTAATTTCAGAGGTAGAGGTAGTAGGGGTTACTTTGGAAGAAATGCAGGTATTGGATTCCAAAGTTAACAATATAACAATACCTACTACAATTATGCTTCAGATCAGAAGGAAGATTCAACATTGATAATGAGTGCAACTTGTGAAAGGCAGAGTGAAGATCAAAGAGTCTTCTACATTGACTGAGGGTGTAGCAATCACCTGAGTGGTAATATAGCCTTGATGATTGATTTGGAGAATAAGGTATCTAATCATGTTGTTCAAACAGGTGATAATACAAAGCACAATGTGAAGTCAATTGGATGAGTGAAGGCCAAGGATGGTAGCATCTTATTGAGTAAGGTCTTGTATGTTCCTACAATTCCTAAGAATTTGATAAGTGTAGGACAAATTGTGGAAAAAGGTTATGAAGTGAGGTTCACTAATGAAGGAGTGTTTGTGGAAGACCCTAGCAATGGGTATAAACAAATTGTTTCAGGGAAGAAAGAAGGAAGATTGTTCACATTGAAGATTCAAGGTAATGTTGGTCATGCCTTGTTCACTTATGGAGGACATAAGATCTCTGAGTTAGATCTTTGGCACAAGAGGCTTGGACATTTCAATGAAAGAGGTATCAAAGTTATGATTAACAATGGTTTAGTGCTTGGATTGCCTAATGTTGCAGGTGAATATATGACATACAAATGTGAGGCATGTCAATTAGGTAAGGCTCGTAAGCAATCTTATTCCAAGCATGGTTTTATGTATTCAGAGAAGCTTGAGTTGGTACACACAGATGTATGGGGACCATCAAAGGATTTCAGTATCAATGGTTCAGGGTATTATGTGATTTATGTTGATGATGCTACCAGATGGATCACTATCTATGTTATCAAAGATAAGTCAGAGGTATTCAATACTTTCAAACATTATCATGTGTATGCAGAGAGAATTACAGGTCATAAGTTGAAGAGACTAAGGTCAGATGGAGGGGGAGAGTATTTCTCTAATGAGTTCAGTGATTACTTGTGGAATGCAGGTATAAAGAGGGAAATCACTTGCAGATACTCTCCTCAACAAAATGGTGTCGCAGAAAAGAGAAACAGAACTCTTGTTGAGTTTGCAAGGTCCATGTTGAAGGAGAAAAATTACCCTAATTATTTATGGGCTGAGGCTGTAAACATAGCTACTTATTTGGTCAATAGGTTACCATGTAAAGCCTTGCAGGGTATGACACCATATGAAGCATGGTGGGGTAAGAGACCTACCTTAGATCATTGCAAAGTATTTGGGTGTTTGGCATATGCATATGTGCCATCACAATTAAGACACAAATTGGAACCTAAAGCTGAAAAGTATGTGTTTATTGGTGATGATGATAAGCAGATGGGATATAGATTGTGGAGTCCATCCACAAAACAATTTCTTGTATCAAAAGATGTTTCATTTGATGAGCAAGGTACTTGGTATGCAGGTACAATTAATATTAATACAGATGATGAAGAAGTTGTAAACCAAAGGAAAGGTAAATCAAAGATTCAGATATGTGATGAAGAGGAGAATAATGAAGTGCAGGTTGAAGTTGAAGAAATGCCAAGATTTGATCATGAGTGTGATGAACCAGAAACCTCAAGGAGTGGAGAACTTAGAAGGTCATCAAGACACAAGTGGCAACCTACAAGGTATAGCTATGATACTTCTTTTTTGGCTATCAAAGATTATGCTTACATGATAAAAGCAGATGAAGACCCTTCTACATATGAAGAGGCAAAAGGTAAAGAAAATTGGGAGAAACCTATGTAGGAAGAATATGATGCATTGATGGAAAATCAGACTTGGGAATTGGTTCTTAAACCAAATAGACAGAAGATCATTGGATGTAAGTGGGTCTACAAGACAAAGAGGTTTGCAGATGGAAGTGTGTCTAGGTACAAAGCTAGACTTGTTGTGAAAGGGTTTGCTCAAACATATGGTGTTGACTATAATGAGACCTATAGTCCTGTGGCAAAGATGACAACGATCAAGACACTCATAGCAGTTGCTGCATGTAAAGGTTGGAAATTGAGTCAATTAGATGTGAAGAATGCTTTTTTGAATGGTTACATTTTAGATGATGTTTTCATGGAGCAACCTCAAGGATTCAGAGATCGAAGATATCCAGATCATGTGTGTAAGCTCAAGAGAGCTTTATATGGCTTGAAGCAGGCCCCAAGGGCATGGAACTATAGGCTTGTAAAGTTCTTAAAGGAACTTGGATTTCAAGTATCAAAAGTAGATAGTAGCTTGCTTGTTAAGGCAAGTGATAATGGGTTCATTTACATATGTATATATGTTGATGATATAATTCTTACAGGTACAGATGAGAAAGGCATACAAAGCCTAAAGAAGCAAATGGAGAAAGAGTTCAAAATCAGTGATTTGGGAGATTTTTCATACTTCTTGGGTATGGAGATTTCATACACTCAACATGGAGTGTATGTGACTCAAGAAAGGTATTTGAAGAATTTGTTAACCAAGTTTAAGATGAATGATTGCAGAGTAGCACCTACTCCAATGGAGGTGAATCACAAATTGAGCAGATTTGGAGGTGAAGAGTTCAAGGACATGAAACAATATCAGAGTTTGGTTGGTAGTCTTTGTTGGAATTTGGGGCCCCAGGATCGTTCCAATACTAAAACCTCTTGAGCATACACAACTTAATTGACAAGATGATAAGTGAGATAGAGAAAGAAAGAGATCTTGAGACAAGGATAGGGAACGTAAGCTGGATGCTTACTTCACTAAAATAATAGATGTCCAAATTACAACATGGGAGTACTACTCAACCATATAAAGTGGTGCACTCACTAATGGAGGAATAAGAAGATGATGATACAAAATTTAGATTATGTCGAAATAATCTAAGTGTGTGTGAAGAGAATGAAGTAACGAAGCTAACAAAATAGTGTAAAGAAATTGTAAATCAACCACAAGGTTAACTCACAAAAGATAGTTACAACCACCTCGTAGAAGACTTCCTGCTGCAATGAGAGTACCCTCTCCTTCACCACAACTTCACCTCCTTCAAGAGTGTGAGAACGCTCTGTCTTCAAGAAGATCTCCAAGCTCTAGATCTTTGAGTGAGTGATTATACAAGGAGCCAAGGCCTTGTTTATATAGTTGTTCTCCTCCTTGAAAAGCACATCGAAAAGCACTAATAAAGCTACGTTCGCTAAATCTATCGGAATAGCGTAGCTGTCCATATGCTTTTCCCAAAAGTAAAGTACTAAAAAGAAATCCGTCTTCGCGTTGCGTTTAACGGGATTCGAACCCGGGTCTACTGAGGGAGCTTTTAGAACGATGGGCTAGACCAAGTTGACCCGCTTTGACTTGTTGAAGTTATATAGAAGAGAGTCTATATCTGGAGACTGCGCCCGCCTAGAAGGATATGGAGAAAGCTTTTTATGAAGCTGTTTGTTGGACCAATGAGGACATTGACTTCCAACAGTCTTATCTATGCTACATTAACTAGGCCTAATTTATCTTATGCAGTTGGGGTGTTGTCTCAATTCATGCATTGTCCTAGGAAAGAACATTGGATTGCAGGTCAAAGAGTGTTGAGGTACATTAAGGGTACACTCAAAGAGGGTTTGTATTATGGTTTTACATCAGATACAAATATCAAAATATATAGTGATGCAGATTGGGTAGGTAATCCAGATAATAGAAGGTCAACCTATGGGTACATGTGTTATGTGGGACATAAGTTAATCTCTTGGTGCTCAAAGAAGCAACATACAGTTGCTTTGTCATCTACAGAAGCAGAGTACAAAGGCATGGTTGAAGCTGCAAAGGAAGTAATATGGCTTAAGACTCTCATGAAGAGTTTTGACACTAAACGGAGCATACCTATCATTTATGGAGATAACATGAGTTCATTATATCTAGCTGCTAATCCTGTTTTTCATGCCAGGACCAAACACATTGAGATAGAGTATCACTTTCTAAGAGAGAAGGTGATGGATAAAGAGATTGAAGTTGTACATACTTCAACAAAAGATCAGATAGCTGATATGCTTACAAAAAGCTTAGATGGACCAAAGTTACAGAAGTTCAAAGACATGGGAGGCATAAAGAAGATAAGAGAAACCTCAATTGATGATTGAGGGGGAGCTGTTGGTGCAGACCAATCACCAATTGAAGTTTTGAGAGACAAAGAATGGAGATAAGATCAATTCTTGGAGCATAGAAGATGGTTATATTCAGAGGTTGAAATAGATGTACACATATGTACATTAGTTCAGATATAGGTCACTTATACTTTTGATAAGTCATAAGCTTGTACATATTTGCCTATAAATACTATGGAAAATGTCGGGGCAAGTATGAGAGAGTATGAGAATAGTGTATTGAGAAGTTGTAAGAGTCATTAGACCTCCTAGAAGTTAGTTGAACTCTCTCGCATCACTCAGTTGTAATTTTCTGAGAAATAGAAGAAAAGTTGCACCCGATGTTTCTGTGTTTTCTCCTCGTGTAGTAGATCTTTTGTGAATTCCTTTTGGAGATGTCTAAGTCCATAGTTAATCAATCTATGGCTAGAGTTTGAGAATCTAATTGTAAGCAGGCTAAGAGAATTGTAAGTAGGAACATTCATATGTAAAGAATGTTCACAGTCTTCTGAAACAGGCACAGATTTTGAGTTCAAAAAAATGGATAGTGCTCAGTGCACAGTGTAAAGTTTTACACAAATGATAGCTCAAAATCTAAGTTGAGAGATAAGCTATCTATAGCTAAAAGCATTTGACCAAACGGGTTCGACATTGGGAGAACTATAGCTAAGAAGTTACAGGTGTCAAAGTCGCTACTTCAGAGAAGCAGTTTCACACATAGGTAAAATGTTTGAGTCATTTCTCAAAGTATACTCAATCATTTAAGGAGATTTAAGTTGAAGAAGGTGCACAACCTTAAGGTGATACATCCTACAAAGTTTTATCAAAAACTTTACACGAATGGTTAGTCAATCAGAGATTAAACTGCAGCAGACTTTTCTGAGAATTTGATTTTTTCAAGAATAGTCAATTTCTTGATAAGTTGATGATTGTTCTCTAAATTAAGAGGAGTCTAAACTTATTCTTTATATAGAGGTGCTCTAATTTCAAGAATAGGTTGTTCTTTTGGAGATTAACATTCTCCATCATTTCGACACAGTCTGTCGAAAGTATAGTAACTCCAAAATCCATCAGAACGCAGCATGAAGTTAATCTAACAACATTGAGTAAAGATTAAGATTTGTTTACGAATAGAAACGCTCTAGCCAAAGAAACCAACAAAGGAGAAGGAATACTTTGTTTTGGTGAAAAATCGACACCCTCCGGTGACATTTCAGTACAAGTCACTGAGAATTTACATTTTTCGGCGACGGTTTACCATTTGTTGGTGAATCTTCAGCCCAATCACCGCTATTGGGAGTAAGCTTCCCTACATTGGACATCAAAAAGGAAGGTAGCCTGTTCGAAACCGAGATTCGAATCATACTGAACAAGATTATCGAACCAGAAAGTGCACAGTTTGACGACACAAATTCTGATAGTTCAGATATTCAGCCCGGGGATACAGTAGGTAGTCACAATACACTCGCCATGAACGGGAAGCAACAACAACAACAGCAGCTATGTCCACCCAGGCCACCTCCAACAGGAGTGACGTACACCAAATTTGGTGGATTCCCAGGTGATGACCCAGATGCTCATGTACGTACATTTGAGATAAGCTACGCAGTGCTCAACCATCCACCTGACCCGGCGTATAAGGCTATTGTTTTCCGGTCCACTTTGGTCAACGAAGCAGCCAGATGGCTTACAGAATATGATATTAATCATTTCGGCACCTATGAAGCAATAAGGGATGCATTTCTGCAAAGACTCAGGCTAAAGAAGAATCCCGCGGAAATTTTTGATTACCTACAAAACAATCGACAGAAGATAAATCAAACAGTGCAGGAATATGCTACTTTATTCAGAGCGCATCTAAGGCCGTTACCACCAGCACATGCCAACCTACCAGACGACATTATTACTCAGTGTTTTATCAATGGATTGACCCCGCAACTTAAACAGATTATGATCATACACTACGTAGGAGCTATGACGCTAGATGCAGTGATTGCAATGGCTCTGCAACTAGAAAACAGGATTGGAGGATTTATAGAAGATCTGGAGTGGTTAAAGGCAAACAAAAATATTGCAGAAGATCCAACTATAGAGATGTACTGCACCACATGCAAGAATTCAGGCCATACTAGTGCCACTTGTGCACTTAATCAGCTATTCTCTGCTATCTGCAACACCACCGGACACACCACCGAAAACTGCACATACAATGCCAAAGTACAGGGACCAGCGACTGTCAATGCTATTATATAGGAACCACGACAGCCAGCCAATCACTATGTGCCACCACAAATGAGAAACAACCAGCAACAAGGCTACCGGAACTTCAGAGGACAGAGAAATAACAACTACAATGCAAATCGATGGCAGACCGGACCGGCACCGGAAAATCCCAATTTGCCACCACCACGCTGTCATTTTTGTTTGGCCATATTAGAAGATTTTGTAAGGATGCAGGTGAGTACGATCAGAGGAAGAAAGAACGACAAAACCCTATGACTAATATGGTACAAATCACACCAGTAGAAACACATGTTGCAGTAATTCAGACCCGATCCGATAAGCAATTGCAACCACCAGCAAAAATATTTGAACCTGGCACCAGAGAACAACAAAGGATCTATGATAAAGCTAGTCAATGGACCTCCGTGGAACCTCCAGTATTTCTAGACCCTATTCCGGTGACTCAGAGTCCATTATCCAATGAAGAAACACAGAAACAAGATTCCAATTCAACAGCGGGCACATCATCTTCAGTAGAAACATCATCGGCGGCTAGCTCATCATCTTCAGAATCCGTAGAAAATACAGTTCAGACACAAAAGTCCTGGGAAATTTTATGTAAAGCATCCATTACACTTCCCCTTGGGCAATTATTAGTACTAGTACGAGGAGTCCGGAAACAATTCCAGCAACAATTCAGTCCTGTACCGTCCTGCATTCCAGCAACAACAATAGCGCAACCAGAACCTGATTCTACAGACGATCACTCAATCCCTCTGATTATAGTATGGTATAAAAATCATAAAATCACACAGGTATTAATTGATGGAGGATCCGGTGTCAATATTGCCACTGCTGCACTGTGTAAGAAATTAGGATGGACCGAAATCGAACCAGTCCAATTTTTTGTTAGAATGGCTGACCAGTCTAGAGTCCACCCAATAGGACTTGTTCGGAATGTACCTATAACTTTACAAGGCACCACATTTAAGATGACCTTTGTCGTCTTAGAATTACCAAAATCCACCCTGGACTATAACCTTCTTTTTGGTCGTCCTTGGCTGAAGCAAGCTAAGGTGATACAAGATTGGTCTACACAAGAACTCACCTTCAAAGATAAGAATCATAATTATGTTGTAAAATTAGATGCTATACAGCCCTGTGAATTGCATGCTAGACCGTATTTTACAGAACTCGTTGTCGGAAAGATTTCAACCTTTCCGTTGATGACCAGAGAAAATGAAAACAACTTTATTGGTGATCTCAAACCTTTTATATCACTGTTAAACAATTGTGTTGATTGGAATTGACTACTTTAAAAGTGTTTGCAGGAACAGGAAATGATAAAGAATACAAGTTCATATTAGGGTTTACTCTAATTTCATATTTAATGAGTTGTTTTATTTATACATGCAGGAAACATGGGTATATAACCCTAGGATTTCATAAGTTTATATAAGTTTAAGTCAGTAGGGTTAATCCAAAGGATCTTAAATGATTCTAATGGGTTAATGCTAGGGTGTACTTAAATATTAATGGCTAATGATAGGGTTCAGAAAAGATTTTAAAGGGTTTCAATGGATTTCAAAAGGGTTTTAGTAGGTTTTCTAGGGTTTTTTGTATGTTTCAAGGGGTAAAATAACTACTATTTAATGAAATTAATCTATAATTAAGCATTGGTTAACTTATAAAACTAAATTATGATTTAATTAGTTACCTTAATAGTGTGTTGATATTTTAATATTAAGGTTCTAATTAATTAAACCCTTACACTAAACTTAAATTAAATGATTTATTTAAAATAAGAAAGAAGCTAATTAAATTATAAATGATAAATGAAATGGATAAATATCTAGTGGTGTGTATGAGTACTAGGAAAAAGAATGGTTTATAGAAAATGTGTAACTAAAGGGATTTAAGGAGTGGTTTGAATAAAAGATGCAATTAAAGGAGGTTAAAGTGAAACTTTAAATGAATGGTAAAGATGAAAGTGGGTAAAAGAATGGAGCAAGTGAGTTATGTGAGAAAAGTTAATTTAAAGTATGGTGAATAAATATGGGCAAAAGTGTGGATATAGGATAAAGTAAAATTTAAAAGAGTGATAGGCACATATTTTTGTGTGTATATATATGTCTATGTTTATTACAAGTTTTCTAATGATTTTTTTTTCAGGTAGATTTTATCTTCCTCTTTTGCTTCGTTTTCCTTCACCTCCATTATACGTGCATCTGCTCCGAGAGAGAAAGAGCGAGAGAGAGAGTGGCGACGCTGTAGGCTGTAGTGTACATGCAAGTCACGACAGAGAGAAGCTAGAGAGAGAGCGATTCTGTCCTGGCATAGGGCTCAAAGCATGCGCAGAGCGCAGAGAGAGTGGTAGTGGATTCATGGCGGCGATGAAGACCTGGTCGTGCGACAGTAAAAATGAGTTTAAGATAGATTATATTTGAGTTTTATTATACTCATCATCTCTCTAGCTCCCTCCACGGGCTGCGCGCGGCAGCGCAGAGAGAGAGAGAGATGGTCTGTACGCGAGGGAGAGAAAAGGCATACTGTTTTATATACACACTATGTGCACCTACGCTGGCCCGCACCGTTATCTATACATATTTCCCTGTGAAGACGACAATTACTCTACTATGTATTCACAATCGTAGAAATGTTTCTCTATATACAATGACTAATTTCGAATCTGAGCAATTATTGTTTAAGGTTGTTTACCAACTCTTAAATATATGAGAGGATCTTCAACAAAGTTGAAACTGTAATGTACCTGCCAAAGCTTCTTGAAATAAGCATGAGCGTAATGATATTCCTATATCTTCAACACCAGAGACGCAGAAGGATCCATGTTCCATCTAATCTGGACACGACCGAGGCGTTATGTACAATCTGTAAAAAAATCTATACATGGTTCTCTTGCCACAGATAACATCAGCACGTATCTGGGTATGCGCATCATGTTTGGATGACCTGTATCTTCTTTGAGCTTTTTCGTAAGTGCCTAGGAGTTTCTCCTGTTATGTTGGCATAGAGAAATACTTCGGAGAGCGCCCTCGTTGTGCAGGTCCATAGCACACAATGGTACAACGTTCGGAGGAAAAGGCCAATCCCGTTGTACTTTTGGAATGCACATAGAGTCACATAGAAAAGGTCAGAGGTATTTCCAGAGCTCTCACTTCGTAAGGTGACGGTTGGAATAAGAGCATGAAGGCAAAAGCAGGAGGGACCTCGTCCACGCTTCTGTTGACGCTTTGTATCACAAGCTTTTGTATCGGCATGATTTTCACAAATAGAATGTGGAACACCCCTGAACCAAGGGAGCACTTAGAAACCATCAAGAGCAAGGAAGAGGAATTTGAAGAAGTGAAGGTGATGCAAAAATGTGTAACGTTGATTCATTGAAGCTGACTTGCAGAATTGATTTAGTGTATTAAGACTTTGATTTTGCAAGGATTCCGGTAAGGAGTATGATGCGCGATTATGAGCAGAAAATGTCACATTTGCTTACGGCGTGCATTCTTCACATGGAATGGAGGTACATGTATCATTTCGAGCGGAGAGGAGAGCTTTCAAGCACCAATCATCGAAAGCACTCAAAAGCACATCAAGGAGGAGTAGGAATAGCAGCAAGAGAAATGTCTGTGATGTTTGCCGTCGGTAGCTGTCTTTTGAATTTTGACGTCAGTAGAACCTATCTGTGAACATAGTCTTCGTAAAAGGCTATGTTCAGCGGTCTCTGCTTATTCTTACCAGATAAAACTAGCCTCGGCATCTTTCTTCTCCGTCTACTCATGCATTCGGCACTCTAGAGATCGAGGCTCACCATAATCGCATGATACCCTTTTGACATTCCTCGAGAAAGCAGGAGGGACCTCGTCCACGCTTCTGTTGACGCTTTGTATCACAAGCTTTTGTATCGGCATGATTTTCACAAATAGAATGTGGAACACCCCTGAACCAAGGGAGCACTTAGAAACCATCAAGAGCAAGGAAGAGGAATTTGAAGAAGTGAAGGTGATGCAAAAATGTGTAACGTTGATTCATTGAAGCTGACTTGCAGAATTGATTTAGTGTATTAAGACTTTGATTTTGCAAGGATTCCGGTAAGGAGTATGATGCGCGATTATGAGCAGAAAATGTCACATTTGCTTACGGCGTGCATTCTTCACATGGAATGGAGGTACATGTATCATTTCGAGCGGAGAGGAGAGCTTTCAAGCACCAATCATCGAAAGCACTCAAAAGCACATCAAGGAGGAGTAGGAATAGCAGCAAGAGAAATGTCTGTGATGTTTGCCGTCGGTAGCTGTCTTTTGAATTTTGACGTCAGTAGAACCTATCTGTGAACATAGTCTTCGTAAAAGGCTATGTTCAGCGGTCTCTGCTTATTCTTACCAGATAAAACTAGCCTCGGCATCTTTCTTCTCCGTCTACTCATGCATTCGGCACTCTAGAGATCGAGGCTCACCATAATCGCATGATACCCTTTTGACATTCCTCGAGTATTTCTATCTAACGACTATTACATGCACACTGTGGGTACAAGCTCACATATTCTTTCTGGTTTCATCTTGCATAAACAGCCAGAAACACGCACACGCATACACACACAATCTGACACGAGAGAGAGAGAGAGATGTGCCGCTTGAATGAAGCGCAAATTCACGAAATTTGTTATAACGCCATCCATTCGCATTTTGACACTGTCGTCGTTGGCGGAAGATCACGTTAATTTGAGATCACGTTATTTATTGTGAACAGGACTCTCAATAAGTTATTGTTACTAATAAGTGATAACACCGTCATTCGACCCCGCACTTTTGTGAGATATCGAGGTATTCTGTCCATAGAAAGAGAGACAGAGAGAAAGAAACAACGATAGAGAGAAAAGAGAGACATAATGATATGTTTGAATTTTTTTAAGTTATTTTATTTATTGATAATTTATTTTATATGTACATAGATATATGTGCATAAGTATACATATGTATGTGCACATAATGAAAAGCATGAGTAGGGTATGTATTCATATAAATGAAAAAGCATATGTATAAATACGTGAGAATATGTAAATGCATTAGTATGCACGAACATGAATGCTAATATGCTTAAAAGAGTTTGTTGGGATATATATTAGCATAGTTAAGAATGTGAAGGCATGTTAATTATAAATGCATTAGGAAATGTGAGAATGGATGCATTATTATGCATGATAACTTATTAGTAGGTATATATCTAAATATGTGATAAGAATAAGTATGTGATTATGATGAGTATGTGAAGGTCTTAATGTATGCATGAACATATGCATGTGCATGATAAAGTATCATTTTTATGTTCTTAATGATTTTGTAATATTACTAATATCTAATGATTTTTTTTCAGAAACATTGAAGATTACAATCAATTAAAGTGAAGAGAAGACAATTGAAGTGCAGCAACAGCCTAAAGATCCATTTAAATCTTATTTCTTATTTAGTCAACTATCCAATTGACTAGACATTTCTCCAATTGTTTAGGCTTTTCAGTTGTATTAGAATTATTAAATTGAACCATTAGCTTATCAATTAATTTATTCACGCATTTTTGCAACAATATTGTTTCCCATTACTTTCTTTGATGTCTTCTAAAACTAGTTCTGAAAATGAGTCTGATAGAAAGCACGAATTAGAACATTTAATTCTAGGCACGTTGTTACCATCTCCAATTGAAAATTCATCTAACAGCGAACATATCGAACCTGAAATAATTAAAGATAAAATAGTTCACGAGTCGTTACGGCCGATAGAATACGATCGTCTTGTTTCTCGACTATTACCATTATTTACTATCGTTTTGCGTGAACCGGAGTTTAACGACGACTTATTCCCACCGGCATTAGTGCGAACACCGAGCTTAGAACAAAATACAACTGAAGAAAAGGACATAATTAAAGATAAAATTACCGGTGAGAACTTAGTTTCACCTTATCAAATAGAAGCTATTGAGCTATATAGAGCAGCTCAGCCGTACGGTTCTTAGACATTTCAAGTGTTTCAATTAGCTAGTCCAAATTTCCTAGATTTCATAGTAAGTTAGACGTTCGTGTACCCTCGACGAAAGACAAATATACCTTAAAACACCTACGATTGTCTCATACACCCTGCGTGTGCCGAGGGATTTAGTGGCTGACTGATCCACCAGCCTTATGTCCGCAACTTCCCGACACCGTTCATATGCTAGATGGGTTGTCAGATGATGAAGAAGAAGAGTTTTTAAAGAATAATATTGATTTGATCTCTTTAGGAACTGTTGATCTACAATTTGTTGTAGATAATTGGAATCCCGCAGTTTGTACGGTGATGCCTGTAACGGAAGACAAGAAGGAAGAGACTACTGCTATAGATGATGCCGAACTACAACTTTTTAAACCAGCGGACAATACAAAAAAACCCCGACAATTCTATGTGCCAGAGGATCAGTTGGTTACTTTTAATTTAGGAGATGACGACCATCCGCGTCCTATCAAGATAAAGGAAAATTTACCGGAATTATTTCAAGCAGACTTAATTCAGCTACTCCGAGAATTCTCTGATGTATTTGCATGGGATTACAAAGATATGAAGGGTCTGGACCCGCGCATCTATCAACACAGGGTCATACTAAAGCCTAAAGCAAAACCAATCAAGCAACCGAGCTACCGGATGAATCCAAATTATGCATCACAGGTAAAGGCAGAACTTGATAGGCTATTAAAGGTTGGATTCATTGTACCAGTAGAGCACGCTGAGTGGATCTCACCAATTGTTATTGTCCCCAAAAAGAATAAACAGTTAGGAATATGTGTAGATTACCGGAAACTGAACGCAGCAACAATGCTTGATCCATTTTCGCTCTCGTTTCTTGACACAATACTTGATAGAGTAGCAGCACATGAAATGTATTCATTCTTAGATGGGTACAGTGGATATAATCAAGTTAGAATGGCTGAACAGGATATACTGAAAACCATTTTCATTACCAACTAGGGTGTTTTCGCCTGTACTATTATGTGGTTTGGGTTAAGAAATGCCCCAAGTACATTCCAAAGGTGTATGCAGGAAATATTTTCTCCTTACCTTACCTCTTTTATGCAAGTATATCTTGATGATTTTTCAATTTCTGGTAAGATGATAGCACACCTGTTCCATTTACGGTGCTGCTTTGAAAAATGTAGAGAATACAGACTCTGTTTGAACCCAAACAAATCTGTGTTTGCGGTCACTTGTGGCAAGCTACTTGGCCACATTGTATCTGCACAAGGTATACAAGTGGATCCAGATAAAGTTTCAGCTGTGTTAGAAGCTCCAGTGCCCACTACACCGAAGGAAGTAATACGCTTCATGGGACAAGTAAGATGGCATGGATGACACTTACGATGTCTTGCTCACTTGGCAATACCACTGAACAAATTAATCACTAAGACTCCTAGACAGTTTGAATGGACTCAGGAATGTCACATAGCATTTGATCGCTCAAAGAATTTATTAACACAAGTCCCCATCCTAGAGCCTCCAGATTTGGATCGCTCATTTCATGTGTTTGTTGATGCTTCAGATATAGCAATAGGAAGCATTTTAATGCAACAAACCGATAAGTGGTTCAGACCAGTATACTATGCAAGTCGAAGATTGGCCCCTGTTGAAAGAAATTACTCTCTCACAGAAAGAGAATGTCTAGGACTAGTATATTCTGTCAAGAAATTCAGGCATTATCTGCTAGGCTGTAAATTTACCTTTCATGTAGATCATGCTGCACTTGTTTATCTGGTTCGGAGGTCGATTAGCGCGATGGGTTCTTCTTTTGCAAGAATTTAACTACGAAGTTATTCATCGACGAGGAAGTTCACATGCCTTAGCAGATTTTTTCTCTCGCTTAGATTCCGGTGAAGCTCCGGTCGGTGTAGATGACACGACACCAGCGATTTATACTTCTGAACCAACCAATGAGGAAACTGTAGACCCACCTATCCCATTTTCATATTATGATCAGATCTTGACCTTCCTTACTGATGGATGCCTACCTTCTCAAACTTCTACGGCAATACACAAGAAAATTGCAGTATTCAGCCGCCGATTTCGGTTAATTGCTAGAGAATTATACTATGTGGATAATACTGGAATTCTACTTCGTTGTATTCCACCACATGAAGTTAACTCAGTTATTACTTTGGATCACTCAATTCCTTTCGGTGGCCATTTTGCTGCAGATTTAACACACCGGAAAATTCTGCAGAGTGGACTCTGGTGGCCCACTATGTACAGGGATGTCTTGCAGTTCATAAAAAATTGTGATACTTGTCAAAGATCTGGACAGCCGTTACCATGCCATTACTTCCCTCTACAACCTGTTCTACCCTTAGAGCCTTTCCAAAAGTGGGGTTTAGATTTCATTGGCCCTATCACACCACCGACAATCCTCAGCAATAATCGTTATATACTGACCTGTATTGCTTATGCTACCAGATGGGTAGAAGCCTGGGCTTTACGATCTGCTACAGCTGTTGCGGTAGCAAAGTGCTTGCTAACCGATGTCTTTCCACATTTTGGGTTACCACTGGAATTTGTGACAGATCAAGGCACTCATTTTGTCAACAATTTAATAAAAGTACTCACACATTCGTTTCAGGTCACACATAAATTTAGTTCACCATATTATCCTCGCGCAAATGGTTTGGCTGAAAGTACAAACAAATCTTTGTTGAATATGCTTCGGAAACTCATTTTAGAAGCACCGAAAAGATGGGATCAACTGCTACCTACAGTATTATGGGCATACCGAACTACATACAAGGTAACAACAGGATTAACCCCGTTCAAACTAGCTTATGGAATGGAAGCTATAGCACCCATGGAAATCGTTATGCCTAGTTTACGAGTAGCCATCAACCAGAAACTGCTACCGGAAGACTCACTGTGATTTCGGTTGGATACACTCAGAAAGTTAGACAAGCATCGATGGCACAACTTTTTCACTATGCAAGAAGTACAATTAAGACAAGCTCGGACGCATGACCGACACTTGAAAACTCCAGTTTTTAGGTGGGACAACTTGTTCTTTTTATAATGCAAAGTCGAATCGGTCTGCTGGTAAATTCAAATTACGATGGTATGGCCCTTACCGGATTTCAGAAAAAGTGGGCCTTGCAACTTTTTGGTTGACCACTTTGACCGGGATTCCTCTCCCAAAGGTGATAAATGGATCAAAGTTGAGGCCATATCGACAAGCCTCTAAGCCCCACTGAAACGTTTCCCGATGGGCCACGTTGTTTGGCGTTTTCTTTTCTTTTATTTTCAAGCATTATAATATAAGTCTGTAAATAGCTGCATTTTGAAACCTATTTATGACAAAAGCCGCCCTGCCCTTTCCAGCTGTTCATGCATGCACACCGAAGTTAAGAATTCATCATTTCAATACCCCGCGATGGTTAATCATCCTTTATGGCTCTCCCCGGCAAAGCATCTACTTAACCTTCTCTAGTTCGCCAAAAAACGCTATTGTGCTTGTGTGATTGTGCTCTGTGTTTACCTTGTGCTCTGCGTGTTTGTGTCTACTGTCATCCTGTGCGCCATGGAAGCTTTGGCTAACTACGCCGCTTTCTGTGACGGGCTCCCTACCGAGGTCGGAGAGTACCTGCGCATACGAGGGTTGGCAAACTTCGCTGAACTACCTTGGCATTCAGTGGAGTCCCACCCCTTCTTTGCCCAAATTATCTCAGCCATCGCCAACACACCTGCTACAGAGTAGAGTTGGCCGATCACTTCCTTACCCAACACAACCGTAATCACTCTCCAATCTTTCGCTGAGTCATTTCGACTCCCTGCGCAAGGTAGACAAAAGGCCCTAACCTCCCCGAAGCAACCATGAGAGAATTATTCCCTAGGTATTCATCGAACGAGTACGCGATTTTATGCCGACCAGAACCAAAAAGATCAGCCCTGCAGTTCCTAGTAGCGATCCTGAATCTACAAAAGCGAACTTACGGCATCTCTCGCCCTTTTTACTCTGCCATAGACTTAGCTGCGAGAGAACCGATTAATTTTGCTTCATACTTTTTCTCCCGCATCCATAAGGAGTGTGTAACAATAATCAAGCAGGTGAACAAGGGAGGCATGCCTAGGCCCCGATTACCGCACATACTATCATTTCTCTTTTCGGCAATCCTGGCTGCACAACCACCACCCCGAGGACCTGTCCTACGACATGAAGAATCTGTACAAATTCTGGAAGACGATGATGAAGAAGATAGAGGAGAGCTAAACCAGTTATTCCGTCAGAAACAAATCAAAATCAGCTCATCCGAGAGTGAAGCACAGAAGTCAGCCGGAGAAGATGAAGAAGACGATAAAGAAGAAGATCAAGAAGAAGATAAAGAAGAAGAAAAGCAAGAAGAAGACACGTTCCATGATACTGCCACATCCATGCAGCACGAGTCATCCGCCCAATCATCATCAGATCATCAACAGGAACAAAAAGAGCATACCAAAGGAGACACAACCTCTACAGAAGAACTATCTCAGCAACAAACTGAGCAGCATCAGCAAGAGGATGAACAAAAAATTGCTAAAGAAGCTCTTGAAAGGTTGCTTAAGGCAGCTGAGTCTGCAAAAGCCGACAAAGCTGAAACACAAAAAACCACAAACCAGGTAACATCCTCTCACTCTGTCCTCCCCAAACCCCCACCGGAACCGCTACTCAACCCCATCCCTCCGATCCAGCCCATCCACCACAACGAACCTACAGCCTCTTCTTCTTCATCCCCCAACTACTCTCCACGGACCTCCCAACAACTCCTCACCGCATCCTCTTTGCAACCTCGCCCCCCTCTTCCACCCCACTCCATTCCAGTATTCTCTGAGTTCGAATCAATGGGTCGACTGCTGATAAACTTATCACAACAACTGCCGCAACATCTGAAGCAAATCACAGACAATGCACGAGAAGACTTCCAACACAAATTGGACGTAATGGAGGCAGATATCACTCCCCTCCAAGAGGAGTTACAGGCAGTAAAGGCCGAAAACTACGCACTCAATGAACAGGTAAAGCAATTACAGGCCATACTCCGAGAACAGGAAGAAATCACAATTCAACGAGATGAGGCTCTGGCAGCAATACATGCAAAGGAAGAACTATTGATTGTTGCTGACGCAGAGATCACAAAACTAAATCAAACACTCAAAGACACAGAAGATGCCAGAATCGTACTAGGAAATCTACTAGAAGAAACAAGAGTACAACTGAACGAAGTGATGCAGAAAAGCCAGGAACAGTAGAAGGAGGCAAAACAGACGGAAGAAGAGCTGATACAGACAAACGAAAATCTTGCCAATGTCAATAATATGTTAAAACATTACTTAACGAAGGAGAAACAGACACAAAAAGTATTTGAAGATCTCAGACATGAAAGAGAATCATATACAAGGACAGTGAATTTTCAAGTGCAAGAGATTGAAAGGCGCGAAAACCAACTGGCAAACATAAAAGAAAGAGTACAGAAGATGGAGCAACAGTTAGAGGAAATGAAGATGTCCCGAGATGCTGCAATGGCCAATGGTTTTTATTTGCAAGAAACCTTTCTGCAAACGCAAGCAGAAATTTTGTTAACCAAAGCCATAGCCATAAGTTCTGTTAGAACAGATGGCCAACTAGTAGAGCCAGAAACTCTCAAATAGTGATTAGAAACCCTTAAGAAAAAAATCACCCGTACATTTAGATTAGCCCGAACCATGTACTTAGAAGGAATAGTCCATGAATAATAGATTTGCAACATGCGGGTTCGAGTCCACCGTGCGTGCCAGAGTGTTAGTCGGCCGCTGGATTGGGACAACTATAACGGATATCTTTGTAAAACACACGTGAAAGGTTGTTACGCGCATATTTGTAATTTCTATATAAAGTAATGAAATGGAATGTGCAAGAGAGAGGGGCGCGCGTTTTTAGGCCAATTCTGAGT
This sequence comes from Ceratopteris richardii, assembly GCA_020310875.1. Classification (NCBI taxonomy): domain Eukaryota; kingdom Viridiplantae; phylum Streptophyta; class Polypodiopsida; order Polypodiales; family Pteridaceae; genus Ceratopteris; species Ceratopteris richardii. The sequence continues at coordinate 3,478,408 of CM035427.1, forward strand.
AGCACCAGATTGTTCGTCTGGTTGAGTGTCTAAGTGTTGCTGTAGTGTGTCTTGTTTAAACTCTGTGAACCTCGGTGTATTGTGTATCTGTGTTGATCTCTAGTAAACTCCGTTGCGAGTTCCATTACTGTAGTCTGAGGAAGTTGTTCATGAATCTTTGTTGGATTGTGTCGCGTGCTGTGAATTACGACTTCTTGGAAGGTTTTGTCAAGTATTGATGAAATCCGAGCGATTGTGTTAGCGTTCTAGTATTTAGATTTGTATTGTGTCGTTGAAGTATTGGGATCTGTCTGCCTGCGGCAAAGTTGAGTACAGTAAGATCTTTCTAAGTTAAGTACTGAGCCTTCAGTACTGTGTGTTGAACTCTCAAGTTTTCAGAATTTACGGTATTGCCTGATTGTTTAGATCTAGTTGGTAAAGAGTAACGATTACTATGGTTTCCAGCATATTAGTAAAGTTTGTGTGTAGATGTACCATGGCATCTCAGTGTATTCGGTACGTTTGAGCTAAGACTGTGACCGTAAAATCTAAGTACAAAAATCTTTGACAGAGCTCCCAGCATGAGTATAGTACTGGGTGTGAGCAGTGATTTTGGGAACTAAGTATAGGGCCTCTGTCTAACAGACCCCTTCCACTCCCAAGAACCCAAACTGGAGGCTTCCACGTGTTCTAATAGTTAGTGCGCGTGGGAAGCAAGTTAACATATCAAAGGAGATGTTGATATGAGTGCAGGTCATGCAATGTATTCTAAAGACAAGAAGAAAGCTAGCAAAGGAAAGCAACAATCAGTTGAAGATGAAGGTACTCCAAGTCAAGCAAACTTCCTAAGAGGTAGAGGAAGTGGCAGAAGTAGAGGAAGAGGCAGAAATAACAAAGATAATGTCAGAGCTTGTTGGATGTGCAGTAAGACCAATCATCTATCTCATGATTGTTGGCATAATAATCAAAGCAATGGTAATTTAAATCAGAATTTTAATCAAAGAGGAAGAGGTGGAAGATATCAGAGAGGAAACTTCAGAGGTAGAGGTGGTAGGAATTCTTTTGGAAGATGTGGAGGAAGAAGCTTACTAGAATCAATCCTATAATAACACTTACTACAATTATGCATCAGATCAGAAAGAAGATTTGACTCTTATTATGAATGCAACATGTGAAGCCTCACATGAAGACATGAGAGTATTTTATATTGACTCAGGATGTCCCAACCATCTGAGTGGAAACATTGCTTTGATGACTGATCTAGATCATAATGCAATTAATCATACAGTTCAAACAGGTGATAATACAAAGCACAAAGTAAAGTCAATTGGTTCAGTCAAAGCCAAAGATGGAAGCACTCTCTTGAGTAAGGTTCTGTATGTTCCTACAATTCCAAAGAATTTGATTAGTGTAGGACAAATTGTGGAAAAAGGATATGAGGTAAGGTTCACTAATGATGGATTTTATGTTGAAGATCCTAGTCAAGGGTATAAACAAATTGTTAGAGGAAAGAAGGAAGGAAGGCTCTTTACATTAAAGATACAAGGTAATATTGGACATGCTATGTTTACATATGGAGAGCAAAAGGTGTCTGAATTGGATCTTTGGCATAAAAGACTTGGAAATTTTAATGAAAGAGGTATCAAAGAAATGATAAACAATGGTTCAGTGCTTGGATTGCCTAATGTTGCAGGTCAACACATGACATACAGATGTGAAGCATGTCAGTTAGGTAAGGCTCATAAGCAATCATATAATAAGCATGGTTTTATGTATTCAGAAAGACTTGAATTGGTACATACAGATGTGTGGGGTCCTTCAAAAGATTTCAGTATAAATGGTTCAAGATATTATATCATATATGTTGATGATGCTACCAGGTGGATCACAATCTATGTGATCAAAGATAAGTCCGAAGTGTTTAATACATTTAAACACTATCATGCATATGCAGAAAGAATCACAGGTCATAAGCTGAAGAGACTAAGGTCAGATGGAGAGGGAGAGTATTTCTCTAATGAGTTCAGTATTACTTGTGGAATGCAGGTATAAAGGGAGAGGTTACTTGCAAGTACTCTCCTCAAAAAAATGGGGAAGCAGAGAGAAGAAATAGAACTCTTGTTGAGTTTGCAAGATCCATGATGAAAGAGAAAAATTGTCCAAATTATTTGTGGGCCGAGGCTGTAAACACAGTCACATATTTGGTCAATAGGTTACCTTGTAAAGCTTTGCAGGGTATGACACCATATGAAGCTTGGTGTATGACACCATATGAAGCTTGGTGGGGTAAGAGACCTACCTTGGAACATTGTAAAATATTTGGTTGCTTGGCATATGCATATGTGCCATCTCAATTGAGGCATAAACTGGAACCTAAAGTAGAGAAGTATGTATTTATTGGTTATGATGACAAGTAGATGGGTTATAGGTTGTGGAGTCCATCCACAAAGCAATTCCTTGTGTCCAAGGATGTAACATTTGATGAGCAAGGCACTTGGTATGCAAGTAAACTTAATGTGCATGCAGATGTTGAAGAAGTTGTGAATCAAAAGAAAGGTAAATCAAAGGTTCAAATATTTTATGAAGATGAGAATAATGAAGTACAGGTTGAAGTTGAAGAAATGCCAAGATTTGATCCAGAGTGTGATGAACCAGAAACTTCAAGAAGTGGAGAAGTCAAAAGGTCATCTAGGAACAAATTGCAACCTACAAGGTATAGCTATGATACTTCATTCTTGACTACTAAAGATTATGCTTACATGTTAAAAGCAGATGAAGATCCATCTACATATGATGAAGCCAAAGGGAAGAAGAATTGGGAAAAAGCTATGCAAGAGGAATATGATGCATTGATGGAAAATGAGACTTGGGATTTGGTTCCTAAACCAAATAGTCAGAAGATCATTGGATGTAAGTGGGTTTACAAAACAAAAATATTTGCAGATGGAAGTATATCTAGATACAAAGCCAAGCTTGTTGTGAAGGGATATGCACAGACGTATGGTGTGGACTATGATGAAACTTATAGTCCTGTTGCAAAGATGACAACCATAAGGACACTCATAGCAATTGTTGCTTGCAAAGGTTGGAAATTATCTCAATTAGATGTGAAGAATGCATTTTTGAATGGTTTTTTTCAGATGAAGTCTACATGGAACAACCAGATGGTTTCAAAGATCAAGTGTATCCAAATTATGTGTGTAAGCTCAAGAGAACTTTGTATGGGTTGAAGCAGGCCCCAAGGGCATGGAATTATAGGCTTGTAAAGTTCTTAAAGGAACTTGGATTTCAAGCATCAAAGGCAGATAGTAGGTTGCTAGTCAAAGCAAGTGAGGATGGCTTTATTTATGTTTGTATTTATGTTGATGACATAACACTTACAAGAACAGATGATAAAGGTATATACATGATTAAGAAATAGATGGAAAGAGAATTCAAAATCAGTGATTTGGGAAATTTGTCATTCTTTTTCGGAATGGAGATTTCATATACTCAACATGGAGTATATGTAACTCAAGAAAGGTATCTAAAAAATTTGCTAACCAAATTTAAAATGGAAGATTGCAGGATAGCACAAACTCCAATGGAAGTAAATCATAAATTGACTAGATATGGAGGAGAGGAATTCAAAGATATGAAGCTCTATCAGAGTTTGGTGGGTAGCTTGATTTATGCTACATTGACAAGGCCTGATTTATCATATGCAGTTGGAGTTCTGTCTCAATTCATGCATTGTCCTAGAAAGGAAAATCGGATTGCAGGACAAAGATACTTAGGTACATCAAGGGCACACTTAAAGAAGGTTTGTATTCTGGATTTACTTCAGATACAAGAGTCAAAATATATAGTGATGCAGATTGGGTAGGTAATTCTGATATTAGAAGATCAACACATGGATATTTGTGTTATGTGGGAGATAAGCTAATTTCATGGTGCTCTAAGAAGCAACATACAATTGCGTTATCATCTATAGAAGCAAAATACAAAGGCATGGTAGAAGCTACAAAGGAAGTAATATGGTTAAAGACTTTTATGAAGAGTTTTGATATTGTTCAGAGTACTCCTATCATTTGTGGAGACAATATGAGTTCTTTATATTTGGCAGCAAATCCTGTATTCCATGCTAGATCTAAACACATTGAGATTCAGTATCATTTTTTGAGAGAGAAGGTTGTTGATAAAGAAATAGAAGTTATGCATACTCCTACAAAAGATCAACTTGCAAATATGATGACAAAAAGTTTGGATGGACCAAAGTTGCAAAGATTTAAAGATATGGCAGGAATAAAAAGGATGCAGGTAATCACAATTGATGATTGAGGGGGAGCTGTTGGAGTAGTACAATCAACAATTGGTGATTATATAAAGCCTAGAAGTGAAGAGATTAAGGAAATATTGAAGATCAACTTCATGAAGTAAAGAGAAGATTGAGATAGCAAAGTTCTTTAAATTATATGTACATTAGTTCTGTATATACTTCAATATACTTGAAGTAATGACGAATCAGTACTCATATATATATATAGGTATGTGCTCATATTTAAAAGTGTGAGAGAGATGAAATATAGATGAGTAGATGATGAACATTGTATGTATCATCCATCAAATACATGAAGAGTTAAGATAAGAAAAAGTTTTCAGAGAATTGCACGTCGATCTTTTCTCTAATTCTCCTTCTGTGTTTAATCTTATGAGAAATCCTTTTGTATACATCTAAGTCCATAGTTAATCTATCTATGGTTAAAGTTTGAGAGTTCAAGTGCAAACAGGCTGAGAGAATTTTGGATAGGAACATCTATATGTGAGAAAGTGTTGAGTGTTTTCTGAAACAGGTGCAAATTCAATGGTCAAAGAAATGGACAGTGCTCAGTGCATAGTGTAAAGTTTTACACAATGAGGAGTCAAAATTTAAGTTGGAAGGTCAGCTATCTATGGCTAAAAGCATTTGCTTAAACGGGTTCTAGTTTGGGAGAACCATGTCTTAGAAGTTGCAGGTGTCAAAGTCCACTCTACAAGGAGACAGTTTTAGACAAAGATAGATTATTTGAATCCTTTCT
>CM035427.1:3518443-3520943 GCA_020310875.1 Ceratopteris richardii
ACCTGAGTGGTAACATAGCATTGATGACTGATTTGGAAAATAAGGTAACTAATCATGTAGTTCAAACAAGTGACAACACAAAGCACAATGTGAAGTCAATTGGATCAGTGAAGGCCAAGGATGGAAGCACTCTCTTGAGTAAGGTTCTGTATGTTCCTACAATCCCTAAGAATCTGATAAGTGTAGGACAAATTGTTGAAAAAGGTTATGAAGTTAGATTCGCTAATGAAGGAGTGTTTGTGGGAGACCCTAGCAATGGGTATAAACATATTGTTTCAGGGAAGAAAGAAGGAAGATTGTTCACATTGAAGATCCAAGGTAATGTTGGTCATGCCTTGTTCACTTATGGAGGACATAAGATCTCCGAGTTAGATCTTTGGCACAAGAGGCTTAGACATTTCAATGAAAGAGGTATCAAAGATATGATTAACAATGCTTCAGTGCTTGGATTGCCTAATGTTGCAGGTCAACATATGACATGCAGATGTGAGGCATGTCAATTAGGTAAGGCTCATAAGCAATCTTATTCCAAGCATGGTTTTATGTATTTAGAGAAGCTTGAATTGGTACACACAGATGTGTGAGGACCATCAAAGGATTACAGAATCAATGGTTCAAGGTACTATGTGATTTATGTTGATGATGCTACCAGATGGATCACTATCTATGTGATCAAAGATAAGTCAGAAGTATTCAATACATTCAAACGTTATCATGTGTATGCAGAAAGAATTACAGGTCATAAGTTGAAGAGACTAAGGTCAGATGAAGGGGGAAAGTATTTCTCTAATGAGTTTAGTGATTACTTGTGGAATGCAAGTATAAAAAGAGAAATTACTTGCAGGTACTCTCCTCAACAAAATGGTGTAGCAGAAAGGGGAAATAGAACTCTTGTTGAGTTTGCAAGGTCAATGATGAAGGAGAAAAATTGCCCAAATTATTTGTGGGCTGAGGCTGTAAACACAGCCACATATTTGGTCAATAGGTTACCATGTAAAGCTTTGCAGGTATGATACCATATGAGGCATGGTGGGTTAAGAGACCTACTCTAGATCATTGCAAAGTATTTGGATGTTTGGCATATGCATATGTGCCATCCCAATTAAGGCACAATATGGAACCTAAAGCTGAAAAGTATGTATTCATTGGTTATGATGATAAGCAGATGGGATATAGGTTGTGGATTCCATCCACAAAAAAATTCCTTGTATCAAAGGATGTTACATTTGATGAGCAAGGTACTTGGTATGCAGGTACAATCAATATTAATGCAGGTGATGAAGAAGTTGTGAACCAAAAGAAAGGTAAATCAAAAGTTCAGATATTTGATGAAGAGGAGAATAATGAGGTACATGTTGAAATTGAAGAAGTGCCAAGATTTGATCCAGAGTGTGATGAACCAGAAACCTTAAGGAGTGGAGAACTCAGAAGGTCATCAAGACACAAATGGCAACCTACAAGGTATAGCTATGATACTTCGTTTTTGGCTACCAAAGATTATGCTTATATGATAAAGGCAGATGAAGACCTTTCTACATATGAAGAGGCAAAAGGTAAGGAAAATTGGGAGAAAGCTATGCAGGAAGAGTATGATGCATTAATGGAGAATCAGACATGAGATTTGGTTCCTAAACAAAATAGTCAGAAAATCATTGGATGCAAATGGGTCTACAAGACAAAGAGGTATGCAGATGGAAGTGTGTCTAGGTATAAAGCTAGACTTGTTGTGAAAGGTTTTGCTCAGACATATGGGGTAGACTATGATGAGACCTATAGTCCTGTGGCAAAGATGACAACCATCAGAACACTCATAGCTATTGCTGAATGTAAAGGTTGGAAATTATGTCAATTAGATGTGAAGAATTCTTTTTAAAATGGTTACATTTCAGATGATGTTTTCATGGAGCAACCACAAGGATTCAGAGATGGAAGGTATCCAGATCATGTGTGCAAGCTCAAGAGAGCTTTGTATGGTTTGAAGCAGGCCCCAATGGCATGGAACTATAGACTTGTGAAGTTCTTGAAAGAACTTGGATTTCAAGTATCAAAGGCAGATAGTAGCTTGCTTGTCAAAGCAAGTGATGATGGGTTCATATACATGTGCATATATGTTGATGATATAATTCTTACAGGTACAGATGAGAAAGGCATTCAAAGCCTAAAGAAACAAATGGAGAAAGAATTCAAAATCAGTGATTTGGGAGACTTGTCATATTTCTTGGGCATGGAGATTTCATACACTCAACATGGAGTGTATGTAACTCAAGAAAGGTATTTGAAAAACTTGTTGATCAAGTTTAAGATGAATGATTGCAGGGTAGCACCTACTCCAATGGAAGTAAATAAAAAATTGAGCAGATATGGAGGAGAAGAATTCAAGGACATGAAGCTTTATCAAAGTTTGGTTGGTAGTTTGATCTATGCTACATTAACTAGACCGATTTATCATATGCAGTGGGAGTTTTGTCTCAATTCATGCATTGTCCTAGGAAAGAACATT
>CM035427.1:3528443-3535943 GCA_020310875.1 Ceratopteris richardii
GGGCTACAGAGGGTACAGATGGAATATTATTAAACATAAGGAAAGATAAGGTGAGAATAGACCATGTGGACAATGTGGGTAAATAAAAACATGTGATAAATGTGTGCAAATAATGAGGGTTTGACCAAAACTCAGAGAAAATGTGGGAATGTGGAAAAATAAAGCCAAAAACTGAGTCGAGAGGTGCCAAAAAACATGAAAATGACTCCTTTTTTGTAAAAGACGGCCAATCGAGGCATGATCCAGAGCCAAAAGCTTTGAGCCATAAAAACGAAAAAAAAAATATTATATATATATATTAAAATATAATAAGAAAACAAAAAATAAAATAAAAAGACCGTTTTTTTTTTTGGAACACCTGTGCGGATAATAAAATAAAAATAAAATCAAAATTAAAATAAAAATAAAAATAAAAAATCGTAAATAAATTAAAAACAAAATAAAATAAAATAAGAAAAGATAAAATAAAACAAAAGAAAAATAAAATAAAAAAAAGGAAAAAGAATTGGGGGGGCGGGGGGGGGGGAAGAGTGGTCGGCGAGGGGTTGGTCGGTGGGGTTTTGGGGGGGTTTTTTTTTTTTGCAGAAAAAGAAAACAGCCCTATGGGTCCTCTTTTTTTTTCTTTAATTGTCCCAAAAATCAAAGAAAATACATAAAAAATCCAAAAAAATTGCAGAAAATTTGCAAAAAAAAATCCAAAAATTTTTCAAAAAATTCTCAAAAATTTTGCTACAGGCATAAGCTAGAATTTTGCAATCAAACCTATAGAGAGCTTCCTTTATTCCTCAAATTTGGCAAGAAAATGACATCGGAAAGGGATAAAAAATGCCAGAAAAATGCTAAAATTGCTAGAAAAAATTTCCAAAAATACCCAAAAGTTTTACTTTTGCAGAGGTTATGAAATGCCTTCTAGGTTTTCTAAAAACACCAGTAACAAGGATGAAATTGATAAAGAAAACTACTAAAACTGAGCAAAATGTGATGAGAAAGCTATGTACAACCTGGACAGATTTTGCAGTTCTAGATGATCCATACTTCTTCAAGTGTGTTGATGATAGGCCTTGAGCCTTGATATGTTGACTAGTGGCAAGGCCTCTCCTTTCAGCGTCTCTAACTCCACAGCATCCCAATTTAGCATTGTTTTGACTCTATAAGGTCCTTCCCAATGTGGAAGCCATTTTCCTCTCAGTTGTGTATGAATATGAGGTTTATGGAGAAGAACTAACATGCCTGCTTCAATGTTGTTGTTCCACAGATGTCGATCATGTGTCTCCTTCCTCTTCATCTGAGTTTCTATCAATTGTTTTGTTGCTAGTAGACGAATCTCCTCCACTTTATGTAGTGCTTCGAGCCTCTGAGAGACATCACAATCCTTCTTGCCCTGCATGAATGCTATCTTAAGTGATCCATGTAAAAATTCAAAGGGCTCAATGGGCAATATGCCATAGACTAGTTGGAATGGAGAATATCCTGTGGCCTCTTTGTAGGCTAACCTGTATGCCCATAGGGTACCTTGATAAGCAATGCCCCAGGAAGTGGGCTGTAACATACACTCCTTTCTTAACATTGAGATTAAAACCTTATTTGTCGACTCATCCTGTCCATTGGATCTTGGATAGTAAGCACAAGAGGTCCTATGTAGAATTCTATACCTGTTGAAAATTTCCTGCAGGACCTTATTGACAAAATGTGTACCTTGATCTGTACAAATTTCAAGTGGGCATCCAAACCTGCAAATGATGCTACTATAAACGAAATCAGCAACAGTTTGGGCAGTGCAATCGGGGGAGGCAATAGCTTCAGCCCACTTTGTCGCATAATCTGTAGCTATCAAGAGATATTTTTCTCTTTTTGGGATTGCGGGAGGGTAGATGGGCCCTACAAAATCTAGCCCCCACTTCTCAAATGGTTGCCAGGAAGTGGAAACAACTAAGGGGTTATGCCTCTGCTTTGTTGGCTTAGGTCCACATCTCTGGCAAATGTCACATGCCTTTCCCCATTCATCTGCATCCTTAAATAGTGTAGGCCACCATAGACCAGCATCCAGTATCCTTTGACTCATAATATGCCCTGGAAGGTGCCCACCACCTGTTCCTTCATGCGCAGAGTGAAGGACTTCCCTCACTTCTTCTTCTTCCAAACACTTCCTGAACCTGTCATCCTTGCCCTGTCTATACAATTTATCTTCAATGAAGGTATATGGTCTACTCTTGATTAGCAGTCTCTTCTTTTGCACAGCACTAGCCTTTTCTGGATACAATCCAGTTTTAATGAAATTTTTGATATCATAATACCAACCTTGAGCTTGTACAACAAACATATGAGCATCTGGAAAGTCATCATTGATTCCACTAGTTTGATTCATCATATTGATTCTGGATAGGTGATCCACCATAACATTTTCTTTACCTGGTTTATGAACTACAGAAAAATCAAACTCTTGGAACAACAATAACCACCTCCATATTCTACCAGTGGCTTGTGGTTTGTTGACTAGGTATTTTAGTGGTTGGTGATCTGTTATAATAATAAATTTTACTCCCAGTAAGTAATGATGGAATTTTTGGACAGCAAAGACCATTGCTAGGGCTTCCCTTTCTGTAGTACTATAATTCCTTTCAGCCTTGGTCAAGATTCTACTGGCATATTGAATTGGTCTGTCCACTTTAAATTCTTCACTAGGTTGGGTCAAAACTGCCCCCACTGCATAGGCAGTGGCATCTACATGTATATGAAAGATTTTTGACCACTCAGGTGTGATCAGAATAGGAGCAGACACTAACCTTAACCGTAATGTTTGATATGCTTTTTCCTCCTCTTCTTCCTATTTAAAGGTACTTCCTTACCTGTAAGTCTGGCCAGTGGTCTGGCTATCTCTGCATACATTTTTATAAATCTTCTATGGTATCCAGTATGCCCCAAGAAACTCTGAATCTCTTTAGGGGATTTAGGTTTAGGCAACTTTAATATAGAAATGATTTTGTCAGGATCTGGGGCCATACCTTTAGCTGACACCACATGTCCTAAGAGAGTTCCTTCTGTCACAAGGAAATGACATTTATTTGGATTGAGCTTTAGCTTAGTCTCCCTGCATCTTTTAAAAACATTTTGTAGCTGCCTCAAGTGATGGTCCAAACAACCTAAAGGAGTCTCTTTGTGAGAACCTGAAAACGAAGAGAAGTCATCCATGAAGATTCTAAGTGATTCCAACAATAGGGGGCCAAAAATAAGATTGACCGTTTGGTTAAAGGTGGCTGGAGCATTTCTAAGCCCAAATGGCATTTTTACATATACATATGTTCCCCAAGGTGTGATAAAAGCACTCTTTTCACGATCCTCTGGGTGTATTGATATTTGGTTATAGCCACTGAATCCATCCATAAAGCTATATAATGCATGCCCAGCCACTTCTTCAATGACCTGTTCTGCAAAAGGCATTGGGAAACCATATGAAATGGTCACCTTGTTGAGTGCTCTAAAGTCAACACAAATTCTAATTTTATTAGTATTCTTCTTTGGTACTATAACCATAGGTGAGAGCCACTCTGAGTGTTCTACAGGAATGATGATTCTTGCATCCTCCATCTTCTGGATTTCCACATAGACAGCTTCAGCATATTTTGGATTAAGTCTATAACTCTTTCCTCTTATGGGTTTGGCTCCATCAACCAGAGGGATTCTGTGCTCTCCATAAGTTGCAGGCACTCCTTCTAAGTCTTTATAATGCCAGGCAAAAACATCTATATACTGGGTCAAGAATGATTTTACCTTTTCAAGAAGCCCTGGGTGGCTCCACAACCAAGTGGCCACCAAAACTGGCCAATTATTGTCTTGAGTGCCTAATTGTATTTCTTGGACAGGATTTCTCTCTACCATATTATCTTCGTGTGCATCTTCTTCCTTGTCTTCTTCTATTAGCTTTTCATGCATTGCTTCATAAGTAGGTGTATTTTGGACTTCAATGTGTTCCTCCTTGTCCTGCATCCATCCTGCAGGGATTTCTTGAATTGGGAAAGAACATTCTTCACTAGAATTTTTTACCTTGCCTTTAGCTTTAGTAACCTCTTTATCTGTGGTTGTCATATCCTCCTCCAAGTTGTATTTGAGGGCTGTCTTCCTGCCCCTTCTGTGGTCTGTGATGGGCTCTCCCAATCCATCAACCTGGACTTTTTCCTTATCTTCATCATAACCTTCAGTCGTGCAAGAATTATTAAGAAAAATTCCAAAACAAGAGGAAGAGTTGCCTGCTTGGAGCCAATTTAGAATATCTTCCTCTTCCTCAAAATCTATTTGGGGTTGATCCTTTGATTCTGTTTCCATGCAAATGCCAACTGTTTGCATCATGCTAGTGTTTCCTTGATTATCTGGGCCCTCTTCTAAATGAATCTGTGTCAGCTCCTGCCCTTTCTTTTGTACCCACATAGTGTCCTTGCCCCAATCATGAATGACACTTGCATGCCTCAGCCATGGTCGTCCAATTAAGAGAGTAAATCCTCCTTCAACATGGGGCAATCTTAAAACCACAAAATCTAGAATGAATAGATTACCTTGTACTTCAAGTGGAACTTTTGGGATCACTCCCAAGGGCCTTACTTTGCTCTGATCTGCCAAAGTAATAGTGAAATTTGCAGGCCTTGAAGGGTGGAGTCTAATCTTTTCCATTGTATGTTCTGGCATCAAGTTAATGCCAGAACCACCATCCACAATAACTCCTTGAAATTCATGACCCTTGATAGATACTGTAAGCCGAGGACTTTTATAATCTGTAAGGGGTGCTTCCCCTACAATTTTTCCTTTATGTGAAACAGTCGTCTTTGCCACCAAACTTGTAGTGGAAGCTTCATCATTATCTGCAATAACTCTGATCTGAATTTCCCATCCATCTTTATTAATTCAAAAATACTAACCTCCTTCTTCATGGACTTGAGTAGTTTTGAAGCCTCTGATTCCTTGAGAGCTTGGACTCTAGTTGACTTATCAAACACCTCATGAGCCCTGTTGAAGGCATGCCCAATGGCATCACTGGTGCATATGAGATCTTCTTTTTGACTTGTATATGCACCTGTGGTGACTTTATCTTCAGATGGTTCTCTGTTTTGATTCCATTCCTTAATCATTGACCCTTGTCCTATGTCTGCTTGAGCCTTCCCCTTGCTTCTTGTCTGCACAGTCAAAGATTCTATTTCTTCTAATTGCACCACCCTAGTAGATGGTGATGGCTCAAAGACCACATCACACACTTCTTCTTTGTGCACCGAAATCTTTTGAATATGAGGCTCGGATGAAGAGGCTTGATTCTTAGGACAACAATTTGTATAATGGTCTCTTGCATCAGGGCAGTTCCTGCAAGGAGGGGCATTTTCTGGTAGGGTGCACCTACTTTGATAGTGCCCACATTCTCCACATCTGAAACAGATGATTGGCCTCCTAGGCCCATTTCCAAAGTTATTCCTCTATCTAGGATTATAGTTGTTACCTTGATTTGGTGCAGTAGCCATCACATTTGCTGGTGTTGGGGGTCCTCCTTGTGTCCAGTATGTCGTTGCAGGAATTTCTCTTGATTGGCATTCATGGGCCTCCTGGCCAACCTTCCTACATAATTGACAAGTCACACTTAACAGAGGACATTCACTTACTATGTGACCTTGCTTGCTGCACATGGAACACCAAAGTCCACTCTTGATGCCACCTCCTTTGAGCTCCTGCAACTCCTGTCGCAGCTGAGCCAATTCCTCTGCCTGGGCCTTCTCCTCCTTTTGGAGCTTTAGTGCTTCAATCTCCCTTCTCAAGTGAGCAACAGCATTCTCTTCCTCTTTGTAGGGCTTATTTCTTTTTAAGCCCTCCAGCTCTTTCCTTATCTGTATCACTGGATCCTCCATTTATGTACCATATGTTGGTTGGGAAGAGGTTGCTCCATACTGGTACCTTATCTGCTCCAAGCGTGTGGCTGTGCTGATGAACTCCTCTATGGAGGCTATAGGTAGCACTAATTCCTTTATTTTGCATTGGGTGGCCACTGGTAGGGGCTTAGCCAACCATTTCTTGACAAAAAAGTCGTGTGGTGGATCTGGCAATTTAGCCATTAGTGCTTTGGCCCGAGTCACAAACTCTAGGAACTTTTCTCCTGGACCTAATCTTAAATTTTCTAGCTCTTCTATGATAGTCTCTGCAGTGTTGCCATGCTGGAACTAATTTTTAAAAGCATCTTTCATCACATCCCAAGTGGTAAAATGGTTTTCAGCAAACTGGTTGAACCACTTATCAACTAATCCCTCTAATGTGGCAGGGAAGAGAATAAAAAAGGCATCCTCCCTACCCATTAGGCCTCTAGTCTTACATAGTGCCAAAAACCTTCTAATGTGTTCATCTGGATCCTCCTTAGCTAGGCCTTTGAAAGAAGGAAACTTTATATTTAATCTAGAGAGTAAAGTTTCCAAGTCTACCTGACCCGCCATGCTCTTGACTGATGATATGGAAGATAGTGGACTAGGGGACCTTCTAACAACCTTCCTCCTTGTCTGCTTGCAGGTGACCCTCAATACTTGGGACCGGGTTGCGGTCATGAGCAGCTCATAGCCCACTGAATATGAGACACTTGATAAGAATATTTACCTTTTGTTTGATGAAGTAGCACTGTGGTTATGTCGACACTTGATCTCTTCTATGCTTGGCACTTGGTTTCTCCTAAGCTCAAATCTCCTTGGAGGTCCCACCGTGCATGCCAAATTTTGTTGGTGGATTCTTAGACAAGAAGGAGTTTGAGGGTTTGTAGGAGAAAAGGGAAGAAACAAGAAGAGAAAATACACCTGGAAGCTGCTGCTGATTGATTACAGTAAGACAATTACAATGTTTGAAGTACAAGACAAGCCAATACCTCTGTGCACAATCCCATAGAGTGCCCAATTACAAAATACCCAATATCCCAAAGTCTTCTTGCCGCCGGCCTCCTCTGCACCAGACCTCCAACTGCTTCAAGCTTATCCTTGTGCACACCTTGCACCAAGCTTCCACAAAGGGGGAGGAGTGAATACCTTCTGTCGGCATGCGCCCACTGCAATGGGACCTTGAGATACTTGGAGGACTAGCTTAGCACTCTGTGCACAATCCCTTAGGCACTCCCTATGCACTCCTTCACTTCCACTTCTCTGCGTCGCACACTGGTGACTCTTGCACTTCTCTCTCTTGCTTCCTTAGACTATGCTCTCTTGCTTACTCTAAGATTGGTCCAAGAATGGCCCTTGCCTTGATTTGAGTGTGTCGATCACGTACGCTCCTAACTGCAATAGCCTCTTGGTGCTCACTTTGATGTCCCAAGATTCTCCTCACAAGTGGCAGCCAACCACTCACTGTTTTGTGTTGTAGTGACTTTAGACTAAAACCAAAAATTTTAATGTGGGGGCCATTCTTTCACCTGTGCGTACACTTTGCCGCTTCACATACCTTCATGTTTCATTTTAAGTCTTCACTTTTGCACATAAGAGGGGGTTCACCTAAACCTTC
>CM035427.1:3543443-3545943 GCA_020310875.1 Ceratopteris richardii
GAGATGAATCTAAATGGTTCTACTTCAAATCAAAAAGGATCTCAAGGACAAGCTCTTTATGTAGGATCATCAAGAGGTGGAAACAGAGGTGGAAGAGATTCAAATAGAGGTGGAGGAAGAAGGAGCGATGATCAAAGGACTTCAAGTGGCTTCTTCAACACAAGAGGAAGAGGAAGATCAAGCGCTAGAGGTACGAGAGGCTACTACAACTACAACCAAAGACAAAGGAGTGAAGATAATAAGAACAATTGCTATATATGTGGAAGGTATGGACACTATGCCAAAGATTGTTATCAAAATGAAAATAATCAAGGTGGTAATCGAAGAGGAGGCTATTCAAGAAGAGGTAAACAACAAGGAAATTATGCAGTTGAAGGTAAAAGTGATGATTATGATTCTCTTCTTATGATGAATGTAGAAACTAAGATGAATTGCAATAGCGATGTATGGTATGTAGATAGTGGTTGTTCTAATCACATGTCTCATGATGCTTCATGGTTTTCTAATATGCATAATCCGTCATGTAAAGGTCATGTTGAAACAGGAGATGATACAACACATAAGATTATGCAGGTTGGAGATGTTGTTATGCAGGATAAGAGCAAGAAAAATTGCTTGAAGGATGTACTTTATGTGCCAACGATCACTAAGAATTTGATGTCGGTTGGTCAAATGGTAGAAAAAGGTCTACAAGTGAGATTTAATCATGCAGGTTGCTTCATTGAGGATCCAAAGCAAAGGAGGTTAATTGCTAGAGGTCAAAAACAAGGTAGATTGTTTACATTCAAGGTAAACCCAAATCATACAAACTATTTCTCTTATGGTATGCATCGAATAGCAGAGCTTGATCTATGGCACAAAAGGATTGGACACATGAATGTACACAGGTTAAAGGAGCTATCAAAGAAGAGGATTGTTGAAGGATTACCTGATCTTACTAAGCAACATATGGTGCATCTTTGTGAAGCATGTCAAATGGGTAAGCAGAGTAGACAACCTTTCAAGCATTCAAGCTATGTAAGTGATGGTTTGCTAGATCTCATACACACAGATGTGTGGGGACCTACTAAAGAGGCATCCTTGGTTGGTAATAAGTACTATGTATCATTCATTGACGATCATAGTAGAATGACATTTGTGTATTTTATTAAACATAAGAGTGAGGTCTTTGATTGTTTCAAGAAGTTCAAATCATATGTCGAAAAGCAAACAGGAAGGTATATTAAGAAGCTAAGATCCGATGGAGGAGGAGAGTATTTCTCTCAAGCTTTTACTGATTTTTTGTATGATGAAGGTATCAAAAGAGAAGTTACATGCAGGTATACTCCACAACAAAATGGAGTCGCAGAAAGAAGAAACAGAATCATAGCAGAAGCATCTAGAAGCATGCTTAATGATATGTGTTTGCCTAATTATTTTTGGGCTGAAGCTGTTAGCACAAGTGTTTACATTATGAATAGAGTTCCGACTGCTGGAGTTCATCATTTGACACCATATGAGGTATGGCATGGAAGGAAACCAAGTGTAAGTCATTTGAAAGTATTTGGCTGTGTATGTTATGTACATGTACCTAGTGAGGTGAGATCCAAACTTGATGCAAAATCAGAAAAATGTATATTCATTGGTTATGCAGATACTCAAAGAGGATATAGATGCTATAATCCTCATACCAATAAGGTTGTTGTTTCAAGAGATGTAAACTTTGATGAATCACTTTCATGGTATGCAGATAAGAATTGTGTGCAGGTCATGGATGAAAATGAAGAAGGTGTGGTTGAAGGAAATGAATGCATAGTTCAGCCATCAGGAAGTTTAAATGATGAAAGGAGTGGTTTAGATGAAGAAAGAGGATCACCTTTCAATGGAAGATTAAGGCAAGAGTCACCTCCAAGTGTTAAAAGTAAAGGTAAACTCAAACTTGTTGAAGTTAATGATGAAGGAGAGGAAATTAGTGATGTATGTGAGTATGGAGAATCATCAAAGGTTCCTAATAAGAAAGGAAGAGCATCTACATTGGAGGTAAGAAGAACTTCAAGAGTAAGTAAGCAACCTCAAAGGTATACTTATGAATCTTTCATGAATACTCATTATGCTTTTATGACAAAAGTTGAGCAGGAAAATGAACCCACATGTTATGATGAGGCCAAAGGAGATGAAAAGTGGGAGAAAGCAATGAGAGAAGAAATGGAAGCACTACAGGATAACAAGACTTGGAATTTAGTTCCAAGTACACCAAAGCAAAAGGTAATTGGTTGTAAGTGGGTTTTTAAGATTAAAAGAAATAGTGATGGTAGTGTGTCTAGATATAAGGCTAGACTTGTAGCAAAAGGATATAATCAAACTCAAGGTGTGGACTATGAGGAAACATTTAGTCCAGTAGCAAATATGGCAACGGTGAGAACTTTGTTGGCTTTAGCTGCAAGTAAGAGGTGGAATATATATCAACTCGATATAAAGAATGCCTTTCTTAATGGTGAGTTAAATGAAGAAGTGTATATGT
>CM035427.1:3555943-3558443 GCA_020310875.1 Ceratopteris richardii
CTTTTTCATTTCTTCTTATCTCTTCTTCAACTGTTTCAACACTATGTTCTTTATTTGTATACCAGCTTTTTCCTTCATCAAATGTTACATCTCTGGAAACAGTAAACTGTTTGGTTAAAGGACTCCATAACATGTAACCCATCTGCTTTTCATCATATCCGATGAACACATATTTTTCAGCTTTTGGTTCAAGCTTATGTCTCAACTGTGATGGTACATAAGCATAAGCAACTGATCCAAACACTTTGCAATGATCAAGTGTTGGTTTCTTACCCCACCAAGCTTCATAAGGGGTCATTCCATTTAAAGTTGTACATGGTAATCTATTTACCAAAGCTGTAGTTGTATTTACAGCCTCAGCCCAAAGATAGTTTGGACAATTCTTCTCCTTTAGCATTGCTCTTGCAAACTCAACTAGAGTTCGATTTCTTCTTTCTGATACTCCATTTTGTTGCGGTGTATACTTGCAAGTTATTTCTCTTTTGATACCTGCATTCCACAGATAATCATTGAACTCTCGAGAAAAATATTCTCCTCCTCCATCAGACCTTAGTCTTTTGAGTTTCTGTCATGTAAGTCTTTCAGCATTTGCATGAAAATGCATGAAAGCTTCAAATACTTCTGACTTCTCTTTCAAAACATAAAGAGTTATCCATCTTGTTGCATCATCAATAAAAAAATCATAATACCTAGATCCGCTAATAGATCCTTCTTTTGTCGGTCCCCATACATCTGTATGTATGCGTTCTAGCACACCATCATGTTTGTAACCATTTTTCTGAAATGGTAACCTGTGGGCTTTTCCCATCTGACAGGCTTCACATTTGTGAATCATATGTTGGTTTTTCATATTTGGTAATCCTTTCACGGATTGTTTCTCCCCCATAGTTCTGATTCCGGTTTCATTAAAATGTCCTAACCTCTTATGCCAGAGGTCCAATTCTGTAAACATCTCATCACCATGTGTGATCAAGGCTTGACCAACATTCCCTTGTACTTTAAGAGTAAAAAGTCTACCTTCCTTTTTACCATGGACAATTTGTTTGTATCCTCTTTCTAGATCTTCAACAAATACTCCTTCATTTGTAAACTTGACTTGAAAACCTTTTTCTACTATCTGACCCACACTGATCAGATTCTTCGAGATTGTTGGTACATACAAAACATTTGTTAGTAGGTCAGCTCCATTCTTACACTTCACTTTTCCAATTGACTTTACATTATATTTTGTATTATCACCTGTCTGTACTGTGTGATTTGAAATACCTCCTTCAAGTTCTCATAACAATTCTATATTTCCTGACAAATGATTTGAACAACTAGAGTTGATATAGAATACCTTGAGGTCCTCATTCTCTGACACACTTATCGAATTCATCATCAATGTCTTATGATCGTCATTCTGCATATCATTCGCATAGTTGTAGTAGGTAGTGTTGTGAGACTGATTCTGTCCCCAACTTCTTGCTCCACCTCTACCAAATCTGCCTCTTTGGCTTTGTCTTCCTCTTTGATATCTTCCGCTTCTGCCTCTGCTATTGTTATTCTGATTCTGACTTGATCCTTGGGAATTATGCCAGCAATCATGAGCCAGATGATTCCTTAATCCACAGATCCAACAGACTTCTTGTTGTTAGTCAGATTACCTCTTCCTTTACCTCTTTTCCTGACGTTACCTCTTCCTCTTGCAAAATTTGCTTGACCAGTCACTTCTTCTTCATCTTTTTCTTTACCTTTATCACCTTTCTTCTTATTCTTTGCGTACATAGCCGAACGATGTCCTTTTTCTCTATCTATCTTCAAATCTTGCTCAAACGTTAGCATTAGTCCAAGCAACTGATTTAAATCTGGTACAAAATGATTTAAAGAAAGTTCAGTTGAGAGTATGAAAGGTTTCCACTTTTCATCTCCTCTCAAACCTGCAAGCAGTTGCACTATCAACCTATGATCTTTGATATCTTCATTAATTGATCCAAGACTATCTACCAAGTCTTTCATCTTAGTGACATAATCACTAATGCTTTGACTTTGCTTTTTCTTGAACGTTGTAAACTCTCACCATAAGCTAGCCTTTCTAGCTTTCATCGTATTTAGGAAATGATCTTCCAATGCTCTCCATATATCTTCTGCTTTCTCCAGACCTCTAATGTGTGGTAGTAAATGATATGTAACAGTATTATAGATATATGCTCTTGTCGTTGCATCTTTCTTTTGCCACAGCTTCAAGGCTTCTAACTCTTCTTTCTTTGGTTGACTATCATCTTCAAAAGTCGGCTTCTTTTCTTCTCCTGTCACATATATCATTAAGTCCTTACTCATAAGTAAGGCTTCCATGTGCATTACCCATGCGGGATAATTATCTCTGTCCAATTTGTCAATAGAGAATGATCTGCCATAATCTTCCTGTTTATGTTACTTCCGGTGAGTGTAATGTTAAAAGGTTTTACCTTTTACAAACCTTTACACCTAAAAATTACTTCGAAATGTTTCTTGACGCTGT
>CM035427.1:3570943-3573443 GCA_020310875.1 Ceratopteris richardii
AAAAGAAGTTTCATAGCTATACCTTGTAGGTTGCCATTTGTGTCTTGATGACCTTGTGAGTTCTCCACTCCTTGAGATTTCCAGTTCATCACATTCTGGATCAAATCTTGGCACTTCTTCAACATCAACTTGTACTTCATTGTTTTCCTCTTCATCAAATATTTGAACCTTTGATTTACCTTTATTTTGATTCACAACTTCTTCATCACCTACATAACTATTGATTGTACCTGCATACCAAGTACCTTGCTCATCAAATGTAACATCCTTTGACACTAGGAATTGTTTTGTGGATGGACTCCACAACCTATAACCCATCTGCTTATCATCATATCCAATGAACACATATTTTTCAGCTTTGGGTTCCAATTTATGCCTCAATTGTGATGGCACATATGCATATGCCAAACATCCAAATACTTTGCAATGATCTAAGGTAGGTCTCTTACCCCACCATGCCTCATATGGTGTCATAACTTGCAAAGCTTTACATGGTAATCTATTGACCAAATAAGTAGCCGTGTTTACAGCCTCAGCCCACAAATAATTTGGGTAATTTTTCTCCTTCATCATTGACCTTGCAAACTCAACAAGAGTTCTATTTCTTCTTTCTGCTACACCAGTTTGTTGAGGAGAGCACCTACAAGTAAGTTCCCTTTTTATACCTGCATTCCACAAGTAATCACTGAACTCATTAGAGAAATACTCTCACCCTCCATCTGACCTTAGTCTCTTCAACTTATGACCTGTAATTGTCTCTACATACACATGATAATGTTTGAGTGTATAGAATACTTCTGACTTATATTTGATCACATAGATAGTGGTCCATCTGGTCGCATCATCAACATAAATCACATAATACCTTGATCCATTTATACTGAAATCCTTTGATGGTCCCCACACATCTGTGTGTACCAATTCAAGCTTCTCTGAAAACATAAAACCATGCTTGGAATAAGATTTCTTATGAGCCTTACCTAATTGACATGCCTCACATCTTTATGTCATATGTTCACCTGCAACATTAGGCAATCCATGCACTGAACCATTGTTAATCATATCTTTGATACCTCTTTCATTGAAATGTCCAAGCCTCTTGTGCCAAAGATCTAACTTAGAGATCTTATGTCCTCCATAAGTGAACAAGGCATGACCAACATTACCTTGGATATTCAATGTGAACAATCTTCCTTCTTTCTTCCCTGAAACAATTTGTTTATACCCATTGCTAGGGTCTTCCACAAACACTCCTTCATTAGTGAACCTAACTTCATAACCTTTTTCAACAATTTGTCCTACACTTATCAGATTCTTAGGAATTGTAGGAACATACAGAACCTTACTCAAGAGAGTACTTCCATCCTTGGCCTTCACTGATCCAATTGACTTCACATTGTGCTTTGTATTGTCACTTGTTTGAACTACATGATCATTTACCTTATTCTCCAAATCACTCATCAAAGCTATGTTGCCACTCAGGTGATTGCTACACCCTGAGTCAATGTAGAAGACTCTTTGGTCTTCATTTTGCCTTTCACAAGTTGCATTCATTATCAATGTTGAATCCTCCTTCTGGTTTGAAGCAAAATTTTAGTAGGTATTGTTGTATTGTTGACTTTGGAATCCTCTACCTCCATTTCTTCCAAAGTAACCTCTACTACCTCTACCTCTAAAATTACCTCTTTGATTTCTGCCACCTCTTCCTCTTGAATTAAAATTCTAATTATATCCACCATTACTCTGAGTATTATGCCAACAATCATTACCTAAGTGGTTTGTCTTACCACAAATCTAGCAAGCTTTGACTCCATCTTTATTACTCCTGCCTCTTCCTCTACCTTTGCCACCTCCTCTTCCTCTTAGGAAGTTAGCTTGGCTAGTTGTGCATTCATCTTCATTTGCTTGTTGCTTCCCTTTGATACTCTTTTTCTTGTCCTTTGAATACATTGCATGACCTGTACTCTTATCACCTTCACCTTTGACATCGTGCTCAAAGGTTAACATATGTCCTAGCAACTGATTTAAGTCAGGAGTAAAATGATCAAGTGATAATTCAGTAGACAAAATGAATGGCTTCAATTTGTCATCACCTCTCAAACCTGTGAGGATTTGCCTTACCAATTTATCCTCCTCAATGTCTTCATCAAGTGCTCCTAATGCATCTGCAATGTCCTTCATCCTTGTTACATAATCTGAGATGGATTGAGAGGCCTTCTTCTTCAAAGTGGTAAATTCTGCCCGTAAGGATGCCTTCCTTGACTTTGTGGTGTTTTGAAAATGCTCCTCCAAAGCATTCCATATATCAATTTCACTTTCAAGACCTCTAATGTGAGGTAGCTAGTAATTATTGACTGCCATATAGATAATGCTCCTAGCTTGAGCATCTTTCTTCATCCAAGTCTTCAAATCTGATAATTCCTCCCTAGTTGGAACACTAGGATCTCTGAAACTGAGGCTTTTCTTCTTCACTTGTGATATAAGCTATCAAGTCTTTGCT
>CM035427.1:3590943-3595943 GCA_020310875.1 Ceratopteris richardii
AAACTGAGGATAGTGATATAGAAGACGCCATAGATTGCGTATGTAGAGATGAATAATAAAACTTGAAATGTCGGGTATTCATCTGAGAGAGATGGTAAGGAATAACTACTCAGAGTAGGAGAGTTTTCCTTAGCTCTGAGCAAGGTGAGGCCAAGCTATTTTGTACACATCGTTTCTAATAGAAAACACATGTTCATGTGGAAATTTGAGTGCATTCTTTGTATGTGAAGAAATCTGAGAGATTTCATGTTATTGTGAAAGTTAGTTAACAGTTACAGTTTTCTGAATAAAGATTTTCTGGCAAAACAACAAGTTAGATCTCGCAACATAGTGTAAAGTTTTTCATGAGAGATAGCTCACCTTGACGCCTGTAGTCTCAACTATAAGTTGATCGAAAGACTTTTGTAAAATGGGATTTGTACACAGTACAAAGTCTGACCGAAAAAAGGCATCCAAAACTGGTGAAGTTTTTTCTTAAACTTCAGATAGAGGTCATTAAGTGAAGGAAGTTCATGTATCACTTCCTTAGTTCATGTATAAACGTTTGAAGTAACTACAAAAAAAGTTGTAGTTGATTCCGGTAAGATTCCGGTGATATTACGATAAGATTCTGGTGACAATCTGGTGACGTTCCGGTGGTATTTCGGTGAGTTAAAAAGTCAACTTTTTACACACTTAAGTAAAGGAAAGATTATTTAACCGTAAACAAACACAGTAGTGTAAACTCTGAAGTGAATCAGTTTAGAATTGAAGCTTGAAGGAAACGTGAAGCTTTCTATAAAGTGAATCTTTGGTTTTTCACTGAATACAGTTATAAGTTTTGAGTTTCAGAAAGTTGCTAAGCTATTGATGATTATAGAGGTTTTCTAATATCACTCTAGCTTAGTTTCTGTGGTGTAAGCGAATTCCGCAATAAACATTGCACCAACAGTGGTATTAGAGCTTAAGGTTTACAAGTGGTATCAGAGCTTAAGGTTTACAAGTTGTATCAGAGCTTAAGGTTTACAAGTGATATCAGAACTCAAGCTTTACAAGTGGTACCAGAACTTGAAAAGGTTCTGAAGAGGAGAAAAGGTTTCTCAGAAGAAGAAATGGAAAGAGAATTTGAAGAATTCTCATAAAGGAAGGTGAAAGCTGAGGTGATCAACAACAAACAGTGTCAAGAAACATTCCGAAGTAATTTTCAGGTGTAAAGGTTTGTAAAAGGTAAAATGTTTTAACATTACACTCACCGGAAGTAACAGAAACAAGAACATTATGGTAGATCATATCTCTATTGACAAATTGGACAGAGATAATTATCCTGCATGGGTAATGCACATGGAAGCCTTACTTATGAGTAAGGACTTAATGATATATGTGACAGGAGAAGAAAAGAAGCTGACTTTTGAAGATGATAGTCAACCAAAGAAAGAAGAGTTAGAAGCCTTGAAGCTGTGGCAAAAGAAAGATGCAACGGCAAGAGCGTATATCTATAATACTGTTACAGGTCATCTACTACCACAGATTAGAGGTCTGGAGAAAGTAGAAGATATATGGAGAGCATTGGAAGATCATTTCCAAAATACAACGAAAGCTAGAAAGGCTAGCTTATGGTCAAAGTTTACATCGTTCAAGAAAAAGCAAAGTCAAAGCATTAGTGATTATGTCACTAAAGATGAAAGACTTGGCAGATAGTCTTGGATCAATTAATTAAGATATTGAAGATCATAGGTTGATAGCACAATTGCTTGCAGGTTTGAGAGGAGATGACAAGTGGAAACCTTTCGTACTTTCAATTGAACTTTCTTTAAATCATTTTGTACCAGATTTAAATCAGTTGCTTGGACTAATGCTAACGTTTGAGCAAGATTTGAAGATAGATGGAGAAAAAGGACATAGTTCGGCTATGTACGCAAATAATAAAGAGAAAGGTGATAAAGGTAAAGAAAAAGATGAAGAAGAAGTGACTGCTCAAGCAAATTTTGCAAGAGGAAGAGGTAACGTCAGAAAAAGAGGTAAAGGAAGAGGTAATCCGACTAACAACAAGAAGTCTTGCTCGATCTGTGGATTAAGCAATCATCTGGCTCATGATTGCTGGCATAATTCCCAAGGATCAATTCAAAATCAGAATAACAATAGCAGAGGCAAAAGCGGAAGATATCAAAGAGGAAGACAAAGCCAAAGAGGCAGATATGGTAGAGGTGGAGCAAGAAGTTGGGGATAGAATCAGTCTCACAACACTACCTACTACAACTATGCGAATGATACACAGAATGACGATCATAAGACATTGATGATGAATTCGATAAGTGTGTCAGAGAATGAGGACCTCAAGGTATTCTATATTGATTCTGGTTGTTCAAATCATTTGTCAAGAAATATAGAGTTGTTATCATAACTTGAAGGAGGTATTTCAAATCACACAATAGAGACAGGTGATAATACAAAACATAATGTAAAGTCAATTGGAAAAGTGAAGTGTAAGAATGGAGCTGACCTACTAACAAATGTTTTGTATGTACCAACAATCCCAAAGAATCTGATCAGCGTGGGTCAGATAGTAGAAAAGGGTTTTCAAGTCAGGTTTACAAATGAAGGAGTATTTGTTGAAGATCCAGAAAGAGGATACAAACAAATTGTCCATGGTAAAAAGGAAGGTAGACTTTTTACTCTTAAAGTACAAGGGAATGTTGGTCAAGCCTTGATCACACATGGTGATGAGATGTTTACAGAATTGGACCTCTGGCATAAGAGGTTAGGACATTTTAATGAAACAGGAATCAAAACTATGGTGGAGAAACAATCCGTGAAAGGATTACCAAATATGAAAAACCAACATATGATTCACAAATGTGAAGCCTGTCAGATGGGAAAAGTGTACAGGTTACCATTTCAGAAAAATGGTTACAAACATGATGGTGTGCTAAAACTCATACATACAGATGTATGGGGACCGACAAAAGAAGGATCTATTAGCGGATCGAGGTATTATGTTTTGTTTATTGATGATGCAACAAGATGGATAACTCTTTATGTTTTGAAAGAGAAGTCAGAAGTATTTGAAGCTTTCAGGCATTTTCATGCATCAAAGAGTTCTTAGATATATCAAAAGAACTATAAAAGAAGGATTATATTATCCTTATACGTCAGATATAAAGTTGAGAGCATACAGTGACTCAGACGGTGCAGGAAGTCAAGATGACAGAAGATCAACACATGGGTATATGATATATCTAGGAGATAAGCTTGTGAGCTGGTGTTCAAAGAAGCAGCATACAGTAGCTTTATCGTCAACAGAAGCAGAATATAAAGGACTTGTGGAAGAAGCTAAAGAAGTGATATGGATGCAGACCTTGTTCAAAAGCATGGGTATTGATCAAGGTATAGCTATCATACATGGAGATAATATGAGCTCGTTGTATCTTGCGGCAAATCTAGTATTTCATGCAAGAACAAAACACATAGAGATTCAATATCATTCCCTGAGGGAAAAGGTAATGGAAAAGGAGATTGAAATAGTGTTCACTCCTATAAAAGATCAGATAGCAGATATTCTGACAAAGAGCTTGGATGGAATAAAGACCCGAAGATGCAAATTAGTGATTGAGGGGGAGCTGTTGGAGAGTCACTCACTAATTATGCATAATGACATAAAGACGAAGAGAAGCAGAAACAAAGCATTCAGAAAAACAAGCCTTAGTGAAGGGACAAATTCACGCCTATAATATACAGTGTAGAAATTTCCAGAATTAGAGTCTGTTGAAACCAGATTAAAAAATTGTATATAATAGAGTGCATAGAATCAGAATATAGAGCTTAAGAGTAGCAGCGCATATAGAAACTGAGGATAGTGATATAGAAGACGCCATAGATTGCGTATGTAGAGATGAATAACAAAACTTGAAATGTCGGGTATTCATCTGAGAGAGATGGTAAGGAATAACTACTCGGAGTAGGAGAGTTTTCCATAGCTATGAGCAAAGTGAGGCCAAGCTATTTTGTACACATCTTCTCTAATAGAAAACACATGTTCATGTGGAAATTTGAGCGCATTCTTCATATGTGAAGAAATCTGAGAGATTTCATGTTACTGTGAAAGTTAGTTAACAGTTACAGTTTTCTTAGTAAAGATTTTCCGGTAAAACAACAAGCTAGATCTCGCAACATTGTGTAAACTTTTTCATGAGAGATAGCTCATCTTAAAGCCAATAGTCTCAACTATAAGTTGATCAAAAGACTTCTGTAAAATGGGATTTGTACACAGTATAAAGTCTGACCGAAAAAAGACATCCAAAACTAGTGAAGTTTTTTCTTAAACTTCAGATAGAGTTCATTAAGTGAAAGAAGTTCATGTATCACATCCTTAATTCATGTATAAACGTTTGAAGTAACTACAAACAAAGTTGCAGTTGATTCCGGTAAGATTCCGATGATATTACGGTAAGATTCTGGTGACAGTCTGGTTAACTTCCGATGGTATTTCGGTGAGTTAAAAACTCAGTTGTTTACACAGTTAAGTAACGAAAAGATTATTTAACTTTAAACAAACACAATGGTGTAAAGTTTGAAGTGAATCAGTTCAGAATTGAAGCTTCAAGGAAACGTGAAGCTTTTTGTAAAGTGAATCTTTGGTTTTTCACTCAATATAGTTATAAGTTTTCAATTTCAAAAAGTTGCTAAGCTATTGATGATTATAGAGGTGTTCTAATATCACTCTAGCTTAGTTTCTGTGGTGTAAGAGAATTCCGCAATAAATGTTGCACCAACACTATCTATGTATCTATCTATCTATCTATCTATCTATCTAACTATCTATCTATCTATCTATCTATCTATCTATCTATCTATCTATCTATCTATCTATCTATGTATCTATCTATCTATCTATCTATCTATCTATCGACCTATCTATCTATTTATCTATCTATCTCTCTATCTATCTATCTGTTGTTAAACGCGCTTTTGCCGTCAAAGACGTGTTTAAGCTCTTTTGGGTTCTTGGGAGTGGAAGGGGTCTG
>CM035427.1:3603443-3608443 GCA_020310875.1 Ceratopteris richardii
AACAGCTCCCCCTCAATCATGAATTGTGATTACCTGCATCTTCTTTATCCATGCCATATCTTTAAACCTCTGCAACTTTGGTGCATCCAAACTTTTTGCCATCATATCTGCAAGTTGATCTTTTGTAGGATTATGCATGACATTAATTTTTTTATCAATAACCTTCTCTCTCAAAAAATGATACTGAATTTCAATATGTTTAGTTCTAGCATGAAACACAGGATTTGCTGCCAGGTATAAAGAACTCATATTGTCTCCACAAATGATAGGAGTACTCTGAACAACATCAAAACTCTTCATAAGTGTCTTTAGCCATATTACTTTCTTTGCAGCTTCCACCATGCCTTTGTATTCAGCTTCTGTAGATGATAGAGCAACTGTATGTTGCTTCTTAGAGCACCATGAAATTAGCTTATCTCCCACATAACACAAATATCCATGTGTTGATCTTCTATCATCAGAATTACCTGCCCAATCTGCATCACTATATATTTTGACTCTTGTATCTGAAGTATATCCATAATACAGACCTTCTTTGAGTGTACCCTTGATGTACCTAAGTACTCTTTGTCCTGCAATCCAATGTTCCTTTCTAGGACAATGCATGAATTGAGATAGAACTCCAACTGCATATGATAAATTAGGCCTTGTTAATGTAGCATAAATCAAGCTACCCACCAAACTCTGATAGAGCTTCATATCTTTGAATGCTTCTCCTCCATATCTAGTCAATCTATGATTCACTTCCATTGGAGTTGGTGCTATCCTGCAATCTTCCATTTTAAATTTGGTTAGCAAATTTTTCAGATACCTTTCTTGAGTTGCATATACTCCATGTTGAGTATATGAAATCTCCATTCCCAAGAAGAATAATAAATTTCCCAAATCACTGATTTTGAATTCTATCTCCATCTATTTCTTAATCATATGTATGCCTTTGTCATCTGTTCCTGTAAGTATTATGTCATCAACATAAATACAAACATAAATAAATCCATCCTCACTTTCTTTGACTAACAAGCTACTATCTACCTTTGATGCTTGAAATCCAAATTCCTTTAAGAACTTTACAAGCCTATAATTCCATGCCCTTGGGGCCTGCTTCAATCCATGCAAAGCTCTTTTGAGCTTACACACATAATTTTGATACACTTGATCTCTGAAACCATCTGGTTGCTCCATGTAAACTTCATCTGAAATATAACCATTCAAAAATGCATTTTTAACATCTAATTGAGATAATTTCCAACCTTTGCAAGCAGCAATTGCTATGAGTGTCCTGATAGTTGTCATCTTTGCCACAGGACTATAAGTCTCATCATAGTCCACTCCATATGTATGTGCATATCCATTCACAACAAGTCTGGCTTTGTACCTAGACACACTTCCATCTGCAAATATTTTTGTTTTCTAAACCCACTTACATCCAATGATTTTCTGGCTATTAGGTTTAGGAACCAAATCCCATGTCTGATTCTCCATCAATGCATCATACTCCTCTTGCATAGCTTCTTCCCAATTCTTCTTCCCTTTGGCTTCATCATATGTAGATGGATCTTCATCTCCTTTTACCATGTAAGCATAATCTTTACTAGTCAAGAATGAAGTATCATAGCTGTACCTTGTAGGTTTCCATTTGTGCCTAGATGACCTTCTGAGTTCTCCACTTCTTGAAGTTTCTGATTCATCACACTCTGGATCAAACCTTGGCACTTCTTCAACTTCAACCTGTACTTCATTTTTCTCTTCTTCATCAAATACCTGAACCTTTGATTTACCTTTCTTCTAATTCACAACTTCTTCCATATCTGCATGAACATTAAGTGTACCTGCATACCAAGTACCTTGCTCATCAAATGTAACATCCTTAGACACAAGGAATTGCTTTGTGGATGGACACCACAATCTATAACCCATCTGCTTGTCATCATAACCTATGAATACATACTTCTCTGCTTTAGGCTCAAATTTATGCCTCAATTGAGTTGGCACATATGCATATGCCAAGCATCCAAATATTCTACAATGATCCAAGGTAGGTCTCTTACCCCACCAAGCTTCATACGGTGTCATACCCTACAAGGCTTTACATGGTAACCTATTGACCAAATATGTGGCTGTGTTTACAGCCTCAGCCCACAAATAATTAGGACAATTTTTCTCCTTCATCATAGATCTTACAAACTCAACAAGAGTTCTATTTCTTCTTTCTGCTACCCCATTCTGTTGAGGAGAGTACCTACAAGTAACTTCTCTCTTTATACCTGCATTCCACAAGTAATCATTGAACTCATTAGAGAAATACTCTCCCCCTCCATCTGACCTTAACCTCTTTAATTTTTTACCTGTAATTCTTTCTGTGTATGCATGATAGTGTTTAAATGTATTAAACACTTCTGACTTATCTTTAATCACATAAATTGTGATCCACCTGGTAGCATCATCAACATATATGACATAATATCTTGAACCATTTATACTGAAGTCCTTTGAAGGACGCCACACATCTGTATGTACCAATTCAAGTCTTTCAGAATACATAAAACCATGCTTATTGTATGAGTGCTTATGAGCCTTAGCTAACTGACATGCTTCACATCTGTATGTCATGTGTTGACCTGCAACATTAGGCAATCCAAGCACTGAACCATTGTTAACCATTTCTTTGATACCTCTTTCATTAAAATGTCCAAGTCTTTTATGACAAAGATCCAATTCAGATACCTTCTGCTCTCCATATGTGAACATAGCATGTCCAACATTACCTTGTATCTTTAATGTGAAGAGCCTTCCTTCCTTCTTTCCTGTAACAATCTGTTTATACCCTTGACTAGGGTCTTCAACATAAACTCCATCATTAGTGAACCGTACCTCATATCCTTTTTCTACAATTTGTCCTACACTGATCAAGTTCTTTGGAATTGTAGGAACATATAGAACCTTACTCAAAAGAGTGCTTCCATCTTTGGCTTTGACTGAACCAATTGACTTTACTTTGTGCTTTTTATTGTCACCTGTTTGAACTGTGTGATTGATTGCCTTATGATCTAGATCATTCATCAAAGCAATATTTCCACTCAAATGATTACTACATCCTAAGTCAATATAAAATACTCTCATATCTTCATGTGAGGCTCACATGTTGCATTCATAATAAGAGTTGAATCTTCTTTCTGATCTGATGCATAATTGTAGTAGGTGTTATTATAGGATTGGTTTTGGAAGTTTCTTCCTCCACCTCTTCCAAAAGAATTCCTACCACCTCTACCTCTGAAGTTTCCTCTCTGATATCTACCACCTCTTCCTCTTTGATTAAAATTCTGATTAAAATTACCATTGCTTTGATTATTATGCCAACAATCATGAGATAGATGATTGGTCTTACCACATGTCCAATAAGCTCTGACATTATCTTTGTTATTTCTATCTCTTCCTCTACTTCTGCCACTTCCTCTTCCTCTTAGGAAGTTTGCTTGACTTTGATTACCTTCATCTTCAACTGATTGTTGCTTTCCTTTGCTAGCTTCTTTCTTGTCTTTAGAATACATTGCATGACCTGCACTCTTATCAACATCTCCTTTGATATCATTCTCAAAAGTTAGCATATGTCCTAACAATTGATTCAAATCAAGAGTGAAATGATATAATGAAAGTTTTGTAGACAAAATAAAAGGCTTCCACTTCTCATCTCCTCTTAGCCCTGTAAGAATTTGTCTTACCAACTTATCTTCTTCAATGTCTTCATCAACTGCACCTAAAGAATCAGCAATGTCTTTCATCTTTGTCACATAATCAGATATTGATTGTGAAGCCTTCTTCTTGAATGTAGTAAATTCTGCCCATAATGAAGCTTTCCTTGATTTGGTTGTATTCTGAAAATGCTCTTCCAAAGCATTCCAAATGTCACTTGCACTTTCAAGTCCTCTAATATGAGGAAGCAACTAATCATTTACTGCCATGTAGATTATGCTCCTTGCTTGAGCATCCTTCTTCATCCAAATCTTTATATCTGCAAGCTCCTCCCTAGTTGGAACACTAGGATCTCTGAATTCTGGCTTTTCTTCCTCTCCTGTGATGTATCCCATCAGATCTTTGCTCATAAGATGAGCTTCCATTCTCATAGACCAAGCTGGATAGTTTTCTCTATCCAACTTTTCAATTTGGAGACTATCTCCCATCCTTCCTTCACCTGTAGTCTCAAATCTTTAATCCTTATAAGGAATGAATGTACCTTGGCCTCGAATGTTGCTCCTTTGCATCCTTTTGATAACCTTTATGTGTCTTCCTTCAATCTTTCTTCACACTTTATTCTTTTGAACCTTCGAGATGTAAAGTTTGTATGTCTGCAGCACTCGGAGTCTTCCTTTCCTCAATTTTGATACAACCTGCTTTGATACCACTCATGGAGAATGTAGATCTCCAAAAGAACAAGCTATCCTTGATGTTTGACCACCTCTATATCAAGAATAACTTCAGACTCCACTTAATTTTAAAAGACAATCACCAAACTATCAAGAAATTGATTAACTGTGAAAAATCACTTCTCAAAAAAAGTATCCTCCATATTAATCACTCATTGACTGATCATTCATGTAAAGTTTTTTAAAAAACTTTGTAGAATGTGTCACTAGAGGTTCCGCACCTTCTCCAAGTTAAATCACTTCAAATGCTTGAGTAGATTGTGAGAGATGACTTAAACAATTTACCTATGTCTGAAACTGCCTTTCTGTAATAACGACTTTGACACCTATAACTTCTAAGCTATGGTTCTCCCAAACTATAGCCCGTTTAGTCAAATGCTTTTAGCCATAGATGGCTTACCTCTCAACTTAAATTTTGAGTCCTCATTTGTGTAAAACTTTACACTATGCACTGAGCAATGTCCATTTCTTTCACCATGGAATCTGCGCCTGTCTCAGAAGACACTCAAAACTTTCTTACATATGAATGTTCCTATTCAAAATTCTCTCAGTCTGTTTGCAATTGGACTCTCAAACTTT
>CM035427.1:3615943-3655943 GCA_020310875.1 Ceratopteris richardii
TACCTGTAAGAAATATATCATCAACATATATGCACATGTATATGAACCCATCATCACTTGCTTTGACAAGCAAGCTACTATCTACTTTAGATACTTGAAATCCAACTTCTTTCAAGAACTTTACAAGTCTATAGTTCCATGCCCTTGGGGCCTGCTTCAACCCATACAAGGCTCTCTTGAGCTTACATACATGATCTAGATACCTTTCATTTCTGAATTCTTGTGGTTGCTCCATGAAAACATCATCTGAAATATAACCATTTAAAAAAGCATTCTTCACATCTAATTGACATAATTTCCAATCTTTACATGCAGCACTAGCTATGAGTGTCCTGATGGTTGTCATCTTTGCCACACGACTATAGGTCTCATCATAATCTATACCATATGTCTGAGCAAACCCTTTAACATCAAATCTAGCTTTATATCTAGACACACTTCCATCTGCATACCTCTTTGTCTTGTAGACCCATTTACATCCAATGATCTTCTGGCTATTTGGTTTAGGAACCAAATTCCACGTCTGATTCTCCATCAATGCATCATATTCTTCCTGCATAGCTTTCTCCCAATTTTCCTTACCTTTTGCCTCTTCATATGTAGAAGGATCTTCATCTGCCTTTATCATATAAGCATAATCTTTGGTAGCCAAAAAAGAAGTGTCATAGTTATACCTTGTAGGTTGCCATTTGTGTCTTGATGACCTTCTGAGTCCTCCACTCCTTGAGATTTTTGGTTCATCACATTATGGATCAAATCTTGCCACTTCTTCAACATCAACTTGTACTTCATTGTTCTCCTCTTCATCAAATATCTGAACCTCTGATTTACCTTTCTTTTGATCGACAACTTCTTCATCACCTGCATAAATATTGATTGTCCTGCATACCAAGTACCTTGCTCATCAAATGTAACATCCTTTGACACTAGGAATTGTTTTGTGGATGGATTCCACAACCTATAACCCATCTGCTTATCATCATATCCAATGAACACATATTTTTCAGCTTTGGGTTCCAATTTATGCCTCAATAGTGATTGCACATATGCTTATGCCAAACATCCAAATACTTTGCAATGATCTAGAGTAGGTCTCTTACCCCACCATGCCTCATATGGTGTCCTACCTTGCAAATCTTTACATGGTAATCTATTGACCAAATAAGTAGATGTGTTTACAACCTCAGCCCACAAATAATTTGGGCAATTTTTCTCCTTCATCATTGACCTTGCAAACTCAACAAGAGTTCTATTTCTTCTTTCTGCTACACCATTTTGTTGAGGAGAGTACCCACAAGTAATTTCCCTTTTCATACATGCATTCCACAAGTAATTGTTGGAACAAATCAATCACAAATTCGTGATTACAAAGAGCTTGAAGAAAGTTTATGATCAGATTGAAGTGGAAGAAGACACTTGAGAGAGTGAAGAGATCTCATAAGTGAAGTATGTATACATATGTACATTATAGGTGGAAATTCTTGTAATCTGAGTATAGATAATTCTTAGGATGATAAGGAGTAATGTAATAGATGCGGGATAAGTCTAAAATCATATGTCTATAAGTCAATGATGTAAAGAAATTTGTATGAGAGTCATTATAAGATAAGTTTTTTGGGAGATAGATGTGAAGAGAGTGTTTTCTCAGAAAATAGCGACGGGTCTTTCTCTGAGTTCTCTCAGTCTGATCATGTGGATCAGAAATCCTTTTGTACACATCTAATCTAGAAGCTAATGAAGCTATGTTCAAAGTTTGATGATCTAATCCCTTTCCTTCTATGAGAATGATCAATAGGAGCATTTGTATGTAGAATCTTCAGACAGACTTCTAAAAGTCGCACACTTTTCCAGGTCAATGTTTTGCTTAGATCTCAGTGCATAGTGTAAAGTTTTTGATGAGTGAGCATTAAAAATCTAAGTTAGAAGGTAAGGAAGCTATGGCTAAAAGCATTTAGCAAAACGGGATTTGTGCTGTGAGAAATCAACTTAAGAAGTTGACCATGTCAAAGTCGCCATTTCTGGAAGACAGTTTTTGACATGTATTTGATCTTAAAGATCAAATTAAAGTTTTGATGAATCATTTGGTGAAATAATGGTTGTTATGATTGCGCAAATGGAGTATGAAGATTTTTACATCATTGGTTTGAAGAAATCTGAAGATATATGCAGGTATTGAAGTCAATTTTTGAAGCAGACTTTTCTGAAGAAGGAGTTTCTACACTCAGAGAAGTGTTAGTGAAACTTTTGATAAATGAAAACAATATTTGTGTAAAGTTTGATCTATATCTGATATAGAAGTGTTCTTAGATCAGTATAGATTAAATCTTTGGAGATTAAGAGGTCTCCAAATAGTGGAATCAGAGCTGAAGGTGCAATATAAGGGAAGTAAAGGCATTGGAAGTCCCGACTGCTGCAGATATTGAAGTTCTTTCTAATCAAACGTGGACAAGGACAAATTCGTGAAGATAACCTACAGAAGTACAAAGTACGATTTTGAAAAGATCAAGAAAGATTGAAGCCTCATATCGAAGGTACACTTTACTATCATAAATCATAGTAATTGCAGACACAGAAGTTCAAGATGGGAGAAAGCTTGCAGATTGATAAGCTAGATAGGGAGAACTATCCAGCTTGGTCCATGAGGATGGAGGCACACCTCATGAGCAAATATTTGATGGCATTCATTACAGGAGAGGAAGAAAAGCCCGAATTTACAGATCCTAGTATTCCAACTAGGGAAGAGCTTGCAGATTTGAAGACTTGGATGAGAAAGGACGCTCAAGTAGGAGCATCATTTACATGGCTGTAAATGATTATCTTCTACCTCACATTAGAGGATTGGAAAGTGCAACAGATGTTTGGAATGCTTTGGAAGAGCATTTCCAAAATACAACCAAGTCAAGGAAATCCTCACTATGGGCAGAGTTTACAACTTTCAAGAAGAAGAGCTCACAATCAATTTCTGATTATGTGGCAAGGATGAAGGAAATTGCAGATAGCTTGGGAGCAGTAGATGAAGACATTGAAGAGGATAAGTTGGTAAGGCAAATACTTATAGGTCTGAGAGGAGATGAGAAGTGGAAGCCTTTCATATTGTCCATAGAATTGTCACTTGATCATTTTACTCCTGATCTTAATCAATTGCTAGGACACATGCTAACCTTTGAGCAGGACATTAAGGGAGATAGTGATAGGAGTGAAAGTCAAGCTATGTACTCCAAGGACAAGAAAAAGAATGGCAAAGGAAAGCAGTCAACTGATGATGAAGGATCTTCAAGCCAAGCTAACTTTACAAAAGGAAAAATGAATTTCAGAGGTAAAGGAAGAGGAGGTAAGAACAAAGATAATACTAAAGCTTGTTGGATTTGTGGTAGAACCAATCATTTGGCAAATGATTGTTGGTATAACAATCAAAATGGTGGAAGCAATAATCAGAGTTTTAATCAAAGAGGTAGAGGAGGCAGAAATCAAAGAGGCAACTTCAGAGGAAGAGGTGGTAGGTTATCATATGCTAGAGGAGATGGAAGAAGCTTTCAACCTCAGTCCTACAACAATAATTATTATAATTAGGCATCAGATCAGAAGGATGATATGACTCTTATTTTGAATGCAACTCATGAATCAGTAGGAGAAGATCAAAGAGTGTTTTATATTGACTCAGGATGTAGCAATCATCTGAGTGGCAATATATCTTTGATGACTGATATGGAAGCAAAGGTGAATGGACATACAGTTCAAACAGGTGACAATACCAAACATAAAAAGGAGAGCATTGAATGGAAGTACACTCTTGAGTAAGGTACTTTATGTTCCTACTATTCCTAAAAATTTGATAAGTGTAGGGAAAATTTTGGAGAAGGGATATGAAGTCAGATTCACAAATGATGGTTTCTATGTGCAAGATCCAAATCAAGGATATAGAAACATAATTGCAGGTAAAAAGGAAGGAAGGTTGTTTACTCTCAAAGTCCAAGGTAATGTGGGACATGCTTTATTTACTTATGGAAGTCAAAAGATGTCTGAGTTAGACCTATGGCATAAAAGGCTAGGTCATTTCAATGAGAGAGCTATAAAGGAAATGTCAAGGAATGATGTGGTTCTTTGTTTGCCAAAAATTGAAGGGAAACACATGGTGTACAAGTATGAAGCTTTTTCAATTAGGTAAAGCACACAAAAGTTCATACAATAAATCAGGGTACAAGTATTCAAGTATGCTTGAATTGGTTCATACAGATGTGTGGGGTCCCTTAAGGGACTATAGCATAAATGGATCCAGATATTATGTGTTGTTTGTTGATGATGCAACCACATGGATTACTTTATATGTAATCAAGGATAAATCAGAAGTCTTCAAGACATTCAAACATTATCATGCTTATGCAGAAAGGATTACAGGACAAAAGCTTAAGAGGTTGAGATCAGATGGAGGGGGAGAGAATTTCTCTAAAGAGTTTGATGATTATTTTTGGAATGCACGTATAAAGAGAGAAGTAACTTACAGGTACTCTCCTCAACAGAATGGAGTTGCAGAAAGAAGAAATAGAACTCTTGTAGAATTTGCAAGAGCAATGATGAAGGAAAAGAATTGTCCAAATTACTTATGGGCAGAAGCTATCAACACTGCAACATATCTTGTGAATAGGTTACCTTGTAAAGCTTTGGATGGAAGAACTCCTTATGAAGCATGGTGGGGTAAGAAACCTACTCTTGATCATTGTAAGGTATTTGGATGCTTATCATATGCTTATGTTCCTTCACAATTGAGACATAAGCTAGAACCCAAAGCAGAGAAGTATGTGTTTATTGGGTATGATGATAGAGAGATGGGTTACAGGTTGGGGAGTCCATCCACGAAGCAATTTCTTGTTACCAAAGATGTTACATTTGATGAACAAAGCACATGGTATACAGGGTTAACAAATGATTATGCAGGTGTTGAAGAAATACAAAGGAAAGCGAAGGCAAAAGTAAATGTGTATGAAGAAGATATTGATGATGTTGACTATAAAAATAAATTGCAGAATAATGTAGAAGATGGGCCAAGGTTTGATCCAGAATCAAATGTGGCTGAAACTTCAAGAAGTGCAGAGGTCAGAAGATCCTCAAGGGAAAGGAAAGAGCCTATAAGGTATAGTTATGATACATCCTTTCTAACAACAAAAGATTATGCTTACATTGTGAAGACAGAAGAGGATCCAATTACATATGAAGAAGCTAAAGGTAAACAGAATTGGGAGAAGGCAATGCAAGAAGAGTATGATGCTCTACTTGAAAATGAAACTTGGGAATTGGTGCCAAGACCAAAGAATCAGAAAGTCATTGGATGTAAGTGGGTGTATAAAACAAAAAGGTTTGCAGATGGAAAGGTGTCTAGATACAAGGCTAGACTTGTGGTCAAAGGTTATGCCCAAACTTATGGGGTAGATTATGGGGTAGATTAGTCCTGTTGCTAAGATGTCTACAATTAGATCATTGATTGCTATTGCTCCTTGTAAAGGATGGAAGTTATCACAATTAGATGTGAAGAATGCATTTCTAAATGGATACATTGCAGATGAAGTATACATGGAGCAACCAGAGGGTTTCATGGATTCAATTGGATCAGATTATGTGTGTAAGCTCAAGAAAGCTTTGTATGGGTTGAAGCAGGCTCCAAGAGCATGGAATTACAGGCTTGTCAAGTTCTTGAATGATTGTGGATTTCAAGCATCAAAG
The DNA here is from genome assembly GCA_020310875.1 of Ceratopteris richardii. Taxonomy (NCBI): domain Eukaryota; kingdom Viridiplantae; phylum Streptophyta; class Polypodiopsida; order Polypodiales; family Pteridaceae; genus Ceratopteris; species Ceratopteris richardii. The sequence goes on from CM035427.1 coordinate 3,621,659, forward strand.
GCAGATAGTAGTTTGCTAGTGAAGGCAAGTGAAAATGGATACATATACATGTGTATTTATGTTGATGATATTATTGTCACAGGTACAGAGGCTCAAGGAATCAATGAACTTAAGAAACAAATAGAGAAGTAGTTTAAGATAAGTGATTTGGGAAACTTATCTTATTTCTTAGGAATGCAGATTGTGTATACTCAACATGGAGTATATGTTACACAAGAGAGGTACTTGAAGAATCTTCTAGTCAAATTTAACATGGAAGATTGCAAGCCTTCAAGCACACCATTGGAGGTAAATCATAAGTTGAGCAGGAATGGAGGTGAAGAGTTTAATGACATGAAGAAATATCAGAGTTTGGTAGGTAGTTTAATCTATGCTACCTTGACAAGGCCAAATTTATCATATGCAGTAGGTGTGTTATCACAATTCATGCATTGTCCAAAGAAGTCTCATTGGATTGCAGCTCAAAGGGTACTCAGATATATCAAAGGAACCCTAAGTGAAGGTTTGTATTATGGGTTTACTTCTGACACAAGAATCAAAGTGTTTAGTGATGCAGATTGGGCAAGTGATTCAGATGATAGAAGGTCCACTCATGGATATCTCTGTTACATTGGAGATAAGCTAGTTTCTTGGTGCTCAAAGAAGCAACATACAGTTGCTTTGTCATCCACAGAAGTTGAGTATAAAGGAATGGTAGATGCTGCAAAAGAAGTAGTATGGTTAAAGACCTTGTTGAAGAGCTTTGGAACTGATCAGAGTACTCCAATTATTTTTGGAGACAATATGAGTTTTTTGTATTTGGCAGCTAACCCTGTTTTTCATGCCAGGACTAAGCATATAGAAATTCAATATCATTTCTTGAGAGAAAAGGTACTTGATAAAGAGATTGAAGTGATGTATACTTCAACAAAAGAACAAGTTGCAGATATGATGACAAAAAGCTTGGATGGACCTAAGCTACAGAGATTCAAAGAGATGGCAGGAGTAAAGAAGAATGGAATAATCACAATTAGTGATTGAGGGGAGCTGTTGGAACAAACAAATCACAAATTGGTGATTACAAAGAGCTTGAAGAAAGTTTATGATCAGATTGAAGTGGAAGAAGACACTTGAGAGAGTGAAGAGATCTCAGAAGTGAAGTATGTATACATATGTACATTATAGGTGGAAATTCTTGTAATCTGAGTATAGATAATTCTTAGGATGATAAGGAGTAATGTAATAGATGCAGGATAAGTCTAAAATCATATGTATATAAGTCAATGATGTAAAGAAATTTGTATGAGAGTCATTAGAATATAAGTTTTTTGGGAGATAGATGTGAAGAGAGTGTTTTCTCAGAAAATAGCGACGGGTCTTTCTCTAAGTTCTCTCAGTCTCATCATGTGGATTAGAAATCCTTTTGTACACATCTAATGTAGAAGCTAATGAAGCTATGTTCAAAGTTTGATGATCTAATTCCTTTCCTACTATGAGAATGATCAATAGGAACATTTCTATGTAGAATTTGCAGACAGACTTCTAAAAGTCGCGCACTTTTCTAGGTCAATGTTTTGCTTAGATCTCAATGCATAGTGTAAATTTTTTGATGAGTGAGCATTCAGAATCTAAGTTAGAAGGTAAGGAAGTTATGGCTAAAAGCATTTAGCAAAACGGGATTTGTGCTGTGAGAAATCAACTTAAGAAGTTGACCATGTCAAAGTTGCCATTTCTGGAAGACAATTTTTGACATGTATTTGATCTTAAAGATCAAATTAAAGTTTTGATGAATCATTTGGTGAACTAATGGTTGTTATGATTGAACAAATGGATTATGAAGATTTGTATATCATTGGTGTGAAGAAATCTGAAGATATGTGCAGGTATTGAAGTCAATTTCTGAAGCAGACTTTTTCTGAAGAAGGAGTTTCTACACTCAGAGAAGTGTTAGTGAAACTTTTGATAAATGAAAACAATATTTGTGTAAAGTTTGTTCTAGAACTGATATAGAAGTGTTCTTAGATCAGTATAGATTAAATCTTTGGAGATTAAGAGGTCTCCAACATGGATAACTTTATGTAATCAAGGAAAAATCAGAAGTGTTCAATACATTCAAGCATTATCATGCTTATGTAGAAAGGATTATAGGACAAAAGCTCAAGAGGTTGAGATCAGATGGAGGGGGAGAGTATTTCTCTAAAGAGTTTGATGATTATTTATGGAATGCAGGTATAAAAAGAGAAGTAACTTGCAGGTACTCCCCTCAACAAAATGGAGTTGCAAAAACAAGGAGTAGAACTCTTGTAGAGTTTGCAAGAGCAATGATGAAAGAAAAGAATTGTCCAAATTACTTATGGGCAGAAGTTATCAACACTGCAACATACCTTGTGAATGGGTTACCTTGTAAATCTTTGGATGGAAGAACACCTTATGAAGCATGGTCGGGTAAGAGACCTACTCTTGATCATTGTAACGTATTTGGATGTTTAGCATATGCTTATGTTCCTTCACAATTGAGACATAAGCTAGAACCCAAAGCAGAGAAGTATGTGTTTATTGGGTATGATGATAGACAGATGGGTTACAGATTGTGGAGTCCATCCACAAAGCAATTTCTTGTTACAAAAGATCTTACATTTGATGAGAAAAGCACATGGTATACAGGGACAACAAATGAATATGCAGATGATGAAGAAATAAAAAGGAAAGGGAAGACAAAAGTAAGTGTGTATGAAGAAGATATTGATGATGTTGATTATAAAAGTAAATTGCAGGACAGTGTTGAAGATGGGCCAAGATTTCATCCAGAATCAAATGTGGTTGAGACTTCAAGAAGTGCCGAGGTCAAAAGACTTTTGAGAGAAAGAAAAGAGCCTATCAGGTATAGCTATGATACACCTTTCTTAACAACAAAAGATTATGCTTACATTGTGAAGACAGAAGAAGATCCAATCACATATGAAGAAGCTAAAGGTAAACAAAATTAGGAGAAGGCAATGTTGGAGTTAGACGTCTGCGGAAGCACGCGAACAGCACACGGAAGAAGAAGAAGCTTGGAGCACAACACACACGACTGAATGTATTACTAGAGAATGTACAAAGATAAGTAGCCCATTAGGGCAATAGGCGTATATATAAGCCGCGGGAAAAAAACCTCCTAAAGAGGGAAAAAAGTGCCCCGGCAGTCCTAGAGTGTTCACACACATCACTACCTAAATATATCAACAAATCCCCCCTGGGAGTGATGCGGTGAACAAGGAGCTGGCACTCATGTATAAGGAAGTGCCAAGCTATGTGGAAATCACTCCACAAAAGGAAGTAAGCCCAAAGCTTTGCGGAAAGCTTCAAACTTCTCCCTAGGCAGAGCCTTCGTGAAAAGGTCTGCAATGTTCTCCTGCGTGGGCACATATGCCAAGCTGATCTCCCCAGCAGAGAACCTCTCCCTGACATAGCGATAATGCACCTCAATGTGCTTAGTGCGAGCATGGAACACAGGGTTCCTCGCAACTGCCAATGCGCTCTGACTGTCAGTGAAGATGGTGGTGGCAGAAGACTGGCCAACACCCAAATCAGCCATAAGGCGTCTGAGCCACACACACTCAAAAGTCGCTGTGAAAGCTGCCCTATACTCAGCCTCACAACTGGAAGTGGCCACAGTAGGCTGCTTCTTGCTCAACCAAGATATACATGAGCTACCAAGTATGAAGCAAAAACCACTGGTGGACACACGAGTGTCATAGCAACCAGCCCAATCTGAGTCAGAAAAAGCATGCAAATCTGGCGGTAGTAATCCCCCCTTGGGATAAAACAACCCAAGTAGCCGAGTACCACTCAAGTAGTGAAAGATGCGCTTAACCGCTTTCCAATGCGTGACTCCTGGGCAATGCATAAACCTGCTCATCTGTGAGACAACAAACTGAATATCTGGTCGAGTAATGCATAAGTAAATCAAGCATCCAACAGCCTGCTGATAGAGAACAGCATCAAATGCATCTCCAGCATCATGAAGACTCAATCGTAAACCTGTCTCCATAGGAGTGGCAATAGGCTTACAGTCTTCAAGGCCAAAACACTGCAATAATGTGTCAATATATTTCGTTTGACACAAAGCCATTCCACCATCAACGTGCATAAACTGAATGCCCAAATAGTGATGCAAATGCCCCAAATCAGACATCTCAAATGAGGCATGCAAATCAGCCTTAAAATCAGCAATATGTGTCTCAATAGGACCAGTGAGCAGCATGTCATCAACATAGACAACAATGATCAGAAGCACATCATTAGCACGCTTAACATATAAGGTGCTTTCAGTTGGACTGTTCTCAAAACCATGTGCAATCAGATAGGCATGTATCTTCTCATACCAAGCACGTGGTGCTTGCTTTAAACCATATAACGCCTTCTTTAACCTGCACAGCTGGTTTTCATGCCCTTTCTACACAAAGCCACGGGGCTGAAAAACATACACTTCTTCATGCAAGTCACCATTCAGAAATGCTGTTTTAATGTCCAACTGATGTACATTCCAACCATGATGGGCTGCAAGTGCACAAATGCTCCGAACAGTAGTCATACGGCATGTAGGTGCAAAGATCTCATCAAAATCAATGCCTCTTTCCTGCGCATAACCCTTTGCAACAAGCCTAGCCTTATACCTGTCAACTGTACCATCAGGTTTACGCTTCAGCTTGTATACCCACTTAGTGCCAATGGCCTTCTTGCCAGGAGGCAAGTCACATAAAGACCATGTACCATTCTTCATTATAGCATCATATTCAGATTGCATAGCAGCCATCCAATTTTCTGAATTTTGTGCTTCGTCAAAAGAAACAGGCTCATTCTCATCACAGAGACTAGATGCAGCCATAGCATAGTGTCACTCTAGCACAATGGTGAGTACCAACGTGAGGAGATACACCTCATAAATGTCAATCCGTGGAGACGTGAGGACCGGTATGAAGACCGTGAGCAAGTGATGGCACAAGTGCGTGAGTGAAAGCACAGAGGCATGCACACACATACACACACACGCGCACAACGTAAGAGCAAAGAGTGGAACAATGGAAAGCTTCGATTATACAAGAGCTCTCTTACAAAACTGAAATCTACAATAAGCCAACCCCCAAAACCGAGCTCTCCAGCCCTTTTTATAGTTTTTGAGTGGTTTTGGCCCTGTCCAGACCTAGTGTCCGGCCTAGTTAAAAAATAGGTTCCAGGGCTTATTTGGGGGCTCAAACGGAGTCTAAAAATTATGAAAATTGGTAGGATGGTAGTTCTAATACTCCTCAAGCTCGAGGACTCCTCGACTTGAACAAAATGGAGTTACAAAAATGGGAAATGGTATTTACAATGGTTTTTAGTGATCAAAATCACTATTTTTGTAGGGATTTCTTCTGAAAATTTGACAGGTGCTTCTTAAAGCTCCCTACTTGCTCCTTCTTCTTGTGTGTCCACTTCCTTGATGCGCTTCCATGCTTTGTCCTTGACCTTGAGCTTCAACACTCCCCCCCCTCTTGAGTCTGTCGTCCCTGACAGACCCTTGTTGTATTGGTCGTTCCATGTAGTACGTTGAGAGGTAGCGTCCTTTGCGTCCACCAGGGGTGATCCATTTTCCCAATGTAGTCTGGTCGTTTGTCCAGTTCCTTACTTTGCCACTGCTAGATCTTGCAGTTTGTAGTTCCTTTGTATTTACCTCTTCCTTGTATTCTATCTTGATGGTGCATTTGCGAGCTGTCCAAAACGACTAGTTGCTTAAAGGAGGTGATCAATGTTGATTATGAGCAACTCTCTATCGTGGATGGCTTCCTTGCTCTTGTAGTGGTCACCGTGATGTCCTCTGATTCTTCCAATGATGGCTTTCATAGTTTTCATGCCACGTACTTGTAACCCATAATGTATGATGGTTAAGTGCATTAGTGCATGGGTTGAACAAATTATGTGCCTTGTGCATGGCCTTGTAATGTGGCCCTACGTATGCATACTTGGAAAATGCATGGCAAGAAGTATGGTGCAAGAGATTGGGTCTTGAGCTAAGTGCTCAAGGGTATGCTGACGAAGAGGTTTCTTAATCGATCATGGTTATAGTGTTGTTGAAGCATACACAGCTTACCATGGTGAAGGGTCCGTTGATCTTCATCTCTTCGTGTTGTGGTTCCAGCATGGTGTTTGACCCTTGTCTTGTCCTTTTTGTTGATGGATGTCCTTGCTGAAAGTCCGCTGATGATCATTTTCCAGCACAGTCCTCTTCTTTGCCCTTTTTTTTTTTTTTTTTTTTTTTTTTTTTTTTGGAACACGATGGCATCCAACAAGAAGAAAGAGGTTAGTATCAATAACATATTTTGCATGTGAAAATTGTGTCTCATGTGCCTGGGATTTCTCAATTGTGTCTATGCACGGCCATGTAAGGTGACCCTATATTGATGCATACTTTGGAGATGCGTGACCTGAATGGTGCAAAAGACAAGGTTATGCCAAAGGCACATGGTTGCTGCACGTCGAGGCTTTTGATGTTACTTGCATAGTTGATGCATTCTTTGTTTGGAGGTGTCGATTGGATCTCGAAATGATGTAATCCTTCTAATGGGAACCCATTTCCGAATAGTATTTGGCCCTGTAGAGATCACCTCAGGCCAGTTCTTCTTTGGATGCTGTCCAAACTTTGGTATCCAGTGTGGTTGGCCTTTTGGTTCTGTGGTTGTGGTTGGTGCTTTTGGCTTCCAAACCCATATCCTAGATGATTGCCTGCTTACTTTTGCAGAAGGGTTGAGTTTATCTTCTTTTGGTCTTTGTGCTCTGTTCTTACCCTTTGCTTTCCTTGGCTTCTTTGTTGAGGCCTCTCGCATGGTGGGGAGCATAGGCCTTTGTACGTGTAAGAGCTTCTTGGGTACCCACATCTGTAATCGCCCTTGTTGAGCTGTAGCTAATTTTTTAGGCACCCAAATTTGTACCTGATTGTGGCCGGCCTTCTTTGATAGCTTCCGTACCCAAATTTGTTGGATTCTTCGTGCTAGAGCCTGTCGTAGGTGCTTGGCCCTTCTTTTTCCATGGTCGATCTGGTTGGGGGGAAATCTTTGAGGCCACATCGATGGTTGCACTCCTTTCTTTACCCAGATCTGCTTCATGCCCATAACTTCTTTCTGCTTGAAGGCTCTTTGTCTATTTGATAGACTGGCTGTTTTGCACTGTTTTGCTTGCTTCTGAGGTTGAACTACTGTGGATGCTTTACTCTTTGAAAAACAAGAAGAAGGTTCATCTTGCCTTTGCGACTGTCCTTCCGTGATTGCGTCCGTTTGGATCATAGAGCTTTTGACATCTACAACATCTTGTTCGAGAAAATTAGCCGTAGAGGAACAAAGAGAGTGTGTGGTGTCAGTGTCAGTGGGCATGCGATTCTCCAATTCTAAGGTAATGCATTGATGATATACCCAAACTTGAAGAAGTTGACTTCTTAGGTTCAAGTTGACAGCATGGTCGTAAATCCAATCTTGACCCAAGACAAGTGGTTCTGTGAGGTCCTCATCATGACACACTAGCATTTTGACTTTTATTGGAACATCTTGAAGGTAGATGGGAAGTTCCACCTCTCCCAAACAAGGGGTTTCCACGCCTCCTAAACCTATGAGATAGGCTTCTATGGGCTCGATGTTCAATTGCAGGTCTTGGCAGTATGAAAGTCTAACTGCACTAGTTGCTGCTCCTGAGTCAACCAATGCTCTCACAGTCCTTACACTCTTTCCTTGTCCTACCTCTATAGTCACAAAGGGCCGTCGATCAATTATTCGAGAAGTAGTTATGCCCGATTTTTGGCACATGTCCATGTGATATTTTGGAGCTTTTGTGTTGACATCTAGGCCTAGCCGCCGTAGCTTATTTCTTCTGATGCGCTCTCTCGCCTCTGCTTGTGCTTCTTCTCTAACCCTTAACTCCTCTTCTTTTCGCTTCTTAGCAGTGTTGAGTCTCATGAGCATTTCCTCTGTAAGAGGTTCTTGATATAACTTGACTCGGCATCCACTAATATAGTTTGGTAGGATATCACCTTCTAAAGTAGCCAATTGAACTGCGCCGCTAGTGGAGAGTCTATTAATGATCATGGGTCCATATCCTCGTTTCTCCAATTTGCGGGCATGTTGCTTTAGCGTATAAACCAGCACTAGATCTCCTTCCTTCAAGCCTTTATCCTTTACATGGGCATCAAAGTATGCCTTTTGCCTTTTCTTTGCAGCATAAATGCCTGCTGCTGCCCGTAGCCTCGTCTCACCTAAGCGTTCTAGATCAAAGATCCTGGAGGACAACTCATGTCCATTCCACTCATGCTCTTGTGCTACTTTCAAGGCTGGGATTAGGAAGTCCAATGGTAGCACGGCATTCTGTCCAAAGACCATCTGAAATGGGGTAGCATTGAGTACCGTTTTGTAGGCAACTCGGTATGCCCAAACAGCATGATGAAGCTGTTTGTCCCAATCAGAGCGTTTATTATTCACCAGTTTTGTTAATACGTTACATAGGATCTTATTCGTGCTCTCGGCCTGTCCGTTGGCTTGTGGGTGATAAGGGGCAGACTTCTTGTGTATCACCATGAATTCTTGAAGGAGATGTTCAATGACCTCATTCAAGAAGTGCGTACCTCTATCACTAACCAACTCTATTGGTAACCCATATCTAGTGAACACATTTTCGAATAAGAACTTAGCCGTCGTTTGAGCATCATTCTTTGTCGTGGCTTTTACTTCCACCCACTTTGTAAGGTAATCTATGGCGACAATAATGTATTCTGCATGGGAGTTTCTAGCTGGGGGGTTAATAGGACCAACAAAGTCTATGCCCCACTTCGAGAATGCGCGCCCTCCCATCATTGGCCTTAAAGGCATCTCATCTTTTCTTATCGGATATTGGGCACGTTGGCATGTGTCGCATTTCTTCACATAAGTATGTGCATCCGTATGAAGAGTGGGCCACCAAAGTCCTGAGAATAGAATGGTCTTAATTACCCTGTCAGGCCCAAAGTGTCCACCTGCAGCACCACTGTGTGCAGTTTCTAAGACTTTCAAATAGTCTGATTCATGAACGCACAGTCTAAGGTAACCATCCTTGCCTCTTCGATATAGGTTGTCTCCTACTAAGGCATAGTCTTGAGCCTCTTGCTCCATGCTCCGTTTTCTTGCAAGACTAGCCTGATTGGGTAATGTTCCCGATCTCATGAACTCAACCAATGGAGCACTCCAATCTGGGATTAAAGACACGTGATAAAGAGTGGCATGTTCCACTGGGGTTCTCTTCTGGCACACTGAACAATTGTGAATCCACTCTCATATTTCTTTGTCCATGCTAGGCCAATACACTCCTAAACGTTTTAGATTCTGCAATGTTCGTTGTTTAGAGTAGTGATTCCCTAGCAATCCCTCATGGGCTTGTTGCAACCAACTAGTATGTTCATCCTCCTCGACACAACAAGCCAATACGCCCTCGGTATCTTGCTTGTACATACTTCCGGCCAATATTTGATACTTTAGTGATTTTACAATTTCCTCTTTGCTTGTTTTCACATTCTTATTTGCAGGCCCGAAGGTTAGGACGGGTATCAACTTATTTGCCCATTTAGGAGCAACTTCTAAATTGAACAGATAAGCATCGGGCAATTCATCAGACACTCCTTGTGGTGGCTCTCCTGAAGTGATGCGAGAAAGATGGTCTGCCCTAAGATGGGTTCTACCTTTCCTGACAACAACTTCAAAGTCGTATTCCATTAGTAAGAGGAACCATCTTACTAAGCGGCCAGTATTGCAAGGTTTATTGACCAAATATAGTAAAGCTTGATGATCAGTGAAAAACTTGAACTTATTGGCCAATAGATAGTGTCTAAATTTTTTCACAGCATATACCATGCCTAAGCCTTCTCTCTCCGTTGTGGTATAATTTCGTTCAGCTGCATTCAATTGCCTACTAGCATATGCTATCGGCAAATCTAGGTTTCCTTCACCTGTGGGTTGTGCTAGCACACATCCTATTGCATGATTGGAGGCATCTACATGGACATGAAAGGGTTTGCTCCAATCCGGGGTAGTCAATATTGGAGCTGTGCACAAACGTCTTTTCAGCTCGTTGAAGGAATTCTCGCATTCCTCGTTCCACTCAAAATTTGTTAACAACCCATAAAGAGGTTTAGCTATGATGGCATACATGTGGATAAACCTACGGTAATATCCACAATGGCCCATAAAGGCTTGTACCTCTTTAACATTCCTTGGCTTGGGCAGCTCTGCTATTGCTCTTACTTTGTCCTCGTCTGTTGAAATTCCATTCTTAGAAACAATGTGACCTAAGACTTTACCTTGTCGTACCATGAACACACACTTCTCTGGGTTCAGACACACTCGATAATCTCTACACTTGTTGAAGATTTGTCTGAGCTCAGGGATGTGGTATCTTCTTTGTTGGGAATGAGCACATAAGTCATCCACATATACTTCTAAGTTCTTTCGCAAGAACTCCTTGAAGACATGACACATGAGCCTTTGAAAAGTTGCGGGTGCATTGGTGAGACCGAATGGCATCACACGAAATGCAAAGATTCCCCATTCTGTGGCGAAAGCCGTTTTGTGTTGATCTTCTGGGGCAATGGCTACTTGATTGTAGCCCGAAAACCCATCAAGGAAGCTATAAACTTCCTTGCCTGCAACACGCTCCAATAGATGTTCGGTGATTGGAAGTGGATAACTATCTCTGATTGTAGCGGCATTAACTTTTTTAAGGTTAATGCACACTCGCAATTTCCCATTCTTCTTTGGCACCACCACAATGGGGGACACCCATTCGGTGTGCTCAATCTCATAGATGAATCCAGCCTCAATCAGCCTGTCAATTTCCTCCTTTATTTTGGCTGCATAATTGTCATTATATGTGTAGGGTTTTTGTTTGGTGGGCTTGGCATCAGCGGTCATCGGAATCGTATGAGAGCAAATCTTTGGATCTACTCCTTTCAAGTCTCTATAGTGACATGCGAACACATCCCTATATTCCCTTAATAGAGCTACAAGCTCTGCTTCTTCTTTTGCATTTAGGTCATCTCCTATGTACGTACATCGCTCTTCGTTCCCTTCAATGGTTACTACAATTTTTTTGGTCTTTTCCTTATTGTCATATGCTTCTCCTATAATGACCTCTCTCTTAGGCATCCGTACCAAAATTTTTCGGTCTTCCACTTCATATTTCTTGAAATTTTCTGGTACTTCAAACAATGATTCTTCCTCTTCTTGTTTCACTCCTTTTCTTTTCTTTTTCTTGTGACCTTCCTCACTTTTTTCCTTTGAACTTATCGTTTTAATACTCGTAAGGGGTTCTTCTTCTTTTTGTGTTAACACTCCTATGTCCTCTAAATAGTGTTCCTCTGAGTCAAAGTAAGTATCCATCACAATGGATTCTAGATCATCGTCATTTTCTTCTTCTTCTATGAACTCACTAGGATCACGCTCTTCCAACAGGGGCTGACACATGAACACTGAAATATCATAACCCTCCTCATCACAATGAGGTGTCCATTGCTCTTCATTGACTGCAATGTCCATGGTGGCTAAGATTTCTGCCCAACCATGAGGCTCAAATTCCTCATCTGGAAATATCATCGGTGTATAGGCTGGGTCTTTTATTGGTCTATCTCCTGGGGAAGTTCCTTCTTCTCTTGCTTTTAGACGCTTTTCCTCTTCCTCTGCGACCTTGCACATCCACAAGTGAGTATCTTCATGCAGCCATGATGGATCAGGTGAACTTCCCGAATGCACGGAGATAGAATCTTCTTTCGCTTTGTGGATAGGATTCCACTGTAGGGGTGGTACATCTCTGAAGGTGTAATCCTTCAAATTGACTTTGGTGGTGACCCCTAAGTGCTGTAAGTACAAGGAGTTGATTCCCCAATCTTGTACTATTTGCAATTGTCGTAGGAACGGTCTTCCTAGGATCATCTCGTAGACATTATTTTTTTCAAAGTCACATATAGCAAATGTATGTTCAAACTCTACACCACAAGTGGTTAGAGTTATCCCTTCAAGCAATCCTAGAGGTCTTTCAAAATGACCATCTGCCATTTGAAGTTTCATTCTAGTTGGTCTTAATGTGGGTTTGCCCCATTGCTTCCACAAGGAGGTGGTCGCAATAGCAACACCAGCACCTGAATCTATGATTGCTTTGGTTGTGTAACCTTGATAGGTGATTGGAAGATAAGTATTACCTTCTTCACCTTCACTCACGTCCCCGATTTTGTCTAGAGGTATCTCTGGTACTTTCTGCTTAGAGCCTACTTTTGGCATGTTGGAATCGAGTTCGGGAACCTGATCCTTCACATGATTCCAAAGCTCAGGTTTTGCTTTGAGCAGCTCTTCCATCGTGAGATGACATTGAACCTTAGTGTTCTTCACGACATCAGTGTTTCTTGGAATCACTGAGTCTTCATTTCTTACCAATATTGTGGGAGCTCTGATCTGGATAGATTCAGATTCCCATGGGCCTGGAAATTGAGGCAGCTCTTCTAGGGTATTAGATTCAAAATCTAATCTTTCATCTTCTTGTTGTTCTGCCTCATCTCCATAAATAGATGGAATGTCTTGGGGAAACTGATCATGAAGATCATCAATCTCAGGAATAGGAGGGGAATTACCCTTCTCCTTGGCCCATTTCTCTTCTTGTATTTCCCGCAAGAACTCTTGAGAATACTGTTGAATTGAAGGAGGTGTTCCAGCGTCCGTGGAATTAGGAACATAAGCTCCCATTGGTGGTGAGCTTCCTCTCTCAATAACTGGTTGAGCCTGTGGAGGTAAAGAAACTTGTGGTTTGTTTACCAACTGCTCTAATCTTTCTAGTAAGCCTTGGAAATGCAATTCTGGTTTGATAGAGTTTGTCTGATTGAACTTTTGACTAGTCTCAAGTATAGCTTGAGCTTGTTCCACCATTTTCATGCACAATTTCATTCGTTCAATCTCTAAATCTGCTCTAGGGTAACTCTTGTCTAGGTTTGCAGCTGTTGGCCCTTCTTGAAGACGAGCCTGGTAGGCCTTGAACATCATGTCCAAGCCTTCTGGGGTTGGATCTGCAAGAACGGACCCTGGTTGTGGGTTATTTACAATGGGTGGTGGGGTGGAATGAGGTGGAGTGGATGGAGCTTCGGTATGTGAGGGGCTTTGAGATGCAATGTCTTCTATTTTTGTTTTGGTATCCCTTAGGCTTTCTTCTAGCTCGGATAGTTTTTTGTTCCACTTGCGAGTAGCCTTCTCTCTGGTATCCTTCCATGTTCTCGGTTTCCTCTTACTAGGCTCTCCTGCCTCACTAAACTCAGATTGCTCGGATGGTTTTGCTTGTTGTGCAGCTTGTGCCCTAGTAATTGCCTGTACAGGAGCCACATTACTGCTACTTGAACTTGAATCTGTCACTAAGCCTACCACATTGATGCGTGTGACCTTGGGTGCACTAGAGGGATTCCTGGGACACTCTCTAGGAAGATGTTCCTTGCCGCACTCAGGACAAAAGCCTTGTATTGTGATGTGTTGTCCTAGTCCCAGAGCTGGTTGGTGGGGACATTCACGAATGAAATGATCTCCCTGACATCTAAAGCATGGTCCTCTAGGGGCTTGTGGTCTTACTTGTCTCAATTGGGGCCTAGTATTTGGATTCGTATACATGACATTGGAGTATTCTGGCTCCCAATTTTGTTCCATAGGTGGTGTCTCATATTGACACTGAGAAGTCTCACTTTGCTCAGGTGACTCTATATAATAAGCATGTGGACTATCTTCATGGAAGTAGTTTGAACCATGAGCGTGAGAATCATTTTCTGAGACCAATGGGGTTAGTGGCACCAATGCTCTATTAGGGTTCTCCTCCGCCATTGTATACTTAACTCGGATCACATTGGCAGGAGCTGGTGGTTGGTTTCCAAGGACTGGTTGTGGCCTATATGGTGCCTGATATTGCTGCTGGTATTGAAGTTGATATTGTTGTGGCCTATAATATGGCTGTTGGTACTGATTCTGATACCTACCTTGTGGGTAAGGTTGCTGATAATTCTGTCTAACAGCCTGCCTATTGTAGGGACAATCTTGAGCCGTGTGGTTTGTGTATTTTCTCTCAATAGTGCAATATGGAGCATTCATTTCTCTAATGTTTTGGTTTTGCATTGGGCATACATTAGCCATGTGGTCGCCCCCACAAGTATAACACCGATTCACTGGAGTGACTCTGTGTGTTTTTTTATTTTGGACTCCCAGCTTCTTGGCCACTTGCTCAGCTATCTCATCTATTTCAGTGGAGGTTCTAGAGGTATGACTTGTGGAACTATCAGAGTCCTTATAGAGTTTGGATAGTCCTAGCTCCTCACCCAAATTGTCTTCTATGTCAATGCATATCCGTACACATTCTTCTATGGATCTAGGCTCTTTCAAGTATACATATGACCTTAATTTTGTGCTCAATAGGCCATCTAAAAACAGTGCCACCTGTTTGGCTGATGTGGGTAATTCTGGTACAGGGCATCTTTCCAAGTACTGTCTAAACCTTCTTCCTGCAAGTCGCACTGTTTCTTGGGGTGTCTGCTTGAAGCTGTGGATCAAGGATGATGTGTTATGCCTGATACCACTTTTGGAAAATTCCACAATGAATTCTTCTAGCAGCTGACCTATCTCTCTATAGTTGCGACTGTTTAGAGGTTGAAACCAAGCTAAGGCAGTACCCTTAAGAGTCAAACCAAATGCCTCAAACTGGGTGAATAAGTCTTCAACCTGTTCAGCTCTTAGCACTTGTTTGAACTCCGCCACATGATCATAAGGATCTCCAAATCCATCAAAGTAGTTCTTCATTGTCTTAACCACTTGAGAGGGTCTAAGGGTTCTTGAGTGCTCTCGTGGTCTAGGCAATGGGAAATCATGATCATCTCTTTGATGCCTATAAACTCTATGTCTCTCCCTTTCAGGTCTTTCTGTCCCATATCCTGATCTATCTCTGCCTACCGTGTCTGCAAAGCTTACCTCCGGTCTCTCTCTAGTTCTTTCCCTCTAGGTTTCATGAGCCTTGTATGATCCGGCTCCTTGAAGGCCCTGGGAAACATTAGATCTTGGTGGAGGGAAAATTGATTCACCTTGCCAAGTGTAAGCATGTCTGTCATGATCTGATACCAAGAATAATTTCTGAGATGTGTGATCTAGATAGATAGCTTTCCCTGGTGTCTCTGGGTCCTTGAATTCATAGATGGTGACTACTGGGATGGGTTGATCTGGCCTAAATCTCCAAAAGGCTTCCTCCGTTTCTCTATTCACGAATAGTTCTATGCTTTTGTTATCTTGAGGAATCCATTCTGGAGTGATCACTCTAGTCAAGATTGACTTACCTCTAGGGGTCTTGGGTTCTCCTCCTAGGTCCCCTTTCCCTAGGTCTCCTATCTCATTCTCGGGAATGATATTTCCAAACTCATCTGTCCTATCTGGTAAGTTGGTAACCACATACATGGTTCCTTCCTTATCAATGTAAGCACCCTCTTCAAACTTGACCACTGGGTGTTCAAGCCCAAAGGGTTGGTCAGGATTTTTGAGTTGAACCACTGATCGTCTTAGACCATCCTCGTAGATGCGAGCACCTAATTGGCTGGTCCTTATAAACTCCAATTGGGTCTTATAGGGACCTTCTGGTGTCTGTAAATAGGCAATGCCTGTGCCACGTGTGGGTCTTTCCATGCTAAAAGACATTTCTGAGTCACTGGTTTCTGAACTTCGTGTGTAAGGATAACCACTAAGCTGTTGAGCCCAAGACTTGGCTGTGTGGTTGACACTAGCTTCAGAAGATCTGAGGCTTTGTCTGTCTCGGCCCAAGTGCCTGCCTGATCTAAGGTTCATATGCCTGATTTATCTACCCCCTTGAACCTAAGCACACTCTCGTTGCAGGTTAATTTACGCCAATCACTTTGTTCTTTTTGAGTTGAATATTATGTTTATGGTCTTGTCTGAAATCGTGTCGTCAGGAGTACTTAAGTGAATTTCCGCACTTGATGAGTGATCGACTCCCGATTACCTTTTGTCCCTTAGAGTTTTCGCACTTAAGACCTACTTAATTCTTGCACTTGGTTGATTAATACTCTTGGACTTGATTCGTGCCTAACGTTGCCCTAATTAATTACCACACCTAAGTCGTACTTAGCCTAGGCTAGGAATTGACAAAGGAGGGTTGAGAGATCTTCCAACCTCAATTAGCTGGTTGACCAAACTGCTGCACAAGCCCAGGAAGCCTTCTCCCAAGCTTGGTACTCACCCTTGCTAGCTTGCCTTGGATTGCCTTTGATTGTCCTTACTAGACCTGGAAGAATCCAATATTAGACCAATTCACAGTTGGATGATCAAGCACTTGAGTATATACACCTTTTGAGTCCCTTTCCTTTTGCCCAATTTTTCAATGCTTGCCCCCTGGCTTCCTAGTCCCAAACTAGGTCAACCTCAAAATAGCTTATCTAAAAATAGACATATCCTTTAAGAAAAAAATAGTTGAGGTCACGTAGTACTCGTCAAGAGCTTTCTAATGAGCTATTAAGCTCAAAAAACGGACTTCGGATGAAAAAGTTATGACCGTTCAGGCCCTGGGGGGTAAAAACTGACAAACAGGTTTTTCTCCAAATATGAGCTAAGGGGTCTCCTATGAGTCTAATGGTCCAAAAATTTCTCAAAAATTCCCCCAAAATTAGCCAAAAAGTGAAACCCTAAAATTTGTGTTTGGGGTGGACAATCGCGATGGTCCACGCGAACCGTCGCGATGGCGTGGAGTTTGGACAGTCGCGATGGCCCGAAAAGGTGAACCGTCGCGATGGCCCAAAGTGAACAATCGCGATGGTCCGAAGTGAACCGTCGCGATGGCCCGAAATGAACGATCGCGATGGCGTGGAAATGGACCGTCACGATGGTCCGGAAAGTGAACCGTCGCGATGGCGTGATCAGGCGGACAATCGCGATGGCGCGGGTCAACGGTCAACGGGGAACAATCGTGATGGTCCGAAGTGAACCGTCGCGATGGTCCGCGATGCGATGGCTTGAGCCAATCGCGATGGTCCGAATTTTCGAAGTGTCGCGATGGTCCAAAAAGTGAACCGTCGCGATGGTCTATCATGACACGTGGCACTGTCGTGGCGATGGCGTGAGCCAATCGCGATGGTCCGGGGTCAACTGAACAATCGCGATGGTCCAAGTGGACCGTCGCGATGGTCCGGCCGAGCCGTCGCGATGGCGTGAGCCAATCGCGATGGTGCGACACAATCGCGATGGTCTGAGACCGTCGCGATGGTCCACCAAAATGTGAATTTTTTAGATGCAAGTGTGGATTCCTAGTGGCGCAAGTGTGCTCTACACGCTGGTGTGGTCGCCTTCTCCAAATTCCGAACTTTGCAGACCATCGCGATGGTCCGCCACACTCGGAAATTTCTGACAGAAAGTGAAGTTTTTACCTTTTCCAAGCTTTCCTGATGCACTAGAGATGAAGATGATGAAGAAGATGAAGAAGAAAGAAAATTCAAAAACTGAACTGAAAAATGATGATTTTTTTACCTTCCAACGTCGCTACTCTACGTCTTACCGTCACACGCTCGTCCTCCAAGCTCTCTCCCCGGCAACGGCGCCAAATTTGGTGTCACTCTAGCACAATGGTGAGTACCAACGTGAGGAGATACACCTCATAAATGTCAATCCGTGGAGACGTGAGGACCGGTATGAAGACCGTGAGCAAGTGATGGCACAAGTGCGTGAGTGAAAGCACAGAGGCATGCACACACATACACACACACGCGCACAACGTAAGAGCAAAGAGTGGAACAATGGAAAGCTTCGATTATACAAGAGCTCTCTTACAAAACTGAAATCTACAATAAGCCAACCCCCAAAACCGAGCTCTCCAGCCCTTTTTATAGTTTTTGAGTGGTTTTGGCCCTGTCCAGACCTAGTGTCCGGCCTAGTTAAAAAATAGGTTCCAGGGCTTATTTGGGGGCTCAAACGGAGTCTAAAAATTATGAAAATTGGTAGGATGGTAGTTCTAATACTCCTCAAGCTCGAGGACTCCTCGACTTGAACAAAATGGAGTTACAAAAATGGGAAATGGTATTTACAATGGTTTTTAGTGATCAAAATCACTATTTTTGTAGGGATTTCTTCTGAAAATTTGACAGGTGCTTCTTAAAGCTCCCTACTTGCTCCTTCTTCTTGTGTGTCCACTTCCTTGATGCGCTTCCATGCTTTGTCCTTGACCTTGAGCTTCAACACATAGCAATCTGATGCAAAGGAGGCACTATGAGAGCCTGAACGAGTACGATATGACAAAGGTGCATCTAATTTGCTGTCACGCAAAGTCTGCACCAGCCATTTTGGCATAGTTTTTGCCTGCTCAATATCAGCTCTCTCATCAACAAGTGCATCATGTAAATCTGCATCAGAAATGGAATGATCTGCATCATCATATGAAACCTGCAAAGGCTGAGAAGTTGCCTCATTAGGACCAGCACTAGCCTGTCCACCTATAAAAAGAGGCATCAAAGTATCATACATGTCTTTGGAGCTAACAGATGTCTCCTTAGTACATGAAAGCAATGGCTGAATAGCATCTTCCACAAAGACAACATCACGGCTAACCAGAATGCGTTTAGTCTATGGATGATACAGACGATAGCCTTTACTTTCAGAACTGTACCCAACAAAAATACATTTTACTGCCTTATCATCCAATTTTCGGCGATGTTGTTCAGGCACTAATGCATATGCCAAACAACCAAAAACACGCAGATGAGCAACAGATGGCTTGCGGTCATGCCAAGCCTCATATGGAGTGATAGACTGCAACGCTTTAGTGGGACACCTGTTCAGTACATATGCTGCACACATGACAGCCTCAAGCCAGAAACTATGTGGTAAAGCCTGACTTTTCACCATGCACCTCGCCATCTCCATGAGTGACCTGTTCTTTCGTTCAGCAACTCCATTTTGTTGAGGTGTATACGGCACTGTACACTGGTGTTTTATCCCACGTTCAGCCAGAAATGCATTAAAATCTGAAGACATATATTCCCCCCCTCGATCAGAACGGAGGGTGCCCATTTTACATGCTGATAGATTTTCAGCTAAAACCAAAAACTGTTTGAAGCACATGAACACTTCGGACTTTGCTTTGAGTGGATATACCCATGCATGCCTGGAAAAATCATCAATGAAAGTCACGAAGTAAAGGTAATTTCCAAAAGAGGGTGTCTGCATAGGACCACAGACATCACTATGTACATGCTGCAATTTCTGCGTAGCCCGAACTAAACCATCTTTTGGAAAGGAAGAACGCTGCATTTTGCCCAAAATACAGCCTTCACAAACATGTTTTCCAGGTGCCTCAAGTTTGGGCAAAGAGGACACCATTTCAGATTTCTGCAGGCGTAACAAACTAGCAAAATTCAGATGACCAAAGCGTGCATGCCAAAGCTTTGCATCTGACATAGCCTGAGAATCATGAACTGCACATGCCGAATCATTCACAGATCTTTCATAGTCTATGAGCTTATACAGCCCAGGACATAAAATGCCAGAAGCAATAATCACATCGCCATTTGAGGGATCATGGACTGTACACCTGTCATCAACAAATTTCACAACCAAGCCAATCTTGGCTAATGCAGAAACTAATAACAGATTCTTTTTGATCCCTGGCACAAATAAAGCATCTGACAAAGTGAAAGAACTACCATCAGCAGTAGTCAGAATGATCTTACCAACTCCCATAACAGGATAAGAGGAGTTATTGGCGCATGTGACAGTATTCCCTGTAGGAGCAGGCTCAAGTGAAGAGAAGAAACTGCGCTGCGAGGTAATATGTTTGGTCGCTCCACTGTCAAAGTACCAAACATCTGAGTCTACTGCAGACATGCACTGAGCAGGAGAAGATGGGTCAAAACTGCAGACAGTAGTAAACGCCCATTCTTCTTCCTGCACAAGATTTGCAGACTCTGTTTTTGGTGTAGAGGCCTCTGCAACAACCATTCCAGCCTCTTTCTTCTTTGCCTCTTTAGCAGCCAGTTTTGCACAGTTCTTTATGATATGATCATTGCCTTTACAGTACTTACAAAACAATTTCTGCTTTTCTGATTTTTTCTCATCTTTGTCTTGGTTCTTTGAATGTACAGCATTTGCAAATTTCTGCTTACTAGTAGAAGAGCTCCATTTTCCTTTGCCCTTCTGACTAGCCAGGAAAGCTTGATCTGCAACACGCATAATGGACCTGTTCTGCCTGGACTGATCTTCCTGCAATAGAACAGAGACTAATTCCTCAAATGACAAGGCATTCGGATTTCCTTTCATCATCAACCGAAGAGTAGAGGCAAAACTCTGATATGAATCAGGAAGACCATTCAGAACGGTCTGCACAAGTGAGCTATCTGGTATAACCTCATCAGCAGAAATCAATTGTTCCTTCAGGTCTTTGATCTTTGTAAGAAAACTGTCCATAGAATCACCTTCATTCATGTGCTCACTCTCCAACTGTTTTCGGAGGTAAGCAACACGAGCCTCATTCCTAGCCTGGTACAAAGTGGTAAGTGTATCCCAAGCATCCTTTGCTGTTCTGCAAGAGCGAATGTGAGGAATAATGGCACGTTTGACAGACAAAGCTATCAATGCATGTGCCTGGGCATCTCTGCCATCCCAACGAATCTGCTCTGTAGTAGGTGCAACAGAAACAGCAGCACGAACAGGAATCTGCGGAATATCATCTTCGACACCATCTTCATTAGCTCCAACACCTGTATTTGCAGTACCTGTCGTTACAGGTGTAACAGGACGTCTTTCAACACCCTGCACAATGTTCCACAATCCTTTTGCAACCAGTACATGTCGCATCATATAAGCCCATAATGGGTAGTTGGTACCATCCAACTTATCCTCAACAGCCAACATACGGAATACATCACTGCTTTCAGCCATGGCCGGTGACTAAAATACCTTGATGCAGAAAATTGACTGTATCTAAAAAAGTTGAACGGAACTGCCCAAACGAGTTCTGCTAGACCTGTAGCAGACTTCGAGACGCTTAAACTGGCGAACAGAAACTGGTATATACCTTTGGCACAAAAGGACGAAATAGCCTGCACAAGCGCTACGATAGTGCGTTCGGAGGCCGAAACGAGCTCTCGGAAACACCCTGAGTATGCTCACCAAGTTTCGTGCGAATCTGAGACTGCAAACGGAGGAGTGTCGACGGCGCCCTAGAAGAAGCGACGACCTGCTCTGATACCAATTGTTGGAGTTAGACGTCTGCGGAAGCACGCGAACAGCACAAGGAAGAAGAAGAAGCTTGGAGCACAACACACACGACTGAATGTATTACTAGAGAATGTACAAAGATAAGTAGCCCATTAGGGCAATAGGCGTACATATAAGCCGGGGGAAAAAAACCTCCTAAAGAGGGAAAAAAGTGCCCCGGCAGTCCTAGAGTGTTCACACACATCACTACCTAAATATATCAACAGGCAATGCAAGAAGAGTATGATGCTCTACTTGAAAATGAAACATGGGAGTTGGTGCCAAGACCAAAGAATCAGAAGGTCATTGGATGTAAGTGGGTGTATAAAACAAAAAGGTTTGGAGATGGAAAAGTGTCTAGATACAAGACTAGAATTGTGGTTAAAGGTTATGCCCAAACTTATGGGGTAGATTATGATGAAACCTTTAGTCTTGTTGCTATAATGTCTACAATTAGATCATTGATTGCTATTGTTGCTTGTAAAGGATGGAAGTTATCACAATTAGATGTGAAGAATGCATTTCTGAATGGATACATTGCAGATCAAGTGTACATGGAGCAACCAGAAGGCTTCATGGATTCAAGTGGATCAGATTATGTGTGTAAGCTCAAGAGAGCTTTGTATGGGTTGAAGCAGGCCCCAAGAGCATGGAATTACAAGCTTGTTAAGTTCTTGAATGAATGCAGATTTCAAGCATCAAAGGTAGATAGTAGTTTGCTAGTGAAGGCAAGTGAAAATGGATACATGTTGATATATTTAGGTAGTGATGTGTGTGAACACACTAGGACCACCGGGGCACTTTTTTCCCTCTTTAGGAGGTTTTTTTCCCTCGGCTTGTATATATGCATATTGCCATAATGGGCTACTTATCTTTGTACATTCTCTAGTAATACATTTAGTCTTGTGTGTTGTGCTCCAAGCTTCTTCTTCTTCCTTGTGCTGTTCATGTGCTTCCGCAGACATCTAACTCCAACAATTGGTATCAGAGCAGGTCGTCGCTTCATCTAGGGCGTCGTCGAC
The DNA here is from genome assembly GCA_020310875.1 of Ceratopteris richardii. Taxonomy (NCBI): domain Eukaryota; kingdom Viridiplantae; phylum Streptophyta; class Polypodiopsida; order Polypodiales; family Pteridaceae; genus Ceratopteris; species Ceratopteris richardii. The sequence goes on from CM035427.1 coordinate 3,643,941, forward strand.
AGACCTCCGTTTGCAGTCTCAGAATCGTACAAATTTTGGTGAGCATACTCAGCGTGTTTCTCATATCAAAATAGCTTCATTCTGTGTTGTCAAAATTGTGACCTAAGCTTTTTTGGCCTCCGAACGCACTATCGTAGTGCTTGTGCAGGCTATTTTGTCTTTTTGTGTCAAAGGTATATACCAGTTTTTGTTTGCCAGTTTAAGTGTCTCAAAGTCTACTACAGGTCTAGCAGAACTCGTCTAGGCAGTTCCGTTCAACTTTTTGAGATACAGTCAATTTTTTGCATCAAGGTATTTTAGTCACCGGCCATGGCTGAAAGCAGTGATGTATTCCGTATGTTGGTTGTTGAGGATAAGTTGGATGGTACCAACTATCCATTATGGGCTTATATGATGCGACATGTATTGGTTGCAAAAGGGCTGTGGAACATTGTGGAGGGTGTTGAAAGACGTCCTGTTACACCTGTAACTACAGGTACTGCAAATACAAGTGCTGAAGCTGATGAAGATGGTGTCGAAGATGATATTCCATAAATTCCTGTTCGTGCTGCTATTTCTGCTGCACCTACTGCAGAGCAGATTGGTTGGGATGGCAGAGATGCCCAGGCACATGCATTGATAGTTTTGTCTGTCAAAGGTGCCATTATTCCTCACATTCGCTCTTGCAGAAGAGCTAAGGATGCTTGGGATACACTTACCACATTGTACCAAGCTAGGAATGAGGCTCGTGTTGCTTACCTCTGAAAACAGTTGGAGAGTGAGCACATGAATGAAGGTGATTCTATGGATAGTTTTCTCACAAAGATCAAAGACCTAAAAGAACAATTGATTTCTAGTGATGAGGTTATACCAGATAGCTCACTTGTGCAGACCGTTCTGAATGGTCTTCCTGATTCATATCAGAGTTTTGCCTCTACTCTTCGATTGATGATGAAAGGCAATCCAAATGCCTTGTCATTTGAGGAGTTAGTCTCTATTCAATTGCAGGAAGATCAGTGCAGGCAGAACAGGTCCATTATGCGTGTTGCAGATCAAGCTTTCCTAGCTAGTTAGAAGGGCAAAGGAAAATGGAGCTTTTCTACTAGTAAGCAAAAATCTGCAAATGCTGCACAATCGAAGAACCAAGATAAAGATGAGAAGAAATTAGAAAAGCAGAAATTGTTTTGCAAGTACTGTAAAGGAAATGATCATATCATAAAGAACTGTCCAAAACTGGCTGCAAAAGAGGCAAAGAAGAAAGAGACTGGAATGGTTGTTGCAGAAGCCTCTACACCAAAAACAGAGTCTACAAATCTTGTGCAGGAAGAAGAATGGGCGTTTACTACTATCTACAGTTTTGACCCATCTTCTCATGATGAGTGCATGTCTGCAGTAGACTCAAATGTTTGGTACTTTGATAGTGGGGCGACCAAACATATTACCTCGCAGCGCAGTTTCTTCTCTTCACTCGAGCCTGCCCCTACAGGGAATACTGTCACATGCGCCAATAACTCCTCTTATCCTGTTATGGGAGTTGGTAAGATCATTCTGACTACTGGTGATGGTAGTTCTTTCACCTTGTGAGATGCTTTATTTGTGCTAGGGATCAAGAAGAATCTATTATCAGTTTCTGCATTAGCCAAGATTGGCTTGGTTGTGAAATTTGTTGATGAGAGATGTACAGTTCATGATTTGTCAAATGGCGATGTTATTATTGCTTCTGGCATTTTATGTCGTGGACTGTATAAGCTCATAGACTATGAAAGATCTGTGAATGATTTGGCATGTGCAGTTCATGATTCTCAGGCTATGTCAGATGCAAAGCTTTGGCATGCACGCTTTGGTCATCTGAATTTTGCTAGTTTGCTATGCCTGCAAAAATTTGAAATGGTGTCCTCTTTGCCCAAACTTGAGGCACCTGGAAAACATGTTTGTGAGGGCTCTATTTTGGGCAAAATGCAACGTTCATCGTTTCCAAAAGATGGTTCAGTTCAGGCTACGCAGAAATTGCAACTTGTACATAGTGATGTATGTGGTTGTCATGTGTGCAGCATATGTACTGAATAGGTGTCCCACTAAAGCACTATAGTCTATCACTCCATATGAGTCTTGGCATGATTGCAAGCCATCTGTTGCTCATCTACATGTTTTTGGTTGTTTGTATTGGAGGATTTCTCCTCCAAATGCACAACAAGAAGCTTGGACCCTTCCCAAGACCTATCTACCCTCAAACTAGTACTCACTAAACTTGGTATATCTCCTAATTACCGAATCCAATCACAAAACCCTTTTAGCCACGGAAACTAGATAGTAAGAGCTTTCCACTGAGCTATCAATCATTGGATTTGGACACCTATAGACCTGTCAACTGAGTCACACAAAATAGTCCAGTTTTTGTAGCAGGTTTCGAGACATAACAATAGAAAAAGAAATAGCAATATCTCACAAGTACAAGATGAGTTTTGCCAAAACTCTTTTTGGAATAGAATCCTTGCTTTATAAGCTTTCTAGCAAGTACAAGAACTCTCGAAATGGAGCTTCCTACAAAGAGAAATTGAAGTCCTAACAGGCTGCTACAGAAATGGAGCACCCTTTGGAAAGGGTAGGAGAGATATAAAAGAGAATAAGAGCATCTATGAGAGCCTATGGCTCAATGACACATATGTATGCAACATCCCAACTTCCTAGCATCCACACACACCTTGAATGAGCTCGGATGGTGTTTATATAGCCTTGGGAGCCTTCTATGACTCTTCATATGTCCTCCATGTCTCTTCACATGCCCTCCTTGTCTCTTCACTTGCCTTGTGACTTTGTCTCTTCATTGGAGTGGCTTTTGGTGGTCCAATGCCTCCTTTTGGATAAGTTTGCACCTTCAAATTTGCACTTTGACTTTCCTAAGGTTCAAAAGCCTTCAAATGAAGTTATTTTATGAAAAACAAAACTTGAGCTTGCCCTAGAAGTTCATATCTTTTAACACTCCCCCTCAAGATCAAGTTTCTTTTGCATTTGAAGTTGGTTCCTTGAGTTGTATGGCTTGCTTCAGCTTGGCAAGCTTTCCAGCATCCAAGAACTTTGTTAGTAGATCAGCTACCTGGTCCCTTGTACTTACATGATGAATATCCACTTCCTTTTCAAGCACCTTCTCCCTTATGAAATGATAGTGGACTTCGATGTGTTTGCTCCTTGCATGAAACATAGGATTGTTTGCAAGATAAATGCTTGATATATTATCTCCAAACAAAGGAATTGATCCAACCTGCACATTCAAGTCTTTCATTATCTTTTTCATCCACATTATCTCACATTTAGCTTGGGCCAAGGCTCTCTATTCAGCTTCGGTTGAAGATAAAGCAACCGTGGGTTGCTTCTTTGAACTCCATGATACACAATTGTTTCCTAGCATGATCACATAACCTGTGGTGCTTCTCATCTTTGGAGCTTGCCCAATCAGCATCTGCATATCCTTTGAGCTCTAATGATCCTCCATAAGCATAGAAAAGTCCTTGATTTATTGTACCTTTGATGTACCTGAGTATCCTCTTTGCTGCATTCAAATGATCATTAGTAGGAGCATGCATGTATTGAGAAAGAAATCCTACACTAAAAGCCAAATTAGGTCTAGTTATGGTTCCATATATAAGTGAGCCTATTAGGCTCCTATAGGTATGAATGTCCTCAAGTTCTTCTCCTTGGGTGGAGCTAAGTTTGGTATTTACATCCATTGGTTGCTTTATTGGTTTGCATCCACTCATTCCAAACCTGTACAATACATCCAACAAATATTTTCTTTGCATCAAGTAGAGACCATCATTTTTGTACATAAACTCAATGCCCAAGAAGTATTTGAGGATTCCAAGATCTGAAATCTTGAATTCCTTCCCAAGTTTTGCCTTAATTTCTTTGATACTTGCATCATTATCACATGTTATGATAAGATCATCAACATATATGCATATGTATATAGATTCTCCATCAACCCTTTTGATGTAAAGTGAAGGATCTGAATCACTTGCAACCTAACCACACTTCATTAGGTACTCAACCAATCTCTGATTCCATGCTCTAGGTGCTTGCTTGAGTCCATACAAAGCCTTCTTTAGTTTACATACAAAATCATGCTTCTTTTCATCTTCATGACCTATGGGTTGATACATATAAACCACTTCTTCCAAATTTCCATTAAGAAAAGCATTTTTAATGTCCAATTGATACATTCTCCATCTTTTAGAAGCAGCCACTGAAATCAAAGTCCTAATTGTATTTTTATTTGCAACAGGACTAAAAGTTTCTTCATAATCAAGGCCATATGTTTGTGTGTAGCCCTTAGCTAATAACCTTGCTTTGTACCTTGCTAAAGATCCATCTGAATTCCTTTTGACTTTGTACACCCATTTGTTTGTGACTACCTTCATGCCTTCTTCTCTAGGTACCAATTCCCAAGTTTGGTTTTCCTTGAGAGCTTGAATCTCCTCATCCATAGCATCTCTCCATTCCTTGTGTTGCCTAGCTTCCTCATAGCTTGATGGTTCCTTATCTTTGATAACCTATGTCATATAAGCATAATGCTTTACAATAAAGCTATCATAAGTGAGCTTTTGAATAGGATGTTTTACCCTTTCTGACCTCCTTTCACTACGTGTGATTGGATATTTCTTCAATGTCTGTTTCTTTTGTACTTCAGGAGTTACAACTTCTTCAAATTCATCTTCATCTTCACTTGAATGAAAATCTCTTACCAAGTTACCTCCATTACCTCTATTGTGGCTACATTCTGATGTATGCTCTAACTCCTTTTGCTTTCCCTTCCATGATGATGAGCTTTGTGAAGGACTTGGCATATTTGGTCCACTCAATGTAGTGCTAGCTTGCACTTGCTCTTCATGTACCTAATCTGCATGTACAAAGTCTCCTTCTTGCAAATCATTCACACCTCCATACCAAGGTTTTAACTCATCAAACATAACATCCCTTGACACTCTAAGATTTTTAGTGACCCGATTATAACACATGTACCCCTTTTTCTCATTTGGGTAGCCAACAAAAATGCATTTTTCAGACCTAGCATCAAGTTTACCTTCTCTAACTTCCTATGGGACATGAACATAGCATATGCAACCAAAAATCCTTAAATGAGACAAATCTGGTTTTCTTTGATAGTATACCTCATCTGGAGTAAGACCATGAACTCCTGAAGTTGTTATCCTGTTCATAATATATGCTACTGTGGTTATTGCATCAGCCCAATATGAGAAAGGTACATTCATCTCATTCAACATGCATCTAGCTACCTCTATAATTTGTTTATTCTTTCTTTCTAAAATACCATTTTGTTGAGGGGTATACCTGCATGTGTATTGCCTCCTTATGCCTTCATCTTCTAAGAACCTTGTGAACTCATTGGAGACATATTCTCCTCCTCCATCTGACCTTAGGGTTTTAATCATATGACCTGTTTCATTCTCAACAAGTGCCTTGTACGTTTTGAATACTTCAAACACATCTGATTTTTGTTTGATTATATACAACCAAATTTTCCTTGAACAATCATCAATAAAGGTAACAAAGTACCTATTACCTGCATGTGAAGGTTCTCTTGAAGGTCCCCATACATTTGTATGCACTAAATCCAAAACCCTTGGAGAAACATACTTGCTTGACTTGAAAGGCAACCTAGTTTGCTTCCCAAATTGACAAGCTTCACATACCTCATGAAGATGTGATGTTGAGAAGTTTGGAAGCCCTTTGACCAATGCACTTTTCTCCATGTTCTTTAGCTTTTCAATGTTTACATGTCCTATCCTTTTATGCCACAAATCCAAATCTGCAATTCTCCTATTTCCTGAAGTGATGAACATTACCTTATTGGGGTTTTGCTTGATATCGAGAGTAAACATCCTTCCTTGCTTATCTCCTTTTGCTACAAGCTGAAATCCATTCTTTGGATCCTCTATGAAGCAACCTTTTCTATTGAACTTCACTTGGTATCCTTTATCTACCATTTGACCAACAGAAATGAGATTCTTTGTAATAGTAGGGACATATAATACCTCAGATAGTGTCTTGCTCTTCTTGCCATCCTGAAATTTGACATCTCCAATGTGTTTGATCTCATGCTCGCTGTTGTCACCTGTCTCTACACATCCTCTTTGCTTTGGAGCCCGTAAATTGCAAAACATGTCCTCCCTACAAGACATATGATTGCTACAACCACTATCTATGTACCAAGTATCATCCTTCTCATGTTTACTATCCCCATATGCATGACTCATGGCAAGAACTTGATCACTAGACTCATTTGAAGCATAGTTACCTTGAGCATTGTTCCTCCGTTGGTAGCATTCATTTGCCCAATGTCCTAGCTTCCCACAAATGAAGCATCCATTGCCTCTTGATCCTCTTCCTCTTCCTCTGTTGTTCCTGCCTCTACCTCTTCCATTTGAAGATGATCCTTCATATGAGTCCTCTTGGTTGTCACTTTGCTTGCTTTGGCTTTGCCTTCCTCTTCCTCTACCTCTTGATGCTTTGCCTCTTCCTCTACCTGCATATAGCATTTGACCTTGGGCACCTTTGCCCTTGCTTCCACCTTGCAATATTTCTTCATTAATCATTAAAGTGTTCAATTGATCAAAATTAGGCATGTTTTCCCTAGCATACAATGAGGATATGAAGTTCCTCCACTTGTCATCATCTTTAAGACCATTAAGTACAAATGCAACCATGTCATCATCATCAATTGAATGTCCTATGGCTACCAATGAATCTCTAATACCTTTGGCTTTAATTATGTAATCATGTATGGATTGGTTGCCTCCTTTCTTCAAGTTGTTGAGTTCATTTTTGAGTTGTACCTTCTTTGCCTTTGTGTTCGTGGTGAACATCTTCTCCAAATATTCCCACATCATCTTGGCCGTTTCCATGCTTTCAATGTGACCTATCATTGTGTTGCTTACATGCTGAGATATCATAAACATAACCCTTCTATTTCTTACCTCCCATTCTCTAATTGCTCTCCTTTCTTGGTCGGTAGGATTAGTTGGATCCGCAGCAATTGGTTTGACATCATATCCATTGATTATGCCTCCTAGGTCCTTGCTCATGATGACGTTTATCATCCTAAACTTCCAAGGTTGAAAGTTGTCTTTATCCAACTTCTCAATCTGGTTTGATACCTCTCCAATCTTATTGAGTCACCTAAAATTCAAATATGGTGTGGGATTACCTCCTTTGTTGAAAGTGAAGCCCCTTTGTGTGATGAAGATGAAGCCCCCCCTTGGTTCCAAATTTGCAACCTCCTTCAAGCTTTGAAAAGGCTTCAATGGTTGATTCCTTGGCTTGGCCTCCTTCTTTGTACTCTCCTCATGTCCACAAGGAGCTCTGATACCACTGTTGGAAGATTTCTCCTCCAAATGCACAACAAGAAGCTTGGACCCTTCCCAAGACCTATCTGCCCTCAGACCAGTACTCACTAAAACTGGAATATCTCCCAATTCCCGAATCTAATCACAAAACCCTTTTAGCTACAAAAAGTAGACAGTAAGCGCTTTCCAATGAGCTATGAATCATTGGATTTGGACAGCTATAAACCTGTCAACTGAGTCAGACAAAACAGCCCCGTTTTCCTAGCAGGTTTCGGGACAGAACAGCAGACAAAGAAATAGCAATATCTCACAGTACAAGAAGCATTTTGCCAAAAGTCGTTTTGGAATAGAATTCTTGCTTTATAAGCTTTCCAGCAAGTACAAGAACTCTTAGAATGGAGCTTCCTATAAAGAGAAATTGAAGTCCTAACAGGCTGCTACAAAAAAGGGTAGGAGAGATATACAAGAGCATAAGAGCATCTATGAGAGCCTATGGCTCAATGAAACATATGTATGCAGCACCCCGACTTCCTAGCATCCACACACACCTTGAATGAGCTTGGATGTTGTTTATATAGCCTTGGGAGCCTTCTATGACTCTTCATATGTCCTCCATGTCTCTTCACATGCCCTCCTTGTCCCTTCACTTGCCTTGTGACTTTGTCTCTTCATTGGAGTGGCTTTTAGTGGTCCAATGCCTCATTTTGGATAAGGTTGCACCTTCAACTTTGTACTTTGACTTTCCTAAGGTTCAAAAGCTTTCAAATGAAGTTATTCTATGAAAAACAAAACTTGAGCTTGCCCTAGAAATTCATATCTTTTAACAGTTTGGCATATGCACTAGTGCCTGAATGACATCATAGAAAATTGGATGATAAAGCAGTAAAATGTATTTTTGTTGGGTACGGTTCTGAAAGTAAAGGCTATCGTCTGTATCATCCATAGACAAAACGCATTCTGGTTAGCGGTGATGTTGTTTTTGTGGAAGATGCAATTCAGCCATTGCTTTCATGTACTAAGCAGACATCTGTTAGCTCCAAAGACATGTATGATACTTTGATGCCTCTCTTTACAGGTGGACAGTCTAGTACTGGTCCTAATGAGGCAACTTCTCAGCCTTTGCAGGTTTCATATGATGATGCAGATCATTCCATTTTTTATGCAGATTTACATGATGCACTTGTTGATGAGAGAGCTGATATTGAGTAGGCAAAAACTATGCCAAAATGGCTGGTGCAGACTTTGTGTGACAGCAAATTAGATGCACCTTTGTCATATCGTACTTGTTCAGGCTCTCATAGTGCCTCCTTTGCATCAGATTGCTATGCTATGGCTGCATCTAATCTCTGTGATGAGAATGAGCCTGTTTCTTTTGATGAAGCATAGAATTCAGAAAATTGGATGGCTGTTATGCAATTTGAATATGATGCTATAATGAAGAATGGTACATGGTCTTTATGTGACTTGCCTCCTGGCAAGAAGGCCATTGACATTAAGTGGGTATCCAAGCTGAAGCGTAAACCTGATGGTACACTTGACAGGTATAAGGCTAGGCTTGTTGCAAAGGTTTATGCGCAGGAAAGAGGCATTGATTTTGATGAGACCTTTGCACCTACATGCCGTATGACTACTATTCGGAGCATTTGTGCACTTGCCACCCATCATGGTTGGAATATACATCAGTTGGACATTAAAATAGCATTTCTGAATGGTGACTTGCATGAAGAAGTGTATGTTTTTCAGCCCCATGGCTTCAAAATCTAAGCTAGAAGGTAAGGAAGATATGGCTGAAAGCATTTAGCAAAACAGGATTTGTGCTGTGAGAAATCAACTTAAGAAGTTGACCATGTCAAAGTTGCCATTTCTGGAAGATATTTGACATGTATTTGATCTTAAAGATCAATCATTTGGTGAACTAATGGTTGTTATGATTGCACAAATGGAGTACGAAGATTTGTACATCATTGGTTTGAAGAAATCTGAAGATATGTGCAGGTATTGAAGTCAATTTCTGAAGCAGACTTTTCTGAAGAAGGAGTTTCTACACTCAGAGAAGTGTTAGTGAAACTTTTGATAAATGAAAACAATATTTGTGTAAAGTTTGATCTATAATTGATATAGAAGTGTTCTTAGATCAGTATAGATTAAATCTTTGGAGGTTAAGAGGTCTCCAACAGTAATCACTGAACTCATTAGAGAAATACTCTCCCCCTCCATTTGACCTTAGTCTCTTCAACTTATGACATGTAATTCTCTCTGCATACACATGATAATGTTTGAATGTATTGAATACTTCTGACTTATCTTTGATCACATAGATAGTGATCCATCTGGTAGCATCATCAACATAAATCACATAATACCTTGATCCATTTATACTGAAATCCTTTGATGGTCCCCACACATCTGTGTGTACCAATTCAAGCTTCTCTGAATACATAAAACCATGCTTGGAATAAGATTTCTTATGAGCCTTACCTAATTGACATGCCTCACATCTGTATGTGATATGTTGACCTGCAACATTAGCCAATCCAAGCACTGAACCATTGTTAATCATATCTTTGATACCTCTTTCATTGAAATGTCCAAGCCTCTTGTGCCAATGATCTAACTAAGAGATCTTATGTTCTCCATAAGTGAACAAGGCATGACCAACATTACCTTGGATCTTCAATGTGAACAATCTTCCTTCTTTCTTCCCTGAAACAATTTGTTTATACCCATTTCTAGGGTCTTCCACAAACACTCATTCATTAGTGAACCTAACTTCATAACCTTTTTCAACAATTTATCCTACACTTATCAGATTCTTAGGAATTGTAGGAACATATAGAACCTTACTCAAGAGAGTACTTCCATCCTTGGCCTTCACTGATCCAATTGACTTCACATTGTGCTTTGTATTGTCACCTGTTTGAACTACGTGATTAGTTACCTTATTCTCCAAATCAGTCATCAAAGCTATGTTGCCACTCAGGTAATTGCTACACCCTGAGTCAATGGAGAAGACTCTTTGGTCTTCACTTTGCCTTTCACAAGTTGAATTCATTATCAATGTTGAATCCTCCTTCTGATCTGAAGCATAATTCTAGTAGGTATTGTTGTATTGTTGACTTTGGAATCCTCTACCTGCATTTCTTCCAAAGTAACCTCTACCTCTAAAATTACCTCTTTGATTTCTGCCACCTCTTCCTCTTGAATTAAAATTCTAACTATATCCACCATTACTCTGAGTATTATGCCAACAATCATTAGCTAAGTGATTTGTCTTACCACAATCCAGCAAGCTTTGACTCCATCTTTATTACTCCTGCCTCTTCCTCTACCTTTGCCACCTCCTCTTCCTCTTAGGAAGTTAGCTTGGCTAGTTGTGCCTTCATCCTCATTTGCTTGTTGCTTCCCTTTGCTATTTTTCTTCTTATCCTTCGAATACATTGCATGACGTGTACTCTTATCACCTTCACCTTTGACATCCTGCTCAAAGGTTAACATATGTCCTAGCAACTGATTTAAGTCAAGAGTAAAATGATCAAGTGATAATTCAGTAGACAAAATGAATGGCTTCCATTTGTCATCACCTCTCAAACCTGTGAGGATTTGCCTTACCAATTTATCCTCCTCAATGTCTTCATCAACTTCTCCTAATGCATCTGCAATGTCCTCCATCCTTGTTACATAATTTGAGATGGATTGAGGGGCCTTCTTCTTGAAAGTGGTAAATTCTGCCCACAAGGATGCCTTCCTTGACTTTGTGGTGTTTTGAAAATGCTCCTCCAAAGCATTCCATATATCACTTGCACTTTCAAGACCTCTAATGTGAGGTAGCAAGTAATCATTGACTACCATATAGATAATGCTCCTAGCTTGAGCATCTTTCTTCATCCAATTCTTCAATGCTGATAATTCCTCCCTAGTTGGAACCCTAAGATCTCTGAATTGACGCTTTTCGTCTTCACCTGTAATGTAAGCTATCAAGTCTTTGCTCATAAGGTGAGCTTCCATCCTCATTGACCATGCTGGATAGTTCTCTCTATCCAACTTCTCTATTTGAAGAGAATCTCCCATCCGTTCTTCACCTATATATTGAATTCTTCAAACTTTATGAGTAATAGATATACCTTTACTTTGAATAATGTTCCTTTTATCTTCCTTAATGTCGTATGACCTCCTTCTCAAGCTTTGCCCTCAAGCTTTCACCTTTCGAACCTTCAGATGTTGAATTTTTTATGACTGCAGAAGACGGGATCCTCCTTTCTTCAATTCTAATGCTTCCTGCTCTGATACCACTGATGGAGATTGTTAATCTCAAAAAGAACAAGCTACTCTTGATGTTAGAACACCTCTACATCAAGAGTAACTCCAAACCTTCATCAATTTAGAGGATCAATAACCAATTATCAAAATTTTGACCCAACTGTGAAGATGATGACTCTACAGAAACTCTGTTGCACATAACTCTCTCACCTACTTATCAAATGTGTAAAGTTTTTGACAAATATTTGCACAAGGTGTCGTCTATAGTTTGCACACCTCCTCCAAGTTGAATCACTCCAAAAGATTCAGTAGATCTTCAGAAATGATCTCAACAAGTTGCCTATGTCTAAAACTGCTTTTCTGAAAAGTTGATTCAGACACCTGCAACTTCTAACACTTGGTTCTC
>CM035427.1:3663443-3908443 GCA_020310875.1 Ceratopteris richardii
GGTTACCTACCCAATCTAAGTCACTGTAGGTTCTCAACTTCAAATCTGATGTAAAAGGATAATATAATCCTTCCTTTATAGTTCCTTTGATATATCTGAGAACTCTTTGACCTGCAATCCAATGTGGGTCCTTTGGACAATGCATGAATTGTTACAAAACTCACACTGCATAACTAAGATCAGGTCTTGTTAGTGTAGCACAAATCAAACTACCCACAAGAGATTGATACTTCCTCATATGTTTGTATTTTGCACCATCATATTTACTGAGCTTGTGACTAACTTCAAGTGGAGTTGAAGCTTCTCTGCAATTTTCCATATCAAACTTCTTCAATAGATTCAGAAGATACCTTTCTTGTGATACATATATGCCATGATTTGTATAGGTGACTTCCATACCAAGAAAGTATGACAACTTTCCTAGGTCACTGATCTTGAATTCTTTTTCAAGTAATCTCTTCACCTCCTTGATTCCTTCATTTGAAGTACCTATGATTATAATGTCATCTACATAAATACAAATGTATATTCTACCTTGCTCTGCTCTTTTGATGAGTAGACTTGGATCTGCTTTTGAACTTTGATATCCAAGATCATTGAGATACTTCACCAGTCTATAGTTCCATGCTCTTGGAGCTTGCTTCAATCCATATAATGCTCTTCTCAACCTGCAAAAAAAATTTGGATACTTAGAATCTATAAACCCTTGAGGTTGTTCCATGTATACCCCATCTGATATGTATCCATTCAAGAATGCATTCTTTATATCCAATTGACTTAGGGTCCATCCTTTTCAAGCTGCAATAGCAATGATTGTCCTTATAGGTGACATCTTGGCTACAGGACTGAATGTCTCATCATAATATATGCCATAGATTTGGGCATAGACTTTCACCACCAATCTAGCTTTGTATCTGGCTATACTTCCATCTACAAGCTTCTTCACTTTATAAACCCATTTATTTCCAATTACTTTCTTACCATTTGGTTTAGGAACAAGTTCCCATGTCTTGTTCTCCTCGAGTGCATTGAATTCTTCCTTCATTGCTTCTTCCCATTGTTTCTTACCTTTAGCTTCATCATAGTTCTGAGGTTCTTCATCATCTTTCACCATATATGCATAGTTCTTCTGAGTTATGTAAGAAGTATCATAAGAATAACTTTCTGGTTGTCTTCTAGTCCTGCTTGACCTTCTTGGATCACATTCTTCGTAAGTGTCTGGATACACCTCTTCATCAAATATAGGAGCTTCTTCATTTCTTCTTGCTAATCCACTTCTAGATGTACTTGCTTGCATATAGTCTTCATCTCTATTTACCTACACAATTGATTTTCCTTTCTCACATCTTCTTACCTCTTCTTCAAATTCTTCAGCTGTATGACTTTGATCTGTGTACCAACTTTTCTGTTCATCAAATGTAACATCTCTAGAAACAATAAATTGTTTGGTTAAAGGATTCCACAACCTCTAACCCATCTGCTTTTCATCATAAACAATGAACACATATTTTTCTACCTTTGGTTCAAGTTTATGTCTAAGTTGTGATGGCACATAAGCATAAGCAATTGATCCAAACACTCTACAATGATCTAGTGTTGGTTTCTTACCCCACCAAGCTTCATATGGAGTCATTCCATTTAAAGCTGCACATGGTAATCTATTCACAAGATATGTAGCTGTATTTATAGCCTCAGCCCAAAAATAATTTGGACAATTCTTCTCCTTCAGCATAGCTCTAGCAAACTCAACCAAAGTCCTGTTCCTTCTTTCTGCTACACCATTTTGTTGTGGTGTATACCTACAAGTTATTTCTCTCTTAATACCTGCATTCCAAAGATAATCATTGAACTCTTGGGAGAAGTATTCTCCCCCTCCATCAGACCTCAGTCTCTTAAGCTTTTGACCTGTGACTCTCTCTGCATAAGCATGAAAATGCTTGAAAGCTCTAAACACTTTTGATCTTTCCTTCAAAATGTACAGATTCATCCATCTTGTAGCATCATCAATGAAAAGAACATAATACCTTGAGCCACTGATAGATCCTTCTTTTGTTGATCCCCATACATTTGTATGAATGAGCTCAAGTACTCCATCATGTTTGAATCCTCCTTCAACAAATACTCCTTCATTTGTAAACCTGACTTGAAAACCTTTTTCAACTATCTGTCCCACACTAATCACGTTTTTGGGTATTGTAGGAATATACAAAACATTGGTTAGCAAATCTGCCCCAATCTTGCATTTCTCTTTTCCAGTTGAATGTACACTATGTCTTGTATATCACCTGTTTGAACTGTGTGACTAGAAATGCCTTTTTCCAATTCTGACATCAATTCTATGTTTCCTAACAATTGATTGGAACATCCACAGTCAATGTAGAATACCTTTAGATCTTCTTTGTCTGATGTGAGGTCATATCTCCTTGTGTATTTATCCAAATTGTGTGTTCTTTGGCTCATTGGAAAGCTCTTAGTCTCTAGTATATGTGGTTAAAAAAATTTTGAAAAATTCAGAGTCAGTAGAGAACAGTAAGCTCTCCAAGCATGACTAGTTTTCTATGATGAAGTTTGTGAGAAGGTCAACTTGTTCCTGTTGGGAGTGATGGTTGGATGCACTCAAGAAATGAGTTGATGCTGCAAAACCTGCTTCACACCTGCCCTCCTTTGATTCCAGGAATGTCTAATACACTTGCTTAGCTTCTTAATGACACAAAGAAACCATATATGTACTTTGCAAATGATTTGTGTAATGACCAAATCAAAACAGACAACTTGGTTCCTTCACAAATCCAAAAAACTTGCTATTTCTGTAATGATACCTGCTCAGTGTTATGCTCAGTGTGACCAGCACACTTGCAATTGAAACAATTCCTTTTGGGGAAATTAAAGTACCTTAATAAGCTACCATTTGCAAGTGGAATGAAAGGAAATGATAAACCACATCCAGAGAAATTGATTTAGCAATCTTAGGAGCACTCCCGACTTTTTAGGAGTTGTGCAGAACAATACCCGTGACTACTTCGAACACGATTTCTCCCACATGGCTGAATGAAATCTTCTGAAATTTTGTATGTTTGTAGAAGACCTTGAGCTGGTTCCAATGAGCTATTGAACTCTTGATTTGGTTCAGTGAGTACTGAGAAATGCTCCTCTGAAGTTGACAGACTTGAAGTAGAAAACACAGAGAATCTGAATTGATGAATGTGTAAATATCTATTGATTGGTATGATTGTACAAGCTCATTAGCATGATAAGCATAGCTAATTGAGGTGTGGTAGTGTAGGCTATGAAGTAGCACTAACACATACTCATTTACAAGAGCAATAAGCCTCGGGAGTTGAGCTACTAGTGAAGAACAACAGCCGCGACTTTTTCCATAGGCTTTATAGAAGTCTTTCTAAGATTTGAATTTGAATTTCAAATGTAGGCTCCCTAGAATCTCTCCACTAAACTTAAGGAGATATTCTTTCCATTACAACATTCAAATTTCCACGACTTTCTCAAGTAGGTGTGATTACATGATATTCCAAAGTCACAATGACTTTTACACTAAGTAAAAATTAGAGAACTCATAAGCATGAGTTTCTATGGCTCAATCTTCAAGAATTAATCCAAGCTTTATGTAATGTCTTCAAGGTACAAATCAAAGCCAAGTGTGAGGGCTTGATTTACACCAACAGCTCCCCCTCAAGCCAAACACTTTGGCTTAAGTCTTCATCTTCTTCATCTTTAGTCTTCAATCACATCTTGCAATCCAATCATGGATTTAAATCTGTATAGCTTGTTTCCATCCAATGCCTTTGTAAGTAAATCTGCACATTGCATATTAGTAGACACATAAGTCAATTGAATGTCTTTGCTAAGTAACTTCTCTCTCACATAGTGGTAATGAACCTCTATGTGTTTGGTTCTGGCATGATAAATTGGATTAGTTGCAAGGTGAAGAGAGCTAGTGTTATCTCCAAGGATAATTGGTGGTCTTGTATATAGGCCTAACTCTGTATATAGAAGCTTCAACCAGATAGCTTCTTGAGTGGCATTGGCAAGCCCTCTATACTCTGCTTCAGTGGATGACAATGCCACTGTAGGTTGCTTCTTGGCTGACCAAGAAATAGGCTTATCTCCTGCAAAACAAATGTATCCTGAAGTGCTTCTCCTGTCATCCTTGCAACCTGCCCAATCTGCATCTGAGTAAACTTTAATGTCAATATCTGATGTATAAGGAAAGTACAAACCATGACTTTGAGTTCCCTTTAGGTACTTCAAGATCTTCTTTGCTGCTTCTAGGTGAGGTACCCTTGGTTTGTGCATGAATTGACTAAGTACACTAACTCCATATGCTATGTCAATTCTTGTCAAGGTAGCATAGTTCAAACTACCTACCATACTTTGGTATCCTGTGATGTCTTTGACTTCTTCTCCTTCATGAGCACTTAGCTTTAGATTGACCTCCATTGGAGTAGTAGATACTTTAGCATCCTGCAAACCAAACTTCTTGACCATATCCTGCACATACTTCTTTTGAGTGATGTATATACCTGAGTTGGTGTAGATTAACTCAAGTCCTAAGAAATACTTCAATAATCCAAGATCACTAATCTTGAATTCTTTCATCATCTGTCCTTTGATGTGTCTAATCCCATTGACATCATTGCCTGTAATGATGATGTCATCAACATAAACACACAAGTAGATTACCTCTGTACTACTTCTCTTTATGAATAGAGATGTGTCTGCTTTGCTCATCACAAATCCTTGATCTAGGAGATAGGTTGTCAATCTGTAGTTCCATGCTCTAGGTGCCTGCTTCAAACCATATAGAGCCTTCTTCAATTTACAAACATAATGTACCTTTGTTGGATCTTCATAGCCAGGTGGTTGTGACATGTAGACTTCTTCAGATATCCATCCATTCAAGAAAGCATTCTTGACATCTAATTGGTACATGTTCCAATTTTTGGATGCTGCTACACTCACCAATATTCTGATAGTTGGCATCTTAGCCACAGGAGAAAATGTCTCCTCATAATCAATGCCTTGGGTTTGTGCAAAACCCTTGGCTACCAACCTAGCTTTATACCTGTTTATTGTTCCATCTGAATTCTTTTTTAGTTTGTAGATCCATCTGGATCCTATTACCTTCATGGTGTCCTTCTTGGGTACCAAGTCCCAAGTATCACTCTCCTTGAGAGCTTCCATTTCTTCATCCATAGCTATTTTCCATTCTGGTTTGGTAATTGCTTCTTCATAGGTACCTGGTTCTTCATTCAACAAGTCTTTTGCAAGATATACAGAATGTTTAGTTACAAGTGATGTGTCATACCCAAATCTGATAGGTTTCTTCTTTTCTCTCTGAGATCTCCTCATTGCTTGAGTTGAGGATTCTGGTTTATCTTCTAGTGGCTTCATCTTCATCTTTCCTTTGGACTTCCAAGCTTTGAACTCCTCAAGATTTATTGTATCATCATCATCTGAGCTTGAATCTTCTTGCTGAATTGGTTCCTCCTTGGTGAGCTTTGGAAAATCTTCTTCCATGTCATAGGGTAGACTCACTTTCCTGCATTCATTCTCATACCAAGAGTCATTCTCATCAAAGATGACATCTCTGCTTACCTTGAAACCTTTGTTTGTTGGGTTGTAGAATCTGTATCCCTTTTGGTTCAAATCATAACCAATGAAGATACATTTTTCAGCCTTGGGGTCTAGCTTTCCCCTTACCTGTGAGGGAATATGCACATATGCTACACAACCAAAGATTTTACAATGATCCAGAGAGGGTCTCTTACCATGCCAAGCTTCATATGGTGTCATGCCATCAAGTGATTTGGATGGCAACCTATTGATGAGATAAGTGGCAGTGGACACACTCTCTGCCCAAAGATAATTTGGCAACTTCTTTTCATTAAGCATAGACCTAGCTGTTTCCACAATGAGTCTATTCCTTCTTTCAGCTACTCCATTTTGTTCAGGTGAGTACCTTGTAGTAATCTCTCTTTTGATGCCTCTTTCCTGCAAGAAATCTTCAAACTCATTGGAGAAGTACTCTCCTCCACCATCTGACCTTAGCCTCTTCAAGCTTCTTCCTGTTTGATTTTCAACAAGTGCAAGATACCTCTTGAAACAATTAAACACTTCATCTTTATGCTTCATAAAGTATAAAATGGTCCACCTGCTATAGTCATCAATGAAGGACACATAATACCTTGAACCTGAATTAGAAAGGTCCTTGCTAGGTCCCCAAATATCTGTGTGTACCAAGTCTAGATAGTCTTCATGCATGAAACCTTTCCTTGAATAGGGTAACCTGTGAGACTTACCAAATTGACATGATCCACACTTGTATATCATGTGTTGCTTGGACACATTAGGTATCCCAAGCACACATTGATCCCTGCACATTTGCTTTAGGGTTCTTTCACCTATGTGCCCTAATCTCTTGTGCCATATTTCTAACTCTGAAAGTGTCTGATCCTTGTAATTATACAAAGCAATATTCTTGGTATCTTCTAGCTCAAATGTAAACAATCTACCTGATTTATCTCCCTTGGCTATCCTTCTGAATCCATGTCTTGGGTCCTCCACATATGCTCCATGTTGTGTGAATCTGACCTGCAAACCTTTCTCCACAATCTGACCAACACTCATTAGATTCTTGGTGATGGTTGGTACATAAAGTACCCTGCTCAATAGGTTCTGGTTACCATCACATGTCTTCACATTTCCAATCTTAACAATAGAATGTTTAGTGTCATCACCTGTTTGTACCTGATGTTTGCCCTTGGGTTCTTCCAAATCAGAAAGTAGTGCCACATTTCCAGCTACATGGTTAGAACATCCTGAGTCAATATAAAATAAATTATCATCATTTGTACCTGTCTTGGAGGTCATATTCATGATCAATAGGGAGTCATCTTGCTCCTCTGTGTAATTGTTGTAGTCTCTTCTATTTCTGAATCCACCTTGGTAGTTACCATTGTGGTTGTGGTTGTAATTGTTGTTGTATTGATTGTTGTATCCATTGTAGCTTTGGTGTTGGTTGAACCTGCCTCTACCTTGAGAGTATCCACCTCTTGAGTAGCCTCTTCCTCTTTGATTCTTGTAGTTCTTGTAGCATTCATCTGTGGTATGATTGGACAATCCACAAATGTTGCATGGTGATGAGTTGTAGGGTCTCCCCCTACCTGACTTACCTCCTCTGCCTCTTCCTCTAGATGATCTACCTCTCCCTGCATAATTAGCTTGAGAGGTAGAGCCTTCTTCATCCTATTTCTTCCCTTTTCCTTTATCTTTAACTTTCTTATCAGTATAGAGAGCAGAGGGGTTGTTACCTTTTGATTGATCTCCTGCCTTTGTAAACTTTGCTTCATGTGTAAATAGTTGGCCCATGAGTGTTGTGAGATCAGGGGTATGTATGTCCATATAGAGGTCCATTGCACTGGTGAAACTTTCCCACTTATCATCTGCCTTGAGTCCATTTGTTACTTGCCTGACTATTTGCTCCTCTTCAATCTCCTCTCCAATGCTTGCTAGTTGGTCTGCCACATCTTTGATTTTTGTCACATACTCTGAGACTAGTTGCTTGGGCTGCTTCCTAAGGGTTGTGAATTCAATCCACAATTGATTCTTCCTAGCCCTTGTGTTGGAAGAAAAATAGTTTGACAAGGTTTCCCAAGTCTCTTGGGAAGTCTTACAGTTCCTTACATGTGGTAAAAGAAAATCAGATATAGAGTTTAAGAGATAAGACCTTGCCAAAGCATCCTTTGCACACCATTGGTTGAGTCTTTCATGTTCATCCTTTGTGGGTAGTCCTCTGGTCTTGAATGAGGGCAACTCCTCATCTCCTTATATGTATCCAAATAGGCTTCTCCCTTGTAGATAGGTCTTCATTCTCAATGACCAAGCTTGATAATTGTTTCTGTCCAATTTGTCAATGAATGAAGGGAAACCATCACCCATGTTTACCTTCTTTGCTCTGATACCACTGTTGGGAGTGATGGTTGGATGCACTCAAGAAATGAGTTGATGCTGCAAAACCTGCTTCACACCTGCCCTCCTTTGATTCCAGGAATGTCTAATACACTTGCTTAGCTTCTTAATGACACAAAGAAACCATATATGTACTTTGCAAATGATTTGTGTAATGACCAAATCAAAACAGACAACTTGGTTCCTTCACAAATCCAAAAAACTTGCTATTTCTGTAATGATACCTGCTCAGTGTTATGCTCAGTGTGACCAGAAAACTTGCAATTGAAACAATTCCTTTTGGGGAAATTAAAGTACCTTAATAAGCTACCATTTGCAAGTGGAATGAAAGGAAATGATAAACCACATCCAGAGAAATTGATTTAGCAATCTTAGGAGCACTCCCAACTTTTTAGGAGTTGTGCAGAACAATACCCGTGACTACTTCGAACACGATTTCTCCCACATGGCTGAATGAAATCTTCTGAAATTTTGTATGTTTGTAGAAGACCTTGAGCTGGTTCCAATGAGCTATTGAACTCTTGATTTGGTTCAGTGAGTACTGAGAAATGCTCCTCTGAAGTTGACAGACTTGAAGTAGAAAACACAGAGAATCTGAATTGATGAATGTGTAAATATCTATTGATTGGTATGATTGTACAAGCTCATTAGCATGATAAGCATAGCTAATTGAGGTGTGGTAGTGTAGGCTATGAAGTAGCACTAACACATACTCAATTACAAGAGCAATAAGCCTCGGGAGTTGAGCTACTAGTGAAGAACAACAGCCGCGACTTTTTCCATAGGCTTTATAGAAGTCTTTCTAAGATTTGAATTTGAATTTCAAATGTAGGCTCCCTAGAATCTCTCCACTAAACTTAAGGAGATATTCTTTCCATTACAACATTCAAATTTCCACGACTTTCTCAAGTAGGTGTGATTACATGATATTCCAAAGTCACAATGACTTTTACACTAAGTAAAAATTAGAGAACTCATAAGCATGAGTTTCTATGGCTCAATCTTCAAGAATTAATCCAAGCTTTATGTAATGTCTTCAAGGTACAAATCAAAGCCAAGTGTGAGGGCTTGATTTACACCAACAGTTCCTAGGGGGTTCCACCTACTTCCAGCTATATTTTGGAGGTCAATAAACTCCAACATTGGTATCAGAGCAAGGAATTGAAGCTTGGAGAAGGTTATAATACCTTGATGAAGAATTTGAAGCTATTGGAGTAGAGGTTCATCATTGACACTACACAAAGGTAGAAGGAGATAGCAAGGAAGCATCTCAAGCAACATCCAAGCAAAGAAAGGTGCATAAAATTTATTACAAAGGTAAATCTCATACTTATTCTTATCACACATATCCAAAAGGAGGGTTAAAGGAGGAAGTTTAGTATTTACACAATGGGCGATCAACATGCAGAAATAGAGAAGCTTGATAAGAACAACTATCAAGCATGGCGATTTAGAATCACAACATACTTGCAAGGTAGAGGCCTGTATGGTTTGATTGATGGAACTGATATCAAACCTATATTACCAGAGGATCCAAATCAGCAACAATTGAGGGATTTTAGACCTTGGAATGAAAGAGACAAAAGAGTTATATTCATTTTATCACAAAATATTCAAGATTCAATGGTAGGACACATACAAGATCTAGACACAAGTAGAGATGTTTGTCTTGCATTGGAAAGGTTGTATGCTACAGGTACAAGAGCAAGGAAGATTCAACTCAAAAATGAGTTGAATAAAATAAAGAAAGATACAAGGACATCAGTCAATGATTACTTGTTGAAGGTTAAAGAGATTGCTGATCAACTAGGATCAATTCAAGCTCATGTGGAGGACGACAACTTGGTTGCACATACTCTCAACGGACTCAAGGATGATGAGAGATGGAAACCATTCATTACTTCAGTTTATGTTAGAGGAGAATTACCAGACTTTGATCAGCTTGTTGCTCTCATGGTCATGGAGGAGATGAATCTAAATGGCTCTACTTCAAATCAAAAAGGATCTCAAGGACAAGCTCTTTATGTAGGATTATTAAGAGGTGGAAACAGAGGTTCAAATAGAGGTCGAGGAAGAAGGAGTGATGATCAAGGGAATTCAAGTGGCTTCTTCAACACAAGAGGAAGAGGAAGATCAAGCGCTAAGTACGAGAGGCTACTACAACTATAATCAAAGACAAAGGAGTGAAGATAACAACAATTGCTATATCTGTGGAAGGTATGGACACTATGCCAAAGATTTCTATCAAAATGAGAATAATCAAGGTGGTAATCGAAGAGGAGGCTATTCAAGAAGAGGTAAACAACAAGGAAATTATGCAGTTGAAGGTAAAAGTGATGATTATGATTCTCTTCTTATGATGAATGTAGAAACTAAGATGAATTGCAATAGTGATGTATGGTATGTAGATAGTGGTTGCTCTAACCATATGTCACATGATGCTTCATGGTTTTCTAATATGCATAATCCTTCATGTAAGGGTCATGTTGAAATAGGAGATGATACAACACATAAGATTATGTAGGTTGGAGATGTTGTTATGCAAGATAAGAGCAAGACAAATTGCTTGAAGGATGTACTTTATGTGCCAACGATCACTAAGAATTTGATGTCAATTGGTCAAATGGTAAAAAAAGGTTTGCAAATAAGATTTAATCATGCAGGTTGCTTCATTGAGGATCCAAAGCAAAGGAGGTTAATTGCTAGAGGTCAAAAACAAGGTAGATTGTTTACATTCAAGGTAAACCCAAATCATACAAACTATTTCTCTTATGGTATGCATCGAATAGCAGAGCTTGATCTATGGCACAAAAGGATTGGACACATGAATGTACACAGGTTAAAGGAGCTATCAAAGAAGAGGATTGTTGAAGGATTACCTGATCTTAGTAAGCAACATATGGTGCATCTTTGTGAAGCATGTCAAATGGGTAAGCAGAGTAGACAGCCTTTCAAGCATTCAAGCTATGTAAGCACTGGATTGTTAGATCTTATACACACAAATGTATGGGGTCCTACTAAAGAGGCATCCTTGGCTGGTAATAAGTACTATGTATCACTCATTGATGATCATAGTAGAATGACATTTGTGTATTTCATTAAACAGAAGAGTGAAGTCTTTGATTGTTTCAAAAATTTTAAATCATTTGTCGAGAAGCAAATAGGAAGATACGTTAAGAAGCTAAGATCTGATGCAGGGGGAGAGTATTTCTCTCAAGATTTTACTGATTTTTTGTATGATGAAGGTATCAAAAGAGAAGTTACATGCAGGTATACTCCACAACAAAATGGAGTCGCAAAAAGAAAAAACAGAATCATAGCAGAAGCATCTAGAAGCATGCTAAATGATATTTGTTTGCCTAATTCTTTTTGGGCTGAAGTTGTTAGCACAAGTGTGTACATTATGAATAGAGTACCTACTGCTAGAGTTCATCATTTGACACCATATGAGGTATGGCATGGAAGGAAACCAAGTGTAAGTCATTTGAAAGTATTTGGTTGTGTATGTTATGTACATGTACCTAGTGAAGTGAGATCAAAACTTGATGTGAAATCAGAAAAGTGTATATTTATTGGTTATCCTGATACTCAAAGAGGATATAGATGTTATAATCCTCATACCAATAAGGTGGTTCTTTCAAGATATGTAAATTTTGATGAATCACTTTCATGGTACGTAGATAAGAAAAGTTTGCAGGTCATAAATGGAGATGAAGAAGATACAAGTGAAGGAGATGAGTGCTCACCTCAGCCCACAAGAAGTTTAAGTGATGAGAAAAGTGGTTTGGATGAAGAAAAAGTGCTACCTTTCAATGGAAGATTAAGGAAAGAGTCACTTCCAAGTGTTAAAAGTAAAGGTAAACTCAAACTTGTTGAAGTTAATGATGAAGGAGAGGAAATTAGTGATGTATGTGAGTATGGAGAATCATCAAAGGATCCTAATAAGAAAGGAAGAGCATCTACATTGGAGGTAAGAAGAACTTCAAGAGTGAGTAAGCAACCTCAAAGGTATACTTATGAATCTTTCATGAATACTCATTATGCTTTTATGTCAAAAGTTGAGCAGGAAAATGAACCCACATGTTATGATGAGGCAAAAGGAGATGAAAAGTGGGAGAAAGCAATGAGAGAAGAAATGGAAGCACTTCAGCATAACAAGACTTGGAATTTAGTTTCAAAGACACCAAAACAAAAGGTAATTGGTTGCAAGTGGGTATTTAAGATTAAAAGAAATAGTGATGGTAGTGTGTCAAGATATAAGGCTAGACTTGTAGCAAAAGGATATAATCAAACTCAAGGATTGGACTATGAGGAAACATTTAGTCCAGTAGCAAACATGGCAACAGTGAGAACTTTGTTGCCTTTAGCTGCAAGTAAAAGGTGGAATATATATCAACTCGATATAAAGAATGCCTTTCTTAATGGTGAGTTAAATGAAGAAGTGTATATGTCACAACCAGATGGTTATGTGGATGAAAAATGTCCTAATCATGTATGCAGGTTAAAGAAGGCATTGTATGGTCTTAAACAGGCACAAAGGGCATGGAATGCAAGGTTGGTAAAGTATCTTATGCTGCAAGGATACACAGCGAGTCATGTTGATCCTTCACTTTATGTAAAACATGTAGATGACATGTGTGTCTATGTATGCATTTATGTGGATGACTTGTTGATTACAGCGAATGATGCAAAAGCAATTGAAGAGATAAAAGGTAATTTGGGAAAGGAATTTAAAATTTCAAATCTTGTTTTGCTTAGATACTTTCTTGGGATTGAAATTGTGTATGGCGATGAGGGTATGTGGTTGATACAGAGAAAGTATATATGTGATATGCTGAAAAGGTTTGGTATGGAGGAATGTAAATTTGTTTCTACTCCAATGGAATGTAATGTAAAGTTGAGTGCAAAGGGAGGTGATGAGTTGCATGATATGAATGCATATAGATCCATGGTAGGATCTTTAATTTATGCAACAAAAACTAGACCTGATATATGCTATGCAGTGGGAGTATTGTCACAGTTTATGCATGAACCGAGAGTACCTCATATGCATGCAGCGAAAAGAGTGCTTAGATATTTGAAAGGTACCATGAACGAAGGGTTATTTTATAGTCATCATGTTGATCTAACTCTTAAATTCTTTAGTGATGCAGACTGGGTTGGACGCAAAGATGACAGAAGATCCACAAGTGGATGTGGTTATAGGAGGAAACAAGACATTAACATGGAGTTCAAAGAAACAGCCTACAGTTGCTTTATCTTCAACAGAGGCTGAGTATAGAGGTTACCATTGGCTACTATTGAGGTTACGTGGTTTAAAAAGTTGTTTCATGACTTGAATGTGCAGGTTGATGTACCACTGATATATGGGGATAACTTGAGCAGCATTTATATGACCTCAAATCCTATTTTTCATGCTAGAACAAAGCATATAGAAGCACACTATCATTATGTTCGAGAGAAGGCCATAAACAATGAAGTAAAAGTTTCTTTTGTGGGAACAAAGAATCAAGTTGCAGATATCTTCACCAAATCCTTGGATGGACCAAAGCTTCAAAGATTCAACTATATTCTTGGCGTGAAGGAAATACCCTTTGAAACTTGAGGGGGAGAATGTTGCGAACATTTGTTTTATGTGTGGTACAAGTTTCAAATTATGTAAATACCTTTGGGAAGTCTTCAAATACTTCAATAAGGCTCATATTATTCATAAAAGATAGCCAAAATACCACGTGAGTTCTAGAACATGATGAGTCAAATTAGTGAGTCACAAGGGAGCTGAAGTGGTGTCTTAGCGGAAGGTCGATGTGGCTAGTTCTCAAAGTCCATCCATACTTTGCTTATTTGAGCACTTGATTCATGTAATATCTCCACCCAAGTGTCTACCATGAATTTAGATGTATTAGGAATGTTTTAGATTAGTTCACCATGCTATAAAAAGAAGGGAGAAGTCGTGATCTTGTGGGAAGTCCAAGAGAGTCATATGTGTAGCTCTACGCTGCTGTAATTTTGTATGTAGAGATTGCAGAGCCTATATCTCCCTCATTATATATCCAAATTACATATTTGATATCTCATTTGAAAGCTCTTACTGTCTATTTTGCATATTGTAAATTTTCATAATCATTGGATTTGTGAACTAAGAGAAGTACTCTCTACAAGTAGTGTGTGTTCTCGGGTTTCACCCCTGTTGAAGGTCTCCATTAAACCTCAAACTTGGAGAGGTCATATCTCCTTATGTATTTATCCAAATTGAGTGTTCTTTGGTTCATTGGAAAGATCTTCTAGTATCTGTGCTTAAAACAGGCTTGAAAAATTCAGAGTCATTAGAGAACAGTAAGCTCTACAAGCATGAATGGTTTTCTGTGATGAAGTTTGTGAGAAGGTCAACTTGTTCCTAGGGGGTTCCACCTACTTCCAACTATATTTTGGAGGTCAATAAACTCCAACATGTGCCACTCTCCTTCCATCCAATATATCCTCTTGCATTCAAAATAATAATGATATGGAATGATCTAGTGTTACCATGTGACCATCATGTATCCCCGTTACCCTTGAATACCTTAGGATATCCCCCGAGCTTGGGACCTTGGTTAAGACTAGACCTTGTCCCACACACACATGGAGTGGTCTATAGACCAATCTCTGGCAGATGTTGCATCTAGTATCAGATGATGAGGCAAAGGAAGAGGCACCATTGAAGCAGGGGAATCTAGAGGCCAACATTCTCAGGACCAATAAAACACGAATGGTGATGGAGAAGTCTCCAAGATAAAAGATGGAAAAGAGGAAAGGAAGGGAGGTACATGTGGTGCCAGTCTATTGTAACTCTTTGATAGCATGTTGGCATTCATGATGAATGCAATTGAAAAGGAAAACTACCTAATTAATGGGCTAACAAGCAGAGGTAGCAATAAGTGAATAAAATTCCCCAAGAACTAGATAACTACATTGTGGTGTTGTTGAAATTTGGAATTCTTGCATCAAAAAGAAGCTATCAAAATGGTGCTCATCCAATGTTTGAAGGTCATCTAGATGAGTATACAAGGATTCTCAAGCAGTAGCTTATGCTCAATAGCAACACATAGATTGGGAACATCAATTTCCATAAGGACAATAGCTTCCAAACCATAAGCTAGTTTGAAAGGAGTATGGCTAGTAGCAAATTTATTAGTATGATAGGCCCACAAAACAAAAGGCAGTTGCCTAAGACACATTGGATCCAAGCTCTCGAGGGGTTAGAATAATAGAGCTGACCAACAATGATATAGTATTGATGAATGTACAGTGCTAGTTTTTGCTAAGAAGCAATGGGAAGAGAATCTCGTGGACAGTCGATAGTCAAGAAAGTAAGTAATGTATCATAGCAAGAATCTCTTGAATCCCAATGAACTAGGGAAATGTTTGGCTGAGTATTGTAGATGGCCACAGAGCAATCATCTACTCTGGTACGAGCTTCATCAAAATTGAGTCTAGAGACAAATTTTGCTATGGCATGAGAGGATTCAGGTAAATGAATAACATCGTAGTCGAATTCCTAAAGGAGTAGGACTCAGTGAGCTAATCGATCTCCAAGATTCTATTGGCGCACTAAGTATCTCAATGTTAAATGGTTTACATGAATGTGAATTTCTAACCTAAAAGATAGCGGAGTGATAGCACATATAATTCTCGAGATAGGATGCTAGATCGAAGATAGAAACAATTAAGGAATCATGTCATCCAGGAGTATTTAGTAGCCTAGAGAGGATTACCACTTATTGACTCTACTTGGGAATCAGAAGCTCTGGTTCGCAAGTACTTTCCCGCATTGATCATTGAGGACAATGATCTTTAGAAGGGACAAGAGTGTCTGATATTGATCCACAGGGATCATGATATTGATCCATAAGGATCATTCCATGTGTGTGAGGGACAAGGGCCAGCTAGCCAAAGTCCCAAGCTCAGGGGATACCCTAAGGTACTTGGTTGTAATGGGAATAAGTGTTGCATGATGGCCACATGTTCACACTAGACTATTCCAAAACATTGTTATTTCTAGAGTACAAGAGGGTATATATGGATAGGAGGTGGGTCACACACACATCAATCAAGTAGTTTCTTACACTTCTTTTCCGAATAAACATCCAATTTTAGGACCACTCAATTTTGGTATATTCTAGGGTCTACACCCTTCAGATCCTTATAATCCCATGCAAAAATGTTAACAAACTCAGTTAACAATGCAATGAGATCACGTTTAAAAGGTTCCTCTAGTCTCGCCCTACTCTTTACATGCCATGGATTTAAGTCATCACCTAGATTACATGTAATTAATTGATCCTCTAATACATACGTTTGCTTTCCAATGGTACTTTTCATCCCAGGAGGAAGATTCTTCTATACATTCACGAGGTTCGATATATTATCTAGGCAAGCTTTGGTCTCAACCAAGGTAGGTTGAACAATACATGAGACTGGAGATCAGTGGTCGAGTACATGTTGTAAGTCCATTATTGCTAAGGAGAGCAGATCTTGGTTGGCTAAAAAGAATGCCATTTCCTCATCATCTGAAAGGCCATCCAACCTATGGAACTGTTCAACTACATAAGGCCTATCATGTATCTCACAAGGTTTAATATCATCAAGGGGAACAATGTACTAACAATGGTTACATTTAAAGATCAATTCATGTGATGACCAATCTTGCAAGACTTTGGCCTTCTTTAGCCAAGGATGGCCAAAAAGTAAATTATAATCTAGGCTAGACTTAGAAAGATACAAAAAAAAGTCATGTAAAAGACCACACCCTATAGCGTAATGGGAAAGTTCCGGACTAACCCCACCAGATGGACCCTAGACTGGTTCGCCATACAAACAAAGAAGTTTACTAGTTTAATTTGATTCCAACCAAGCTTCTTTCACAGAGTTCTAGTGGACATATTTACGTTAGAGCCACCATCTATAAGAACTTGGGTAATTTTGTGATTTTTATACCAAACTATAATCCAAGGAACCACATGATCGATTGTTGTGTCTGGTTCTGAGTGTATAGTAGCTATAACTACTGCTATGATGTGATCCAAATCAGACTACTATTGAAACTATTATCGAATGCTCAAGACAAGAGTCAATAATTATCCTAAAGACAAAGTGATTAGCGCTTTAGACAAAATGTCCCATGCTTTGCTCAAAGAGGGCTCTTCTGATAATGTGTCGAGTGGTTTAGATAGTTCTGCTATTGAAATTTTTGGTGCCATTGATATGGGGGGCTCCAATATCTGAGCATTGATCAGTTTAGGATCAGAGAAGACTATAGCTTTAGCTTGGGCACATTTTGCTACCTTGGATAACATCTGTTGTTGCTCCTTAAAACCTAGTTCAATTGCTTCAATGGTTGGTTGAAAGATCTTTTCTGATTGTGTCTGGATAGTAGCATCTTGTGCTTCAACAAGTGTAATAATGACCATGTTTATCATTGGACTTTTTTGGTCCTTCTTTCATTTTTCATATTCTAGGGCATCCTTACAATGTTTGTGAATGTGGCCCAGTTCATCACAAAATGGCAACATGGTTGGAATGATCTATTATTGACATTGGTAGCTCCTTGGTTCTAGTGTGATTGATTATCATTCCCTGGTCATGGTGCACGAAATCTTGTATAAGATGAATAAGCACCAAAGTCCTGTATTACTGCATTGACTACTAAACGATTCTGTGTCTTGGCATTGTATGTTAGTAAATGATCAATGTCTACCCCTCATGATTGTATGTACTAATGCACATTTGTAAGGCCCCCATTATGAGGAGAAGCCACGTGTGCATTGCCCAATTGATGGGAATCCCAACTCGCACATTGGATGAAGATCCAATTGGACCATGTAATGTATTGTAAGGAAAGGGAGTTACAAGAGTCCCCAATTATGGGGTCCATGGCAGCAAGGAGAAGCCCCCACTTGGGGATCCAAGGGGACCAGCAAGCCATGGAATATTCCTTGTTGAAGTCAAAAATAATTTATATTTGCTAGGTTGGTTGCACCAACCTAACAAATATAAATTAACAAATATATATGGTGACTATGCGGGCAGTGGTTGCTCATGTATAGCCATCCATGAAAGTCCACCCATTATCCTATACATACATGACCTCTGCACTACCTCAGACATTGAATCGAGCCAGCATACCTCTACCTTGTAACTCCTTATCTAGAGTTTTCTAGATCACCATTTAAGCTCTACCTTGAGAGTGAAAGAGTGGATGACACCATCATCTTTGTACTTTCTGTTAGTAGAAAATTGTTGAGATTCTACTATATCTCTTATCTTCTCTGCTATTACTCTTGTGTTGTACTGCATAACTATTGTCTTATATTTTAAGGACATGTTTTTGTAGGATGACTTCCATTCTCATAGATTGCACAATAAACCTGATTCAATGCACAATTCATTGCCACATGTCTTGGATTTTTATACTTTATGCAAAAGACTTGTTTCGAAATGTCTTCAAATTTATTCTTGCCAATCTTCACCCATTCTAAATCTTTTGCAAGTCCACCAACTTTTTGTTCCAACTATAGAGCCATTTCAATAATAGCATCCAGTGTCATACCACTAATACACCTGATTATCATAACTTGACGTAATTGTGGGTTAAGTCCATTGATAAACCACTATGTGATGACATCATTTGTTAAGTTAGCATTTGCCTGAGGCAACTATCAGAGGTAAGTATGGAAAATTGTGACATACTCTTGCACTCCTTGGTTTGTTTTTTGTCTATTATTCTACAAGAATTCAAATATTTTTGCTAAATTTTTCTTTAGTTGGAAATATTGCAAGAAATAATTTCGAAAATCATCATAGCATCAATAGTGATTTAGGTCAAATTTTGTTAGCCACCATGTCGCTTTGTTAACCAAAGTTGCTTAAAAGACTATGGCTCTATATTCATCATTGTCTAGTTGTCTAATACATTGTACTTGATTTCAAATATGCAGACATGGGCATCAGGTTCATCACCTGGGAATCTGCCAAATTTAGCAACAACTGGAAACTATCTTCTTCGTCCATTGTGTTGTCTACCCTGTTGTCCACCTTCTAGGTCTTCCATCACTTTAGGACTAGAATACTCGAGTGCATCCACTACTTCTTCATAATCGGAGGTGGTAGGTGAGGCTTGATCATTGACTAATGGTAAACCTATATGATCTTTGCACGAAGGATACATACAGTGTTGCTACTCATGTGAATGTGTTTGATGCTATATTCTCCCCGTTATAGGCTCAAAAAATGGAAATGGATAATGAAATGAAAGCAGTCTTGTTGTTATGCACCTTGCCATCATCATAGGATATGTTTTGCACAGTTATTAGCAACAGTGCACTTGGTGGTAAACTAGTTTATGATGACATATGTGGAGCCCTCTTGAGTGAGAAAATTCATAGAAAAACTATGATTGGCACTCAAAGTGGCAATGCATATAATGTTTGTGATTCTTACCAAAGAAAAGATCAACAACGTAGCAAGAGCAAGAACAAGGAAAAGAATAGTAAACAAAATAAGAGTAGAAGTAAATCAAGCAAGAGGTATATTGAATGCCATTATTTTCATAAGAAAGGACACATGAAGAAAGATATTTATGTGTTAAAGAATGCTAAAGGTAAAGGGGAAAATGTTGATGGGCATGTTAAACAGTTACATGCACCATCTACTTCAACCGTGAAGATCGAAGAAATCAATGTTATTATTGATGATGCTAATGTGTTGACACTTGAAAGTACTATGCCTACTAAGGCCCTTATGGTTGACTCTATTTCCCACACATGGCTGCTAGATTTTGGTGCTTCTTTCCAGGTGATACCAGATAGAGGGTGGTTCTCTACTTATGTAGGAAAGTCTCTTGGTACTGTGAGACTTGGTGATTCTTATCAGTGTGATGTTGTCAAGATTGGAGATGTGGTTGTGTAGTTCGTTGATTGTTCAAAATTTAATATGCATAATGTACACCATGTACCTCAGTTATCATGACGTTTGATATTAGTCAGTCAACTTGATGACCTTGGTTACAAGGCGGCCTTTTATGCTCAGTCCTTTAGCATATCAAAGGGCAATATGGTTATTGCAAAAGGAAGAAAAGTTGGCTCACTTTATCCTTTATTTGTATCATATAAAGAACACTTGTTAGCCATATATCTCGTAGTGGAATGGAAAATCTTTCTTGTTCTAGCTATGTACCTGTGTTATCTTTCTCTAATTTTTCATTTGTGAGCATTTTCAATATTGAAAGCAAACCAAAAATGTGCATAGAATGCACATTGACTCTTCAATTCAGCCTTTAGATCTCGTTCATACAGATGTGTGTGGTCTTATGCCCACAAGGTAATTAGGTGGTTCTCTTTACTTTCTCACTTTCATAGATGATGCTACTAGAAAAGTTTGGGTGTATCCGATCAAATCAAAGGATGAGGTATTCCCTACTTTTAGAAAATGGCTTTCTTGATTTGAGACTGAAAAAAGGAACTAAGCGCAAATCTTTATATTCAAATAATGGGGGTGAGTATACCTCACATGAATTCAACCTTTTCTACCAGTCTAGAGGAATTTGTAGAGAGTTTACAACTCCTTATACCCAATACAAAATGGTGTAGTTGAAAAGATGGATAGAATTATTCAAGGTAAAGTAGTTTCTATGATGCATCATGCAAATCTTTCACAAGGCTTTTGGGTAGAAGCAGTATTGACTACACGTCATGTGATTAACCTTTCACCTAGTACTACCAAAGGTCTGAAAGTGACACAAGATTTATGGATAGGGAAGCCACCATATTGTTGGTACATTTAGCAAGCCTAAGTGCTTGTCTAAATATTCAAGATTACACCATATTCCTCTTCATAGAGGAACCTTATGTGAACACATGCTTGTTATTTTGACTTAATTACCTTAGATAAATATAAAAGTAAAAGTATAAGGAATGGCATGGACTGAGGAGAAGTTAAGCCCCGACTTCTTTGGTGGAGGAATCAATTCCAATCACCCCTAAAGTGTAGGAACACTTTTAGGTGAGGGAAATTCAAAATTCAAACTCAAGAAGTGAGTATAAAAAGAGGTGATTTATTCATAGGGCATATGAGCTATATGCATCTAATTTGCTATCATGCAAAATCTGCACTAGCCATTTTGGCATAGTTTTTTCCTCCTCAATATCAGCTCTCTCATCAATAAGTGCATCATGCAAATCTACATCAGAAATGGAATGATCTCCATCATCACATGAAACCTATAAAGGTTGAGGAGTTTCCTCATTAGGACCAGCACTAGACTATCCACCTATAAAAAGAGGCAGCAAAGTATCATACATGTCTTTGGAGCTAATAGATAACTCCTTCGTACATGAAAGTAAAGGGTGAATAGCATCTTCCACAAACACAACATGATGGCTAACCAAAATGCATTTAGTCTATGGATGATACAGATGATAGCCTTTGCTTTGATAATTGTACCCAACAAAAATACATTTTATTGCTTTATCATCCAATTTCATGCGATGTTGTTCAGGCACTAATGCATATGCCAGACAACCAAAAACATGCAAATGAGCAACATATGGCTTGCAACCATGTCAAGCCTCATATAGAGTGATAGATTGCACTGCTTTAGTGGGACACCTATGAAGTACAAATGCTGCACACATGAGAGCCTCAAGCCAAACACTATGTGGTAAATCGTGACTCTTGACCAGACAGCTTGCCATCTCCATGAGTGACATCTTCTTCCATTTAGCAACTCCATTCTATTGAAGTGTATACGGCACTGTACATTGATGTGTTATCCCATATTCATCCAGAAATACATTAAAGTCAAAAGACATATATTCCCCCCCTCGATCAAAATGGAGGGTGCCCATTTTGCATGCTGATAGATTTTCAAACAAAACCAAAAATTGTTTGAAGCACATTAACACTTCGGACTTTGCTTTGAGTGGATATACCCATGCATGCCTAGAAAAATCATCAATGAAAGTCACGAAGTAAAGACACTTTCCAAAAGAAGATGTTTGCATGGGACCATAGACATCACTATGTACAAGCTCCAATTTTTTAGTAGCTCAAATTGAACCATCTTTTGGAAAGGAGAGACGTAGGAACATTGCATTTTCCCCAAAATATAGCCTTCACAGACATGTTTTTGGATACCTCAAGTTTGGGCAAAGAGGACACCATTTCAGATTTCTACAGGCATAGAAAACTAGCAAAATTCAAATGACCAAAGCATTCATGCCAAAACTTTGCATCTAACATAGCCTAAGAATCATGTACTGCACATGTTGAATCATTCATAGAGTTTCAATAGTCTATGAGCTTATAGAGCCCATGACATAAAATGCCAGAAGCAATAATCATGTTGCCATTTGACAGATCGTGAATTATACATCTCTCGTCAACAAATTTCACAACCAAGCCAATCTTGGCTAATACAAAACTAATAATAGATTTTCTTGATCCCTCGCACAAATAAAGCATCTGACAAAGTGAAAGAACTACCATTAGTAGTAGTCAAAATGATCTTACCAACTCCCATGATAGGATAAGAGGAGTTGTTGGTGCATGTGATAGTATTCCCTATAGGGGGAAGCTCAAGTGACATGAAGAAATTGTGTTGCGAGATAATATGTTTTGTTGCCCCACTATCAAAATACCAAGCATCTGAGTCTACTACAAATATACACCACTCATTAGAAGATAGGTCAAAATTGCAAACAGTAGTAAACACCCATTCTTCATTCTGCATTAGATTAGCAGACTCTATTTTTGGTGTTGAGGCCTCTGCAACAACCATTCTAGCCTCCTTTTTCTTTGCCTCTTTTGTAGTTAGTTTGGGACAATTCTTTATGAAATGATCATTTGCTTTCATTATTTGCAAAACAATTTCTACTTTTCTATTTTCTTCTCTTCTTTATCTTCCTTCTTCAAATGTGCAGCATTTATAGATTTTTGCTTACTACTAGATGAGCTCCATTTTCCTTTGCCCTTCTAAGTAGCCAAGAAAGCTTGATGTGCAACATGCATGATGAACCTGTTCTGCCTAGACTCATCTTCCTGCAACAGAACAGAGATAACTCCTCAAATGTCAAGGCATTTGGATTGCCTTTCATCATCAAATAAAGAGTAGAATCAAAACTTTGATATGAATCAGGAAGACCATTAGAACCGTCTGCACAAGTGAGCTATCTTGTATAACTTCATCAGCAAAAATCAATTGTTCCTTCAAGTCTTTGATCTTTTTTAGAAAATTGTCCATAGAATCACCTTCATTCATATGCTCATTCTCCAACTGTTTTCGAAGGTAAGGAACACTAGCCTCATTCCTAGCCTGGTACAATGTTGTTAGTGAGTGTGGAATGTGTTGAGATATCAAGCTCAACATATGATGATTGAGGATGACACATGTCAGTTTTTCGTTTCTCTGACATGTATAGTGATCACACCGATATATGTGAGGGATACTTCATTGAGCTTTATTAGATTTATCTACCGAGAGTGATGGCACATTTGTTACTGCCAGCTCACTCATTCGTGAACATTATATTTTTCGTTATGTACTGATCTTTATATATTGCACTTGTTGTACTCTTGTTTTTTAGGTCATTCTTGTACATTCCTTTTTATGTAATAGAAGAAGAAGAAGAAGATAATTCTTCCTTGCCTCAATCTGTGTGTGTGATTCTCCTTGAGAGTGAGAGTGTGTGTGTGAGCTCTCTTCCTTATCTCATTCCTTGTGACATGGTATCAAAGCTAGCGTGGTTGTAGAGAGCTCATGGAGAAGGCGACGGTGAAGAGTATGCGGCAAGGCGTGGAGAAAACATGATTCACAAATGACCTTTGTTTGCTATGAAAATCACCGTGAAGGTAGAAGACCTCAAAATATTTTCAAGAGTTATCACTTTAGGGTCACTTGCTTTTGTCAAATCAAAGTTTCGGAGCCATCTTGACCTCCGTTTTGAGCCCGTTGTCGGGAAGAAGGAGGTCGTGACGGGAAGCCGGCGCGTGGGGTTGGATCAGACCCCGCTCTGGTGCGCCGTTCCCGCTGTCCTGCGAGTGGCGTCTGCGCGCTAGGCGCCTCGCCTGTGCTCTCCAGAGCGTGTGCGATCCTCGTACGTGTGGGACCCTCGCCCCTCGGAAGTGTCGAGACGTGCGTGCGTACACGACCGTAGGTGTCGAGAAAGAGACAAATCAGATACAACACTAATTCTCGAAATCACTAGGTCGGTGTATATACAAACTCGATGATACAATAAATTTGAATGATACAGTGATGCCCGCTACAGTGCGGGTCCACGATACAAAAATCCGCTACAATGCGGAAACGGATAAATACAAATAAATGCCGCCAAGGTGTCGGGTCGGCTGGATATGACGTAGGCTTCCCGCTACAGTGCAGGAAGTCGCCCTCGATCTTTGTCTTCTGGTCTTTGGGATTTAATCTTTTCTTCACTTTTCTTCGATCCAAGTTTTTCTTCAAGTCCTCACTTTGCAGCTCTTTACTTCAAAATCCGCGCAAATCAAACCTACAGAGTGGGCGCACCAAGAAGATCAACAAGGAGGCAAAAAAAAAAAAATGACACTCTCATTAGTTTATTCCAAAAAGAATCAGACATATTCTTTAAATGAGAATTATAATTTCTTTATTAGCAACTTCTTTTTAACAAGAATTCATCACATAAAGTGAATACTATCACAACATTTCCTTTTATATATCCCAAGAAGAATATGAAAGTTCCCTTTATTTACAGTTCATACACAATCCGTCCAAATGATTTCTCTGAATTTAGAGTTATCTTCCCTGTATACTTTGGTCCTTCACGAAAAATCATATATCATAAAGATTTCACATGGTGCGCAACTAATTCTACGTCTTCATCTTGCATGAGAGCTTGTAGCTCACGACTTGTCGTATGCTGTTCCTAAAAGATTTTGACATTTGAAAGCGTCGAGAAAGAAGTTTTAAATGAAAGAAGAACTATGCTTTTGCAGAATGGACATTTCAAATGGGTTTCTTCTTCTGTAGATGGGCCATTTTGTCCAGCACAAGATACAACAAAACATATGAAATGCAGGAATCAAGGAAAGCGGCGTCTCTTTCTCTCTCTTCCAAAAGCTGTATTTGTTTCTCTCTTTCTCCGAACAGTTCGGATTCATCTGTACATTGCTAGGAATTCCTCTCTTTGTCTCTCTCTTCCGTTCCTGCCGCAGATTTTGCACGTGAATCTCTCTCTCTTCCTCCCTTTCTCTCTCGTGTCAACCTCATCCATGTCTACAGCTGCGCCGCCACTAATTTCAACCATCTCCTCTGCGCCGCCACTAATTTCAACCATCTCCTCTCACTCATATGTGGCGCCACCTCTCCTCCCTCTCTGTAATCTCTGCCTGCGCAAGCATCTCTCCCCACAACACAGATTCTGCAGTGCATCATCAGCCTGAAGACTTTGTTTCTATGTGCCAAGTGTTTCTGTGTCAGTGCATTAGATTCATCCGCCAATAGCTTCGCGCACGGCCATAAATATCGTCTCTATCACTCTCTGTGATGCGGAGCACTCTGCAGCGCATTAGATGCCGGCTAGATCTCTGTCTCTCTCCTCTCTCAATGAGTGGAGAAGCACGACCCACTGCCTAGTATCTCTCTCTCGATCCATCCATCACCGCCTCTATCGGTCTCTCTCTCCAGTGCTCTCTTCTGCGGCGATTTCTTCTCTCTCTCTCTTGCGTGCTCTGCGGTCACAGCCGACGGCCTGCTACAACACCGATCTCTCTCTCTCTATCTCTCTTTCTCGTCTCTGCCTGGAGCGTACCCACCGCCTTCACCATTCCTGCATCGACCTCCATATCCAATAGCAGCGCCCAAAATTTGGGTCTCTCTCACTCTCTGTCGATCTTCTGCGCCGAGCTTCATCGTCTGCGCTACGAAATTCATTCTCTCTCTCTCTAAGACGGACAAAAGCATCGACTTGCAGCCTCTCTCTCTCTCCATGTCGTCTTCCTCACAGCGCTGCCGCACGACTTCTCTCTAATGCGTGAATTGTTCTCTGCTTTTACCACTACGACAGCAGCACATCTCTCTCTTCTCTCTGACTACTCGTGTCTTCGTCAAATCCGTCTGCCGCCTGTTCTGTGCGTCTATCTCTCTCTCTCTATTGCTGTTATATGCAGCCGCCATCAACAGATATCTCCGAGACTCCGTCCTGTCTCTCTCCGTCCACGCTCATCTCTCTATCCCGTACTCTGATACACGCGTCCAGTTTTGCTCTCACCAAACAACATATCTCTCTCTCCGTCGCTGTTGACCACAGATCCTTTCTTGGTCTCTCTAGAATTGGTCTGCCAATTCTCTGTTGACATCGAGCATCGAGCTGCAAATTCTTCTACACTCTGCAACGTACAAATACTCTTTTTCCCTCTCCTCGAATTTTGTAGCACGCCAACGGCCATTCTCTCTCTCTCCAGATGTAACCTGCCTTATCTCTATTGGCGGAATCACTCTCTCTCTCTCAATGACCTACGCATCTCCGCGCATATCTCTCTTCATCTCTCTCTCTTCAACTCTATTGCGTCGAGTATACAAAGAGCCGCCGCCATGGCTTAGGAGTCGAGAGTACACACGACTTTCTCTCTCTCTCATGCAAATTCATGAACATGAATAAGGAAAAATGAATAAGAGGAGGATAAGAAAGCATACCTGCAGAGTGGGCGCACCAAGAAGATCAACGAGGAAAAACAAATGAGGCTTGGCCCTCTATTTATAGGATTCCACATCCTTCTCTCCTTGGGACGTTCATCTAGAAGTTTCCAACCTCCCTACTCAACTTTCCAATTTTGGACGACCATGCATGTTCACTTACTATTCTTGGAAAATCCCATCTCTTAATTCCATTTTTTATTTTTGTCCTTTTTATTTTCCCTAAATTAATGTTTTGGTTTCACACTATATACAGGGTTAATTAATCTAAGGGTTTGGGCTAGGATAAACACCAATTCCAAGGGTCCGACCTAGGGTTTTTGGTCGGAAAAATCAGGGTTTGGTCACAATTATCTCAAGCTCGTCAATTCAACAGTTTATTTACAGTTTCGGCCTAACATCCAAGGGTTTCCAAGGGTTCAAGTCCGGTTTTCATGGGGATAAACTTCGTGTTTCCAGTCAGTTTCAAGGGTCAAACCTAAGGTTTTTATGGGTCTAAGGTCAGTTATTCACACGCACAGTTCTAACGCACATCTCTAACATGGTTTCTTTTCGCACAGGCAATCAAATCAATCAAATCATGCATGAAATGTACCCTTTTTAGATCAAAACATCACACAAAACGTCATAAAACAATGAAATTTTGAAAAAAAAACAATGCACACTCCCTGCGGGATTTCATCCCGACATTCGCCCCCGCTTAACCTGCACATCGTCCCGATGGGCCAACCTGCAAGATCCAACAGAAGAGTATCAGGTTTCTTTTTGAAATCTCTTTACACTTTTTATGCCTTTCTTAAATCATGATCTCATGCAGTCATGCAATTTTTATAAAGATTAGTATGAATTTTAGAAAATTAAGTAGATTCAAGTTTCACAAACATCATACAATGTTTCTGCGTCTGCAATCTGACAAGTAATCACATGAATAAATCGTCGGCTTTCTAGATCTTTTGTTTGTTCAACTGGTTCAGATCGAACTGCTCATTCTAAGTACTAGCATATACATATGTTTCTACTAACTCAGTTTCTAGGATATACCTCGATTCCTACTATTTATCTCTTACTTGTCCAGCTCTCCATTAGATCTTTCTTTCTTTTTCTTTTTCTTTTTCATTTTTCTTTTTCTTTTTCTTTTCCTCTTCATCTCAGCTCAGCATTTCTTTTTATCTTTTATTTTTTACAAATCGGCCTATGTCGAAATCGGGTGCGACTCATGGACTTGTCCGCCCGGCCAAGTTTGTTCCACCTGTCTGCCAACCCGACATAGCGCACGACATACACAACGTCAGCCCTGCATGAAATCGACGTCAGCTCGTGGCTCTGACCACCCGATCAGAGTGACTCCACCCGCCTACCGACCCATACAGGCGCATGACAACAGATAGGTTAGGCCTACGACGAAACTAGCTCGGCTCGTGGCCTTGATCACCCGACCAAGGTGGTTCCACCCGCCTACTAGCCCATCGTAGCGCACCAACAACATACACGCACATATAAGCTGGCATGAGTATGAATGTTTCTTTATAAATCATGATCCATATGGAGGTAAGATCTCATAAGAAATAAATACTAGGATCCAAAGTTTCCCAGTCACTAAGTGTTCAAATCAATCAATATATACATGCACTCGGTCTAAGCATGCCATCACATCCCCAAGCTTTCACTCCCAAAAGTCTCTAGTCCACTAACTGATCCCATTCATATAATCCCTAGTCGCTCATGCTTCATGCAAACCCATAATAGATATTTGTTATCTTCTTTCTACATGATTTTCATAAACTCATACATATCTTTATCACACAAATCAATGCAATGCATATGCTTCTATCAGAAAGAAAACACATCTCAAATCAGAAATGTTTCACCTGGTCATTTTTCTTCATTTTGATCCAGCTTTTCTTTATCTTCATGGTCTATCATTCTTCATCAGCATCAGCCTCAGTGTCATCAGTTTCCTCCAGAAGTTCTTGCTCAATCTCATAATCCGCTTCATTTCTTTTCTTGAATAATTTTATCCTCTTTCCTGCAATCAAAGACCTCAAAGGAGTACCATCTAACTCACGAAGTGCATACGTACCATTTTCAAACACAGACGTCACCACATACGGCCCAAACCATTGTTTGGTCAATTTCTTCCTAGCATCATATTGAGTATCGAATGTACTATCGTACACCAACACCCAATCATCTATCTCAATCCTACGTGGTCTCAGTCGATGGGTTTTGTCAAAATAGATCTTGTTCTTTAACCTTGACTCCTTTAACTTTTGGACTGCTTCTTTCAACTTTTCATTTCCTTGTTCTAACTGCTTTATTCTCAATGATAATAACTCTTCTCTCGTCATACCATCATTCCATGGG
Source organism: Ceratopteris richardii (assembly GCA_020310875.1). Lineage (NCBI taxonomy): Eukaryota > Viridiplantae > Streptophyta > Polypodiopsida > Polypodiales > Pteridaceae > Ceratopteris > Ceratopteris richardii. The sequence continues at coordinate 3,692,503 of CM035427.1, forward strand.
AGCGTCAACCATGTCACTATCTGAGTCTCGATGGGGAAGATTGGCTTCTGACAGTACATCAATTCAGCAGGCATGAAACCTGTGGACCGAGTGTAAGTCATCCTATCAGCCCATAACGCGAATGGAAGAAAGAGCTCGACCTTCCACATGGTTGGTCAAGTCCTCTCTGCCAAGTACAATGTATCTCATCTTATCTATCCCTTTGGGCATAGTTACAAGGTCAACCACCCACTTGTAATGGATACAAGGAGGGTAAGTCGGATGTAACGGGTCTCTGTGCCTAACTGATGAATGCACCTGGCATGTAGCACAAGTGTCTACAAAATCTCTCACACTTACATAAATCCCTGGCCACCAGTAAGCTTCCCTAATCTTTTCATATGTAGCATAAAATCCTTTGTGATCTGCCCATAAGGTCTCATGCATCTCTCTCATAACTTTTCTCTGAAGAATCCTCGAACTCAATACTCTCTGTGGACTCTTCACCTTGCCTTTAGCGTGTCGCCAAATAAGCCCATCCTTCAAGAAAAAGTTGTAAGACTTCTTCCTGATGGATCTATACTTATTTGTGGACCAACCGGGGGAAGGTTTCAGAGTACTCAGATATCTTCCAATATCTCTCCACTCGCCATCATACTCACTCTCACGGAACTGCTCATAAACATACACCAATGGATCGTATCTCATCATGTGTATATCCCTTTCTACCTCATCATCATCATCAGACTCATCATCAAATTTCGCTCTTGAAAGCATATCAGCCACTGTATTCGACTTCCCAGCTATGTGTACAAATGCAGGATTTATAAACTTCACATAAGAGATCCATCTAAGCATAGCAATATCCGGAGATGAACAATTTGTAATCATGCCAATTAGTGGAAGACAGTCAGTCTCAACTATCACATTCGCCCCAATGAAATACTCTTTATCGCTCTTTAAAGCAGTCACCAATCCCTATAATTCTCTTTTTGGGTATCATGTAGGATCTTAGCACCAAAGCGCACTGCATATCTCTGCCCCTCATCATCATCTTGCCCTATGACCCAGCCTATGCCAATAGGACTGGTGTCAACGGTCAAAATGATAGGTTTCTGACCTGAATAGTCAACACGCTTTAGAATCGGTGCTTCAATTAGCAGCTGCTTCAGTTTACGCATAGCTCTCGACTGTTTCTCTGTCCATGCAAACTTCTTTCTCTTTCTCAGGAGATCATATAAGGGGTTCGCAACGTGAGCAAAGTGAGGAATCCATATCACATAGAATACACAGGCTCCTAAAAACCTTCTCACCTCACTGACATTACGACACACTTCAGAGATCCTGCTAATGGCCTCAACTTTCTGTGGGTATGGCTTGCGGCCATAATGTCCACACAGATGTCCTACAATGAGGACCTCATCAACGCCAAAAACCGATTTCTCTAAAGAAAGTGTTAGCCCCACATCTTCAAACCTCTCAAAGATCTTCTCACAATCAGCAATATGATCTCTCACAAACTTTCTACATCCTGAAGCATCTAAACTCACATCTTTCACTCTTTCCTCACATCCCTTTATTGGAACATCATCAATGAATGGCATAGTCACAGATGGTATAAAGTCTCGTAAAACCAGATTCATGGCATTCATCATGTGAGCCACAGAATTCGTCGCTCCCTGCGGCAAAGTACACATGCGTACAAGGCCCAGTGGAGTCCTCATGGTCGTAATGTCTCTACTCTCCATAGCCAACTGAAACTGGTCATAACCTGAATACAGGTCTCCCATAGAGTATATGGAATGCCCAGCAAATGCTTCAGCAAACTCATCCACTATGGGTCCTATCCCTACATTTCTGATTGTGACTTTATTCACAGGTTGCAGATCCTGAATGAAACGAAGCTTCCCATTTTTCTTCGGCACAGTAAACCACCTATTTGAATATGGAGCCGAGGAGGGTTCCAATATCCGCATGGAAATCTTTTCCTTCAGCAGCCTCATCAGCTCGGGTAAGTGAGCTTTTGGGACTGGTATAGGCCGGATATTCCATGGTATATGTGGCACTGTAAAGATAATCATGGGAGGTACTTGTTTTGGGTCCGCACAACCTATCTCATGAGGGAAAAGTGCAAATGATTTTTCGTGTTTCTTGATGACTTCAATAAATTTTTGTTTCTCTTCTTCTCTCAGGAATGGTTTCTCTCCAAACTTGATCTCTTTAATAGTCTCATCAGTAAAATGATGCCCTATGAGCTCTTGTCGTCTCAGCATAGGGTCATCTGACACTCGCAAATATTTCTCATGACTATCTTCTGGCAATGGTTGAGCTATAGGCTTCACTTTCTTATCCACAGTCTTATACTTTGTATTTACATTTACTTCATGCTCTCTCATAAACTCCTTAATCATCTCATACTCTTGGATAGAGCTGAGCATAATGATTTCTGATTTCTCATTTCTCTCAAATGCCTGCTCAAGCTCTTCCAGAGTAGTCGAACTTCTCTCCAACTGGATCACATCTTCAATCTTCTCATCAGGTAACATCATTCCTAAATGCTTATAGTGTCTCTCATGAAATTTTCTGAATTTATTTGAAACATTTTCTTTCTGTAAGCATAGCAACTTGAATGCAGATGAATAAATAGAAAAACTTTCAAAATTATGTACAAAGTCATGCGAGACATCAAACCAACTCCCACTGTTGTCTCGCTCAACAGTGGATCCTAACAGAAATTTTGATCAACAGAAGCTCCATACTCTCCAGCAGGCATACACTCATCATGATCATGTGAATTAATAGGTTTCTTTCTTATATTCTTTCTATTTCTAGAGTGATTTGGACACACAATCATCACTTGCAAAGAATGAAGGCCAGATCTTGATCGGATTCTGGCATAAGCAGATCCATCATCCATGGCCTTAGACTCCATTCTTACCTCAGCTATAAGGGGCTGCCCAAGGATAGCCTCATATGAACAATGGTCCTGGACAAAGAAGTGAAATTCCTCAGAAATCCCACCTATGGTCACAGGCACAAAGGCGCATGCCCCAAGCAGTGTTCCTGAACCATTATCCGCTATCCTCATCCTCCATCCATGATCTTTATCAATCGGCCACCTAAACTTATCATAGAGCTTCTTAGAAATCACATTTATCTCTGACCCTGAGTCAATCAAGGCCAAAGCAAAACATGACTCCTCATTGCTCCCTAACTTTATCTTCATCTCTGGAGTTCCTCTCGCCCAAAAGGTCCTGCTAAACTCACTTTCTGTCTTCCTCATTTCATCATCAGGTATGATAGGACCTAGAGAATTTTTATGACACCTGGCAACCTCATCATCATCATCATCAGATGTATCACTCAATGTAACTGCTTCATTTATCACTTGAATATCTTCAGTTGCTTCTTCCATCTCTACATCTTCAGGTAGTGGAAACCTCTTTCTCTTAACCAGCTTTATAAAACTGTCCTTGAACTCAGGCTTCGCTATGGAGAAGACCTGCTCCAAGGACATGGTCACTTGGCTCTTCAGTAAAATGTCATTTAATATCTCTCTTGCATCATTTTTCCTTTCCAACTCAGAAATTAATACAGCCTTTGGAGTTCTCTTCTTTTTCTTCTTCTTTTCTTTTTCAGCCTCTTGAATACTTTCTTGAATTTCATCTTTCTTTTGAACAGGTTCAGGTTCTTTCTCTTTCTCTTTAGTCAGTTCTTGAATCTTAGTTGGCCCAGCGGCCTCTTTCCCTCTCTTATCTCTTTCTTCTTTGCCTCTTCCTTTGAAACAAGAGGCTCTTTGAATTGTACTTTCCTTTCTGGCTCTTTAGCCTTTTCTTCGGCCTCTTGGCTTTGCTTTCTAGTCACTCTTCTTTCTGGCTCAGTCTCTTCCTGACTCTCATCCCTTTTCCTCTTTTCCTCCACATTGGCTATATGGGAATAGACCGAGGATTCATCAACAGGAGACTTCCAGGCAGTCTTCTGCATAATGGCATCCCTAGCCCTCACTAAAGCCTCTATGGAATAATTTCTTTGGGGTCGAGGTCTAGGCACTTTTTCATCTTCCTCCTCTACAGGTTCTAATCGTGCATCTGATATACTTGCATTATTGCCAGATAAATCTTCATAAAACTTCTTCATTCCCCCCTTTCCCCAATTCACAGGTAGAGGAAGGCGGGTCCTGAAGTTACATAACTTCTTATCGATATCTATCACCAGTTGATGCTCTTTTGCTAGCTTAAGCTCTTCACACGCATATGAAAAATGCTCTTGTGCATCACACCATACGCATCTCTTAGCCCCTCCAAACCCACCAGTCGCTCGTCTCTCAAAAAGTCCAGTGTTTCTTTGAAATGTGGTTTGCACTGGTGGTGTAGGTATCTGTTGGGCAACAGGCTGCACTGGAGGTGCAGGCTGTGGCATCACATAGCCTTGCATATTTGGAATGGGCATAGTGCCTCTCTGTAATGTATCTACATAACTCGTATTCGCCTGAGGAGGAGTGGGGTCCTGATATCCCATAGAATTAACTTTATTGTGAATACTCGCCATTTCTTTTGACATAGACGCTTGCATCGTAATAAGATTCTCTATTTGTCGACTGAGAATCTCAACCTGTAGCTCCATTGGTGATCGCGAAGTGGATGCAACATTAGCAAAAGCTGACGTTGCAGGCACATTCGGAATTGCCGGAAGTGGAGCTTCCCTAGGCGGTTGTGGTGTTACCACTGCAGGTCTATCGTATAACACCGCCTGGCGTTGCCTCATTTGGGCAACCGCTTCTACCTCTCTCCTCACTACACCCCAATCTTCAGTCAATCCAAATCTCTTCCCAAGCTCTTCAATCCTCCTTTCGACCTCAGTCCTGTCTTCAAGACTTAAGATCCTAAGGAAAGATATAACTAGGTCAGGTTTTAAAGCATCTAAATCGGCCTGTGGAAGTTGTTCATATCTTCTCAAGAACTCATTCAAAAGTTGAGTAAGGGATGCAGTGGGCTTCGGAGAGCTTATCCACCGCAAGAACCCTTCTCTACTGTGTTGGGAAAAATCTTCTAAATAAAACAGCTTATGCAATTCTTTTCTGAATTCGGCCCAAGGCTTTGCTATATGTGCAGTAATAGGGGCTAAAATGGATCCTGATACTACCCGTGTGAAGTAATGTGTAAACACATCCTCGGGTAGACCATAAATCCGTGCTTGTTCCTCAAAAACATCTAGGTACTCGGTTACATTCAAGCCTGTAAACTTCCCTTTTTCTCTCAATACCGCTTGGACTACGCGGGCCCCTTGTTTCTCTATTACCATTTCCTTGAATATATCCTCCATCTCTCTTCGCTGCTCTGTCCTAGAATGTAGCACAAGGTCCAGTATAAGTGGTTCAACTATCTCTCTAAGCTCTGAGTAGAGATCAGAGAAGAGGCTTGATGAGTCACGAGCCAGGAGGTAAAGGTCAGTCTAAGCTCTCTGATTTGCCTAGGCCAAAGTCTAGTCGAACTGTCCTCTCTTCGATTCCCAAGATTTCAATGTATTTTCCCCCTTTTTTTTGTGATAAGTTTTCTAATGTTCTGTCTAAGCTATGAAATCAATAAATCCCTAGTCTTAGCAAGAAAAAAAAGTACTCACACGTATGGACTAAACTAATGCAAAGTGTGGATGCTCAAACTCAAGCAGCAAGACAATCTTTCTGTTTCAGCAGTGTATGTTAAGCAATGCAAAATTTCAGATAACTTGAAATGCTAGTACCTGGAAATATCTGACTCGATGCCGAGGTTCCTGTCTGTCTTCTCAAGGAGTGGGTGACGCGATGAGGATCACCAGGCAACCGCCTCGCTTCACATCGGGTTCAGGTGTCGGGAAGAAGGAGGTTGTGGCGGGAAGCCGGCGCGTGGGGTTGGATCAGACCCCGCTCTGGTGCGCGGTTCCTGCTGTCCTGCGAGTGGCGTCTGCGCACTGGGCGCCTCGCCTGTGCTCTCCGGAGCGTGCGCGATCCTCGTACGTGTGGGACCCTCGCCCCTCGGAAGTGTCGAGACGTGGCCCCGTGGTCTTTCTTGTGGAACTTTCCTACAGGTTTATGCGGCTTCTGATTATCTGAAGTAAAGAGAAGGGAGGCTACTGCTGAGGATACCTGAAGTAAAGAGCGGACCGAAGTGAAGACCTAGAAGAAAAGCTTGGACCGCGAAGACCGAAGTGGAATCCTGTGGGCGATTTCTCGCACTGTAGCGAGGGATCTATTTTATATATCTGCCGGCCCGCACTGTAGCGGCGGCTTTCATATTGTATCATCGCACCGCACTGTAGCAGTTTTATTGTACCGTCGGCCCGCACTGTAGCGGCCTGTTTGTATCATTCATTTTATTGGAGGCTTCAATTCTGTTTCTGATTGTATCTTCGAGCTTGATCTACATCACGTGTATCACTGCGGTATCCGGTCGTCTCTTTCCGACGCCCACGGTCCCACGTCTCGACACTTCCGAGGGGCGAGGGTCCCACATGTACGAGGATCGCGCACGCTCCGGAGAGCACAGGCGAGGCGCCCAGCGCGTAGACGCCACTCGCAGGACAGCAGGAACGGCGCACCAGAGCAGGGCCTGATCCAACCCCACGCGCCGGCTTCCCGCCACGACCTCCTTCTTCCCGACACCGTTAGGTGGGGCCCACAGAAAAACTAGGTCAGTTTCAAAAACTATAACTTGTATTGTGTCCTGATGAGAAAAGGCTATTGGAAGTACATCAAAGGAGAGAATGAAAATGTTTCACAGTTACCAAAGAGGAATCCGACTGAAGAATAGTTAAGAGCATATGAGGAATGGAATCAAGGAGCACAAAAGGTAATGTATTGGCTATCTGTTAGCATACAGGATAGCATAATTTGGCACATATAGGATGCCAAGACTCCGAAAGAGGCTTGGAATAATTTGTTCACATTGTATGAGACCAATACAAAGGCACAAAAATTGCAACTCAAGAATGAGCTCCATACATTGGATAAGAAAGGCATGTCAGTAAGTGACTACACCCTGAAAATCAAAAGCATATGTGAGTCACTTGCATCTATTGGCATGAATGTAGATGATGATGATGATGATAAGGTGGAAGTGTTCCTTCGTGGTTTAGGAGTTGCATATAAGCAGTTCAGAACTTCTATACAGACCAGAGAAAATATTCTGAATTTTGTTGATTCGGTATCCATGCTAATTATTGAAGTAAAGAATATTGGTGAGAATTCAAAGCCTAGTTCTGAGCAAGTATTCTACTCTAGCACAGGAAGAGGCAAAGGTAGAGGTTTCGGAAGTGGAAGAGGAAATAGTAACCAGGACCAATGTCAACAACAGAATCACTTAGGAGGAAGAGGAGAGTTTGAAGGAAGGGGGAGCCAAAGAGGTCGCAAAAATTTCCAAAGAAATGATTCAGGTAATGACAGTAAAGGATAGCAGAATTGTGGTAAACCTGGACACTTTGAACGTGATTGCAGGTTATAGAATCAAAATAACAGAAGGCAGCAAAACAACTATGCATCCACAAGTGCAGATGTTTCTAAGAATCTGTTCATGGTTCAACATCACATGATGAATACAATGTCTCCTGGTGCTTCAAAATCGAATGATAATATCTAGTATCTTGATTCAAGTGCTTCAAATCACATGGCTAGTCATGCGGAATGGTTTAGTACTTTGCAGAAATTGCCAGTTCCTGGATATGTTGAAACAGGTGATAACACATCACACCCTATCGAGCACCAAGCAATAGTTCCAACTCAAATCCATGGAGTGGAAGATTGCGTAGGAATTTTAGTCTTGCAAATTCATCAAATACGTCCAAGAAAGGTAAAGAAAAGCTTTTTGCTGGTCATAAAACATGTGCAGGCTTTGAAGACATTGATGGAGATTCAAGCGGTTCAAAAAAGATCCTTGATGAGGAACTTGTATTGCCCTCTATGAAGACTCAAGGAGTAAGAAGGGCAAATGCAGATGATACAAGGAGAAGTGACCCACGACCAAGAAGATCTAGGAGGATGTAGAATTCAGTGCAACAATTGACGTATGATAGTTATATGGCTCATCATTGTGCCTACATGACCAAGGTAATACAAGACGTTGAACCTTCTTCTTTTGAAGATGCAATTGGAAATGCAGATTGGGAAAAAGCTATGGATGAGGAGATGGATGCACTTTATGGAAATGATACATGAAAGCTGGTTCCATTGCCGCAAGGAAAGAAACCCATAGGCTACAAATGGGTTTACAAGGTAAAGGATAATGTTAATGGTAGCATAAGCAAGTATAAAGCAGGATTGATAGCTAAAGGATATGCACAAACATATGGCATTGATTATGAGAAAACATTCAGCCCTATAGCTAAATTGTCTATTGTCTGAACACTCATTGCATTAGCTACAGCAAAAGGATGGACTTTGCATCAGATGGATGTGAAGAATGCTTTCCTACATGGTGAGTTACAAGAAGAAGTATATATGGACCAGCCACAAGGATATGAAGATTCAAAGCATCCAAAATATGTTTGCAGGTTGCAAAAAGCTTTGTATGGGCTGAAGCAAGCTCCTTGTGCATGGCATGCAAGGATTGTTGATTACTTAACCAGCATTGGGTTTTCTATGTGTGATGCATATCATTCACTATATGCAAGGAAGGCTGATGATGGCATCACAATTGTGGCTATTTATGTTGATGAACTCATTGTAGGTGGTGATAATGAAGAAAACATCAAAGAGGTAAAGCAACTTCTTATGCAGGAATTCGACATGAAAGATCTTGGTGTGTTGTGCTATTTCTTGGGCGTTGAGTTTATTCATACAAAAACAGGTATATGGATGTCACAAAGGCAATATGCCTTGAATATGTTGCAAAAGTATGGTGTGGCTGATCGTAAGCAAATTTCTATGCCATTAGATCAGAATTTGAAGTTATATACTACGTCAGGTGAAGCATTGGAAAATGCTACTATGTACAGGAAAATTGTGGGAAGCTTGATACATTTCACAATTACGAGGCTTGATCTTAGCTACACTATTGGACTAGAAAGTCAGTTTATGCAGGTTCCTAGGAAGCCACGTTTGGATGCTTTGAGGCACACTCTATGTTATGTGAGTGCTACTTTGGATTATGCATTGTTTTATGAGGCTAGTGTAGATTTGCAGGTTTATGGATACACTGATGCAGATTGGGTTGGTGGCATTCCAGATAGAAGATCTACTAGTGGTTTTCTATTCTCACTTGGGAGTGTTGTTATTACATGGAGCAGTAAGAAGCAACCCCCTATTGCTTTTTGTCGAGTGTAGAGGCTGAGTATAGAGGTGCTGCAATGGAAGCATGTGAGGCATCATGGCTAGAAATGCTACTTGCAGATTTATATATGGAAGTGTGAAAGCCTATCACTATTTATTGTGACAATCTTAGCAGCATATAGTTAGCACGGAATCCTATTTTCCATGCTAGAGCAAAGCATATCGAGGTACATTATCACTTCATCACAGAAAAGGTATTAGTAGGTGATATTGATCTTGTTTATGTGAGAACAGATGAGCACGTTGCTGATATTTTCACTAAAGCACTTGAATTAGAGAAGCTAAAGAAGTTTCGGAAGATGCTTGGATTAGAGGACATGACATTGAGCATGAGGGGGATTGTTGAGATATCAAGCTCAACATGTGATGATCAAGGATTACACGTATCAGTTTTTTGTTTCTCTGACATGTATAGTGGTCACGTCGGTATATGTCAAGGATACTTCATTGAGCTTTATTAAATTAATCTACCGGGAGTGATGGCACATTTGTTACTTGCCATCTCACTCGTTCACAGACATTAGATTTTTCCTTATGTACTGATCTTTATATATTGCACTTGTTGTACTCTTGTTTTTTAGATCATTCTTGTACATTCCATTTTATGTAATAGAAGAAGAAGAAGAAGATAATTCTTCCTTGCCTCAATCTGTGTGTGTGCTTCTCCTTGAGAGTGAGAGTGTGTGTGAGCTCTCTTCCTTATCTCTTTCCTTGTGATAGTGTACTATCCTACACAATACCCAATCATCTATCTCAATCTTATGTGGTCTATGCCCATGAGTTTTCTCAAAGTAAATTCTATTTTTCAACCTTGATTCCTTTATCTTTTGAACTAGTTCTTTTAATGTCTCATTTCCTTGCTCTAATTTTCTTATCATTAATGATAAAAGCTCTCTCTCATCATTCCATCATTCCATGAGAGCATCATCCAAGTCAATATCTGATTCTAGATAGGGAAAATTGGCTTTTGATAATACATCAGTTTAGCACGCATAAAACCTGTGGACTGAGTGTATGTCATTCTATCTACCCATAATGTGAATGCGAGATATCTAGGCCATTGTTTTATGTCACCTTTGGAGGCTTTAGAGATCACCTTCATAATAGAAGAATGACCTCTCTTGATCTTTCCATTTGCCTTGGGGTCGTAGGCAGCAATGAGATATGAACAAATTCCATGACAATCAAAGAACTCTTTTGCCTCTCTTGCATCCAACTCTCCCTGACCTACAACCACTTTCTCTAGATATCCAAATCTTGAGATCACTTCTTCCAAAAGGAATCTGCATACAATATAAGTATTCTTTGTGCAAAGAGCTCAACCTTCCACATGGTCGGTCAAGTCTCCTCTGACGAGTACAATATATCTCATTTTATCTATTCCCTTGGGCATGGTTACAAGGTCAACCAACCACTTGTAATGGATACAGAGGAGGGTAAGCCGGATGTAATGGGTATCTATGCCTAACTGAAGAATGCACCTGACATGTGGCATAACTGCTCACAAAGTCTTAGACACTCACATATATCCCTTGCCACCAATAGGATTCCCTAATTATTTCATATGGTGCATAACATCCTTTGTGACCTACCCATAATGTCTCATGCATCTCTTTCATGACCTTGCTCTAAAGACTCCTACTACTCAGTACTCGTTGTGGATTCTTCACCTTGCCTTTTGCATGTTACCAAATAAGCTCATCCTTCATAAAGAAGTTGTAAGACTTTTTCCTCATGGATCTATACTTATTTTTGGACTAGCATAAGAAAGGTTTCAATGAACTCAGATAATTCCCTATGTCCTTCCATTCTCCATCATACTCATTCTCATAGAATTGCTTGTAAACATATAGTAGTGGATCATATTTCATCATGTTTGTTTCTCTTTCTATATCATCATCAAAATCATCATTAATTTTTTCTCTTAAAAGCATATTAGCAATTGTATTCAGCTTTCCAACTATGTGAATAAAAGTTGGATTAATAAACTTCACATATGAGATCCACCTAAGCATCATAATATTTGGAGAAGAATTTTTTGCTATCATGCCAATCAATGGAAGAGAGTCGGTCACTACAACAACATTCTTCACAATGAAATATTCTTTACTGGATTTTAAATCAGTCACTAATCCCCATAACCCTCTCTTTATCTATGGATATTTTCTTTGTGTGTCATGTGAAATCTTTGCCCCAAAGCAAATTGCATATCTTTGCCCCTCATCATCACCTGATCCTATGTACCAACATATACCAATAGGACTAGTGTCAACTATCAAAATGATAGGCTTCTGACCCGAATAATCAACATGCTTCAGAATTAGGGCTTCAATTAGTAGTTGCTTTAGTTTATGCTCACTCTCGACTCTTTTTCTATCCAAACAAACTTCTTTCTCTTTCTCAGCAGATCATATAAAGGGTTTGCAACATGAGTGAAGTGAGGAATCTAGATCACATAGAAGACACATGCTCCCAAGAACCTCTTTACCTCACTAAAATTATGACACGCCTCAGAAACCCTACCAATGGCCTAAACTTTTTACGAATATGGCTTGCGACCATTATGTCCACATAGATGTCCTACGATGAGAACCTCATCGACTTTAAAAACAGATTTCTCTAGAGAAAATGTTAGCCCCACCTATTTGAATCTCTCAAAAATCTTCTCACAATCAAAGATATGGTCACTCACAAATTTTCTACAATCAAAAGCATTCAAAGTCTCATCTTTCACTCTTTCCACACATCCTTTTATCAGAATATCATCAATAAAAGGCATAGTCACTAAAGGTTTGAAATCATGTAGGACAAGATTCATGGAATTCATCATGTGAGCTAGAAAATTTGATGCTCCCTACAGCAAAGTGCACATGCATACAAGGCTCAGTGGAGTCTTAATCGTCATGATATCTCTACTCTCAATAGCCACTTAAAATAGGTCATACCTTGAATACAGATCACCTATGAAGTAGATGAAATGCCCAACAAATGCTTTTGTAAACTCATCTACTTTAGGTCATGTCGCTACATTTTTTATTGTGACTTTATTTACAGGTTGCAAATCCTAGATGAAATGAAGTTTCCCATTCTTCTTTGGCACCGTGAACCATCTATTCGAATATAGAACTTAAGATTCTTCCAATATTCGCATGGATATCTTTTCCTTTAATAGCCTCATCAACTAAGTGAGCCTTGCTAACTGGAATAGATCAAATATTCCATGGTATATGTGGTACTATAAAGATGATCATGGGTGGAACTTGTTTTGGATTTGCACAACCTATCTTGTGTGGTAAAAGAGTGAACACTTTCTCGTGTCTCTTGATAACTTCTATGAACTTTTCTTTTTCTTTCTCTCTGGGAAATGATCTCTCCAAACATTATCAGTCTCCTGAGTAAATAATGTCCTCTAAGCTCTCATCTTCTTAGCATAGGGTCATCACACACTCTCATATATTTTTCATAACTATCATTTGGTAATGGTTGAGCTATGGGTTTTACTTTCTTTTCAATAGTCTTATACTTTGTATTCACATTCACTTCATGTTCTTGCAAAAGCTCAATAATCAAATTATTCTTGAATAGAATTGAGCATAATGATTTCAGATTTTTCATTTCTTTGAAGTGCCTACTCAAGTTCCTCTAGAACTATCGAACTACTTTCCAACTCAAATACATTTTCAATCATCTCATCAGGTAACATTAAACCTAGATTTTTGTAGTTCTTTTCATATATTTTCTAAATTTATTTGAAATATTTTCTTTTTGTAAACAAAGCAACTCAAATGCAGAAGAATAAACAAGAAAACTTTAAAAATTATTTACAAAATCCTGTGAGACATCGAACCACTTCCTACTATTGTCTCTCTCAATAATGGATCCTAGAAAAAAAAATGTTCATGATAAGCCCCATACTCTCTCACCAGTGCACAATCATCACACTCATGATCATGAGAGTTAATGGGGTGTTTTCTTAGACTGTTCATGTTTCTTGCATGATTTGCAGAAACAGTCATGACTTGTAAGGAGTTCAACTTGGATCTCGATCAGATTCTCACATAAGCAGATTTGTAATCCATTGTCTTTGTCTCCATCCACATTTTGGCTATGAATGGTTGCCCAAGAATAGTCCAGAATGAACAATTGTCTTGGACAAAGAAATGGAATTCCTCAGAAACTCCCCCAATTGTCACAAGTATGAAAGCACATGCTCGTAGCAAAGCTTTAGAGCCATTATCCTCTTTGTAGATGCTTTGACTAAAGCTCTACCATAGGATAGCTTTCGACACTATTTTCACTTGATGGGGGTTACTTGATTCATGATCTTACATAGTCACTTGTATATTGTGTAACATGCCCATCAGGTGGGAGGTATAGTTTGTATACTTACACTCGGGTATTCTTTATCATTCTTTATTTTTCTCCCATAGTTACTTTGGCCATATTAGGCTTTAGTGGGAGATTGTTATCGTTGGTGTCCATGTGAAAGTCCAAATGGCCACCGGACACTTCTTTGTATATGTTCTTTAATAAAACATATAGTGGTCTGGTCAATCACAGACTGTAAGTTTGACTGCATTTGTATGACCTAAGAAGTCTGTCTTCGTGCTCCTTGAATACTGTGTTTTTCTACGTATTATGCAACCTCTGTGAAGAGTACTGTGTGCAGCTTTAGGAGCTTGGTTTTCTACTCTGAGGATATCGTCATGGAGCTCTCCAAAAGGAAAGTTCACCATGGTGCATTGCCATTGAAATACTTCAATTTTGATGATCGAGGACGTTGAAATTACAAAGAATTTTAATATTTTTGAGACCTTTGATTTGTAGAGGCTGGTTTAAAGTTTGGTGATGGTCAATAACAACCATCATTAATGTGATCAATCACCTTCTACTCTATCTCACACCACTAGGAGAGATTATGTTCTTGAGTAGGTCGATACCCTTGGTTTTGTATTGAACAAAAATTGGTAGAATGATCACCACCAAAGTTGTGACAATATCTACTTTGTGCCACCATATCACTTAAGAATGAATAACGATCCACACCATCCACAATGGGAAATAAAATATGGGATAGGGATTTTTTATATGGCCAACGGCATCAATAGTATGCCTAAGGGCCACGATATAATCAATATGGACAAAGCATGGAGAACCACTCATAAGGCCACAACCTCCTCAACCTAACCAAGTCAGTCCACTTAAGTAAACAGTGGAAGAAAATCTTGAAAAAGGATTTAGTGCCAGTGGCACCGATAATTGTTTCAAAGATCAATGATGCAACCTATGACTTTGGTTATAACAATTTGAACTAGGAACCATTGGATTATAACCCATGAAAAAGTCCTAAGTGGGATTAGGGAAAATATTCATATGAATACAATGGGCCATAAACCATGAGCATGTGGTATGCCAATCTTGCACCACAAGCCACAAATCAAATGGGTCCTCCATAGAGACCACCAATTCCTATAGGCACATGCTACAAATGCAATGGAGATCACTTTATTTGCAATTGCCCCATTGTCCAACTAGACATGTAGACTTATGCATTCAAGATGTGGTGTGACCATGTAATTAATGAATTTCCTAAGATTCCAACTTCCACCAAAGTGATACCATTGAATGTGGTTACACACATCCGCTCCAAAAGTCAAATTGATCAAGTGAGTCCCATTTAGGTGATTATGAGGGAAGATATGAAAGTCGAAGGAGAGAAGAATGATGATCCCAATTCTAGTAAAGAACAATCAAAATAAGATGTATCAAGTAATGAAATCCCTCAAGTGCACAAGGAATGTAACTACAATTCAAAAAAGAAAAACAAAAATGAAGATCAAGCATTTTGCATATGCTCAATAGAAGAAAACCCACGTGGAAGGAAAATATGGTAGGACGAGTTAGTTCACTTTTAAAAGAAATGAAATGACTAACTCCATTTCACAATCAAACTCACAACTCCATGAACATGAATTTATATTAAAACTTTAGGCAAAAAAAAATGAGAAAAAGCCACTATCCCACGAGAGAGACAATGCACGGGCTCTATATTTGCCACCCCAATGCTTGAGGATCTATAAATGCTCTTAAAAGCTTATCAAGCTAGGGTAGACATAGGACCTTTAATCAAGATTAATGCAAAATGCTATCCAAGCGCTAAATTAGAATAGGAATGAATTTTTATGTGCAGAAGGATGATTTAGGTGGGTCAAGTATTGTCAAAGAATGTACCCAATCCTCTCTAAAATGCAAGAATGCATGAGCCTTTGTTCCATCACATGACATATCCATTGAATTATCATGATATCCCTAAACATGCAGTCAAAACACACTTTAATGGCTACATAAATCATGAATGCTTACTTGTATCCTTACAATCAGAGAGAAAAAATGTAAATCAAGTCACTTAAGACTCAGTTTGTCCTCCTAAGGTATGTACCCCTATGTTACCTTTATTGAGTTGAAAAGGAGAGGTGGGATGTACTGGTACAATCATTCCCTCTCAAGAGATTATGGAACCAACAAAAAAAAAGTGTTATGATGAATGATGCAAGCCATCAATCAGAGTTGAAAGACATGACAACGCCTCTAGAGGATGACCTAGAATTTGACTCCAATAATCATGATGTTGATGTGTCTTGGAAAGATCACTTATGGCAAGAGATATAGGCTAAAATGAGGAAGAAGTGGCATGTTTTCAAAGCTTCCTTCACAAAAATTGAAGCCAAGAATCCACATACATTGACTAACGTCAATATCCAAAGCATTCGACTAGTTAGTAATGAAATCTTCGAGTCCCACATGGCAACTCTCAACACCTTGCCAAGCTATATTGGACCGTGTGAGGATACTTTAGAATGAAAAAAGAATACACTTATTTTATCAAAGAAGAATGATCAAATTAGTTTCAAAGGGACTTTGAAAGACCTCAAGCAAGCTAGATTAAAACATAAACTCAAGGTGGAAGAAAGATCAAACTCAAACCTCAGTATTGGAACGATGTTGCTAGGAAAGAAGTCATGGATCCAAGGATAGGTAGATTGGATATTCAAGTGACATAAATACCCTTGGATAAGGTGAGTAAATATAACAAGGGTGAGGGAAACAAGAATACAGTTATTTTATCAAAGAAGAATGATCAAATTAGTTTCAAAGGAACTTTGAAAGACCTCAAGCAAGCTAGATTAAAACATAAACTCAAGGTGGAATAAAGATCAAACTCAAACCTCAGTATTGGGACGACGTTGCTAGGAAAGGAGTCATGTTTTCAAGGATAGGTAGATTGGTTATTCATGTGATATAAATACCCTTGGATAAGGTGGGTGAATATAACAAGGGTGAGGGAAACACTTGTATTTGTATCACTTCTAATGATGTCACCACCAAATCCATCATTGATTCATGGGAAAGTATAGAGGTTGCTACCAAGTCCATATGGATTAAATGGGGTAAACAAACACTAAAGCCAACTAGAATGAAGTAGTTTGGCTCTTAGAAACGTTATTTTAAGCACATGTGTTGTACAGTTCAAGCACACTTGTGCCATCTGTGATTTTAGAAAGCAAGCAATTATGAGCTTATTGGTAGAGGATGAGAAGACAATCAAA
The DNA here is from genome assembly GCA_020310875.1 of Ceratopteris richardii. NCBI lineage: Eukaryota > Viridiplantae > Streptophyta > Polypodiopsida > Polypodiales > Pteridaceae > Ceratopteris > Ceratopteris richardii. The sequence goes on from CM035427.1 coordinate 3,709,387, forward strand.
GAAATCAAGATACGAGTATTATGAGTACAAGTTCAAGTTCAAGAAGAGGAGTAGCAAATGAAGACGCCCCACATTTCTTTTCAACAAAAACCATATTTTCGTCTATTACAGTGACTTTTATCACTACCCACATTATAAAACACCCAATTTTTTAGATCTTAGCTCCATAGTTTCCATACCAAAGTTCCTTGAGCTTGGGGAGCTTTGGTAGAATGCACAATGCAAGAAACTATAAATTAAGACCACCACGTGCTAGCGAGATGACTCTCCTCCTAACCAAATGCCTCTATATATAGCTCTCTCCAAGGGACTACCTGCTTGGGCAGGTGGATACTAACCATCCATGTGTCAACCATGTAACTGCATGTGTGCCAAGTGTCCCAGTTAACCAGAGTTAACTCAAGTGGATGCTTCTAGAAGGCTCTAGAGCCCTTTGGGCAAAACACTCTCCCCATGTACCCCATGGGGGTTGAACCCAAGACCTTCTCCTTCACATCATTGAGTCTTAACCACTAGGCTAAGTGGATCACTTGTTCACAAGAGTAAATGACCTTCTAGTAAGTCTATACTCAAGATCTTTGGTCATACATACGGATGACCAAATGGTGTCCGATTTCAGATCCGTCTGAACCGGTCGGACCCTTAAATCATAAACTTACTTTATTACATTCTTTCCCCTTGAAAAAATATTTTTGTCTTCGAAAATAGAGCTATATATGTACTATAGGCAACCCTCGAGCCTCATGTTCTAGAATTGGAAGAACATGGTCATGTTCTAAAACTGGAAGAACATGTCTCATCTCTCTGGTGGCATCCCTGCCTAAATGATTCAAAACATTCTCTCGCTTTGCACTTTGATACACTAGTCAAAGTACAAAGTAGTGAATGAATAATAAGGGTGGATCTAAAAACATCCCTGGCCAATTCACAATTTCTCGATGTGTGATCTAGGCACAAACATTTGAACTGGGTGGATTTAAATTACTAGTCCATTTCTGGGCATGACTGGTGCATGGACTTAGTAACGAAGGTGGGATTCTTATCCCTCGCAAGACTTTGAGAACTCTTGATTCACTTGAATTTGATTTGGAGAACTTAAAATTTGATTGTCCCAAACATCTAACTTGGATGTTTGTGCAATGGTTTACAGTTACTTGATTTTTTCACCCGACTAGAGGACTACTTTGTCCTAATGGGTTTAAAAATCCTATGTAAACTGTAGGAGAAAGTTTACCATTTTCTTTGAGTCAACCATACTATAACTTGACCAATTCAAATTAAAAATGAAAATTGTCCAACTTAGGACGCTTTTATCAAAGACTTGAGCTAAAAGTTCTTAGGAATTATCAATCTCTTGAGCAATCCTAGCTTCTATATTCTAGAGTATATTGGACTCTAGAAAATTATTTATGCTATAACTTGAAGCAAACTCAAATAAATAAGTCCACTTAGACTTATTATCTTTTGAGTATTGAAAAGGTTCTTGTATATAACATCTATCTAGGATGTTCAATTTAGTTATCTAGTTCTAATTGCGTAACCCTGGTCTTTTGCAAAAAGAATCAGATACCATATTTGAGCGAATTCCAAAAGATTTGGAAAGCAAAAAGAAATAACTAAAACTTTGTACAACCAATTCAAACTTTGAAGATACGTAAACTTGCTATGAGTCGAAGTCTAGATGACTCAAGACTTTAACTTCTCAAAGATCTGTTTCAACAGGGTATTGAAGCATTGTTTCTATCTTTAAGAGAAATAATATGGATTCTCAAAAATGTTCAAAGAAAATCAAAAACATCATCCAACCACAAGATACTAGTGTGGTAACCAACATCAGTGTGTCGACCCACTGAGGTTTTGTTGATGAGTTTTGTATTCAAATAATGCTTCACTTGAGACTAAGTTCAAGTCATATTCAGTTTTTTCTAACTCCTTACTGGGAATGCAATTCTTGTGCATTTCTTTGAGTCAAAAGAGTGAGTTTATCAAGTTACACTAGGAACTTGGTGCTTGAGTTAGTCAATCAAATCCTTGGTTGAAAAGATCAACTCAAAGTCAAAGTCCAACTTTTTTAGAAATTTATGAAATATTTTCGAATTAATAACACTTTATCTTGAAGTGTTTCAAGAAGATCTTAGAAGTTACTTACTTCATATCTTCTTTTTCCCTTATCTTGAAGTTATCTTGAAGTATCTTGAGATACTAATTTTATCCTTCTTGAATTAAACTCCTTCTTTGAAGTCTTAATTCTCTTGAGGATCAAACCTAACTTCAAGATTTATTCTAAGACTAAAAGATAATCATCATCCACGGTCCGATGTCCCATACCATCTTTCCTACATCAATCTGAGTATAAAATCTGGTGTCCATACCACCCTATTTTATATTCACATTAATGTGTGGGTGATACTTATCCTAAAGTCTAAACATCGCTTGATAGAGTACCTTCTTGCTTCAATTATTTCGAAGTTTCAGGCATTACCTCTAACTATATTTTCTAAGTGTTGATCCCTTCACATGATTGTTTCACAATCTTGTGCTTTCCTTTGGGAACTTGAAAACCTTTTGATGAAACATCTATCCTTCTTTGCTAGAGTTTTCAAATAAAAACCAAATAGAATTCCAAATACTTTAATTTTTGCAGATTCAAGTTTAATTGGTTGATGCTTGACCAACTTGCAGTGACAAAAGCTTTTGACTTCTTGTCTTTAAATTCCTTTCTTACTGATGCTTTAGGTACCTATCCTGTCCAGGACTTTATAGGAATCTCTCTACTGTTTAAGTCTAAGTATTCGCTCATGCTCTTTGGATTTGTACCAAAATCCCTTTAAGGATAGGCAAACATTTATGTTTTACCTTCCACAGACTTAAGTACCGTCTTCATGGTTGCAGACTACATTCTTGGAATTCCTTCACTTTGTTCAAGCTTGGAACAACTTACTTTTTCACACTTGTCCATTGGATAGATGGAACCTGAGTGAATAATTCCCAAAAGGAATTTTATTGCAAATTCTTAGGCAATGTAGAGAGTAGTTCCAATCGCAAGTTCTTGGACAATCATAGCCAAGCTTGATCAAGTCTAGTTGACCTTGCGACGAGAATAAAGACTTTGTCTTTAACTTTAAGATCTCCTAAACTATCAAAAGCTTCTTTGCTTACCCACGGGATTTTTTAGAGATCTTTCCCCAACTTACATACACTGATGCCTCAAAGATTCCAAAGCTAAGAATCTTTGATACACCTTTAGGTTATATCAATATTCGGACTTAAATACCAATACTGGTGGTATGGACATTGTTGGGAACTACTTGCTATTAAAAGATTCTAGTCTCATATCTAGAGAGATTTTGTCTTTCAAGAACTTTAGATTCTGGCCAAGGAATCAAGTAATACTAAGCCAATGATTCATCTTGGAATCTTTTGCTTTCCAGTCCAATGATTCATCATGGAATCCTTAGCTTTATTGGAATAATCTCTCTAAAAGAAATCTTGACTATCGAACAAGAAGAAGACTTAAGGCTTTATTGCTTGTCCAAAAGATATTCCTTTTTAATCCAAGGAAATAGTTAACCAAACTATTTTCTTTGTTGGCTTATCTTTAGGAAGTAGCTTAATTCCTAAAGATTACTTTGATATATCTTTTAAGAAAATATCTTGATTCCTAAAGATTACTTGGGTTTCTTCTTTAAGCTCTAATTAGCTTAAACAAAACCAAGCATACTTTTCTCATCCTCAGAAAAGTGCTTAATATAAGTATTTAACTACTTAACCAACAATCATGCATATAAAAATGTTTGTTCTTGCATGCAAATGCATGTGAGTGCATGCACGTGTTAGCATTCTCCTTTCATGCATCAAACCTAAATCAAGCAATTCCTCGAAGGCTCTAGAGCTCTTTGGGCAAAACACTCTCCCCATGTACCCCATGGGGGTTGAACCCAAGACCTTCTCCTTGACCTCCTTGAGTCTTAATCACTAGGCTAAGTGGATCACTTGTTCACAAGAGTAAATGACCTAGTAAGTCTAGACTCGAGATCTTTGGTCATACATACGGATGATCAAACGGTGTCCGATTTCAGATCCGTCTGAACCGGTCGGACCCTTAGATCATAGACTTACTTTATTACGCACATACCAAATTTCATAATTTTTGGCTCATTTGAGCCTCAAAATTAGCCCAAGAATTATTGCATAACTATGCCAAACATTAGATCTGAAAGCGATCATCTAAAAATTATAGATAGATCATGTAGAGTCATTTGGAGAGGTTAGATGGTTGGATCTTGTAAAGAACTTGTGTTCTGTATGCTTATGAATCAAAAGACCCCATCGTTCCACCCTATTGCATCTTCCTCACGTGCCTCTGTGTGTATGTGCACTCTCTTGCTTCTCATATCCGCATTTGCATGCATCACTTGCTCACGATATTCATATTACCCTCGCATCTTTTTGGTTGACAATTTGAGGTTGGATCTTCATCAATGTTGGTGCTCACCATTGTTCTATAGGGATACATCTTTTTGGCATCATTTTTGGGGAAAGCTTCTTGAGGGACGAGCATGTGATGGTGAAGTATGCTGCACGTGAGTATGATCCTACATCGACATTGTCACTTACTTGCACTCTAAAGGGATTCTATTTTACATGAAAAACTTTGGCATGTATAACCTTCTAGATTATCTGAGCATGCATCTCTTTTTCCATTGAAGGTGAAGTCAGAATTGTTTATGTGCTTTAAATAGGTCTTGGTTATGGCTAAAAATATATCAACATTAGGCACCCTCCATTCTAATCGAGAGAGTGAGTATATATCTTCTGAGTTTAATGGATTTTTGGTTGCGCACAAGATAAGGCATGAGTGTACAGTGACATATATACCTCAACAAAATGAATTTTCTAAGAGGAAGGACATGTCTCCCCTTGATTTATCCTTTGAATTTTACAGATATAGGTTCCCATGACTACATATATGTGAAATAGATAATGAGATTAGTCGAAGAGCTAAAGCAAAGGTCTTAGGCATGCTTCGTGCACCAAAAGCTCCCCTCAAGGCTAAGAAGCTTGAGTTTTCAATTCTTCAATATCTCTTGCAATCCAATCATTGATTTGAATATGTTCAGCTTTACTTCACCCAATGCCTTTGTCATCATATCTACACATTGTTGATGAGTTGATACATAAGGTAATTGAATTTCCTTGCTTGTAATATTTTCCCTGACATAATGATAATGCACTTCTATGTGTTTAGTCATGGCATAATAGATTGGATTAGTAGCAAGATGCAATGAACTGATATTATCTCCAAAGATATGTGGAATAGATGACTATCAGAATACAAGGAATTAATCCACATAGCTTCTTGAGTTACATTCACAAGTCCTCTTTATTGAGCCTCAGTTAATGAGAGTGCAGTAGTGGGTTCCTTCTTTGAGGACTATGAAATCAATTTTATACCTACAGAGGTGAGGTACCCAGATGTACTTCTCCTAGTAAATCTCCTATCATCTACAGATCATGCCCAACCTACATCAAGAAATAGCTTGATATCTATATCAAAAGTATAAGGGTAATACAAACCTTCATTGCTAGTTACATTCAGGTATTTGAGTACTCTTTTTGTTGCTAGCATGTTTCAATGTGAAGTTCTCTTGGAGTATGCATGAAATGACTTAATTAAGGCACTTACTCCATAGCAAATGTCAACCCTTATCTAGGTAGCATAGTTCAAGCTACCAACTAGACTCTCATAGCTAGTTATATCCTCTATTTTTTCTCCTTCATAATCACTTAACTTCAAACTCATCTCCGAAGGTATACCTACTGGAAGAAACTTGGAGAAGCTTGTAGGAGGTAGAAAAGTGAGTTTTGAAGCAACGAAGTTTGCTCCAACCAACCAACGCAAGACCAGCCCTTGATCTTATGGAGACTCAAATAGACCTTATCAGCATGTGATAAGTGCAATAAAGTGCACTATGTACTTTGGAGCATTAATGAGAAGGAGTCGATACAAAACAAATAGGTTTGCACATCGACTAACTCAAAAAACTTAGGATCTATGGATGAGACAATGAACTTCTTCATTGTGACAAGCATGTTTACAATTAGAAAAAATCCTTTTATGGGAGTGATACACATAGGGTTGAGTGTATAGAATGCACAAGAGTATAAGGAATAAGAAAGATAAGCTTTTGGAATGAACCAGACACTCAATGGTGGTATCTCCTATTGTTTCAAGAATACGGAGAGATTGACCCCAAGATAGAAAAATTGTGATTTCTCCCCATACACTAAAACAAATGCTATGAAAATTTACAGCCATAAACTAAACACTAATATCTTTCCAATCAGCTATGTCTCATCCAATTTGAAGCTCTGTAGAGAAAGAAGCAGCCTCTGCAAGCTTACTGTTGGCGAAGAAGATGATGCAGAAAATGGAGCAAGACAATGATGGTCACAAATGTACGTATATTGCTTCCATGTATTATACAAGTGTTTTGAAGTCTTTATATAGACTCTAGAAGTGATCCACGACTTCTTCAAGTGGATTTTGAGTTCAAATGAAGGCGGTAAGAGTTGTTGGAGGGAATCAATTCACTTTCCTATAATCTATGAAAAGTGAAGATCTAGTTTGATCTACTTTTAGGTAATTGATTGATTGATTGAATGCAGCTCAACCACCACAAATTCGTGGAATTTGGGCTCTCTATTTCTACATTTACATATGTAAGGATTTTGGCTCTTAAATGGTGAAAGATCCATGAAAAATCTTTTTAAAAAAATACAATAAATGAGCATAAGAAAAAGAAATCTCCAACAGATATTATTTCAACGTAATCCAAGCGATAGCTTTTGATGTAGATCAGATCCACCTCGAGCATAGTGTGAGCTTGATGTTCCAATAGCTCTCCCTCAAGCTAAAGTATGCTTGAGACTTCATTGTCTAATAGGTTGAATATCTGCCACAGCTTTGAGTCTATGAAGCTTTATTCCATCAAGTGCCTTCGTCATCATATCTGCTACTTGCTTTTCAGCTAGAACAAAAGAAATGTCAATCTCCTTTGCCATGACCTTCTCCCTGATGAAGTGGTAATGAACCTCTATGTATTTGGTTCTTGCATGGAAAATAGGGTTTGCTGTTAGATGCATGGAACTTACATTATCTCCAAATATGTGAGGTTTGGAACTCACAAGTCTCAAATCTGTATACAATGCTTTTAACCATATTGCCTCTTGAGCCGCTATGGTCAAACCTCTGTACTCTTCTTTAGTTGAGGATAAAGCAATTGTAGGTTGCTTCTTGGAACTCCATGACACTAGATTTGAGCCTGCAAATGCTAAGTAACCAGAGGTACTTCTTCTATCATCCTTACCTCTTGCCCAATCTGCATCTGAATAGATTTTGATTTCCAAATCTGAAGAGTAAGGATAGAATATACCTTCATTGATTGTACCTTTGAGATACTTAAGTACTCTCTTAGCCGCATCCATGTGTGGTCTTCTTAGTGAGTGCATGAACTGACTAAGCACTCCCACACTATATGAGATGTCTGCCTTTGTATGATTAGCATATATCAAGTTACCTACCAAGCTTTGATAATCTTTAATGTCTTCAATTTTCTCACCTTCATAAACACTAAGTTTATGATTCATCCCCAAAGGTGTACCTGGAGGTTTAGTGTTCTCCATTTTGAACTTAAGAAGTAGATCCTGAATGTATCTTCTCTAAGTCAAATGCATTCCTTCATCTGTGTATATGACCTGCATACCTAGGAAATATGTGAGCTCACCTAAGTCACTGATTTTGAACTCCTCTTGCATGTGTCTCTTGATCCTTTGAATGCCATTCAAATCATCACTTGTCACAATAATATCATCTACATATACACATAGATAGATAACCTTATTATGATCCCTTTTGATGAATAGAGAAGGATCTGAGTTGCTAGGTTTGAACCCTTGATCTTGAAGGTATGTAAACAACCTGTAATTCCAAGCTCTAGGAGCTTGTTTCAATCCATACAATGCTTTCTTAAGTATGCCAACATAAGATGCATAATTAGGGTTTTAAAAACCTGGTGGTTGTGACATGTATACCTCTTCACTTATCCAACCATTTAGAAATGCATTTTTCACATCAAGTTGAAGGAGTCTCCAATTCCTTGCAGCAGCTACACGTGTCAATGTTCTGATTGTAGTCATCTTTGCAACTAGTGAGACTGTTTCCTCATAGTCTATATCATGCATTTGTGAGCATCATTTGGCAAATAATCTTGCCTTGTACCTACAAATTAATCCATCTGAGTTTCTTTTAACTTTATATACCCATCTACAACCAATTACCTTTTGATTTGGTGACATTGGAACCAAATCTCAAGTGTCCATCTCCTTCAATGCATCTATTTCTTCTTTCATGGCCTTTTCTCAATTAGGGTTTCCCTTTGCCTCTTCACAGGTTGATGGTTCTTTTGAAATTGAATCTTTTGCCAAGTAGATTGAATGCTTTGTAACAAATGTGGAATCATATCCATACCTTTCTGGTTGTTTCTTCTCTCTTGCTTATCTTCTAGGTGCTTGTTTGGAGCATTCTCCAACCTCTTGCATCTTTGATTTGCCTCTTGACTTCCATAGCTTGTAATCCTTTTCTCTTTTGTCTTGGTCATCATCTGTATCACTTCTTGGATCCTAGACCTATGTATCATGCTTGCTTCCTAATTGATGAGAATCAAAATCAAGATCATATGGTGGAATTACCTTTTGTTTGTCTTCATCATACCAACACCTATGTTCTTTAAACACAAGATCTCTACTTGTAGTGAATTGCTTGGTTGAAGGATTATAGAACCTGTAACCCATCTGACTTGAACCATACCTCTTATTTGTGATGGTACATGAACATAAGCTAAAAAACCAAACACCTTACAATGTCCAAGACTAGGTTTTCTTCCATACCATGCTTCATAAGGATTCATACCTTGAAGTGATTTGGATGGTATTTTATTGACAAGGTACACAACAATTGTAATAGCTTGTGCCCATAGATAATGTGGCAACTTCTTCTCTTCAGACATTGTTCTGGTTGATCTAACCAATGTCTTGTTTCTCCTCTCGGCAATTCCATTGAGTTGAGGACAGTACCTAGTAGTTACTCCCTTTTGATACCTTTCTCCTGCAAGAACGCATCAAACTCTTTGGAGAAGTATTCTCTCTCTCCATCAGATATGAGCTTCTTGAGTGATCTACTTGTGTGATTCTCCACATGTGCTAGATACTTTTTGAAGCAATCAAATACTTCATTCTTACTCTTGATAAAGTATAGAATAGCCCATCTACTATGGTCGTAAATAAATGAGACATAATACCTTGATCCTGCCAATGAAGGTTCTTGACTTGGTCCCCATACATATGTATGTACTAAGTCCAATAAGTTGTTGTGGATGTAGCCTTTATGGTTGAATGGTTGTATTTGTGTCTTCCCAATCTGACATTCATCACACCTATTGATCATGTGTTGCTTTGATATATTTGGCAAACCTAGAGCACTTTGATCCTTGCATATATCCTTCAAGGTTCATTCATTCACATGAGCAAGTCTCTTATGCCACACTTCAAGTTCACTTAAGGTTTGAGACCCAAAAGTGAATAGAGCTATGTTCCTAGTTTCTCCTACTTCAAAAGTAAACAGACTACTATGCTTCTCACCTCTGCCTATCTTCTTGAAGCCTTGACATGGATCTTCCACAAAAGCTCCATGTTGGGTGAACCTAACTTGCAAGCCTTTTTCAACTATTTGTCCTACACTTATTAGGTTTTTAGTGATGTGGGTACATAGAGAACCTTACTTAGAATGTTTATCTTGCCATTGGAAGCTTTGAGATTACTAATCTTCTCCACATTGTGCTTCGTGTCATCCCCTGTTTGAACTTCATGTCTATGCTTTGGATTTTCCAAGTCAAATAGAAGAGCAATGTTGCTTGCAACATGATTTGAACATCCTTGTCATGGACAAAGGAAACCATCTTGAATCTCAGATTCCATGTGAATCCTATATCTCATGATTGGTTCTGAATTTGGAGAAACTAATGCTTCCATTGCATCCGAAACGTGCCAAAATCCTAAGATCGACTGTCTTCTTGCTTGATTCTGATATCGAGAAACCATGCTTCGAGTTGATGACATCATGATGACATCATCAAGTCGCAACCGCCTTTGGGAACCGCCCTTGAAAACCTATATAAGGAGGGGTTGGCCACATTCATAATCAGTCTTGCCAATACCAGCCTTGGGAGCTCAAGGAGTCGTGACCGCCAAGTAAGTACTCTTCAAGTTCCAGTTCTAGTTCTTGTCTTGTTCCTTGTTCTAGTCTAGTTCTTGGACATCCTATCTTGTCCCCTTGTAATCTCGTAGTACAAGATCCTGTCGAGTTCTTTCATGTATCTAGTTCATCTCCCAGAAGGGAGTTCTTGTAATCCAGATATCTTGTCTCATACTTATGTTCCCGGGTTGTGGGATCTCCTGTATCATCTCTAGTCCAGTTTTCCATACCTATTGGTCCCGGGTTGTGGGACGTCTTGTATCGATTACATCTTCTTGTATTATTTTCCCTACGTGGGTGTTCTTGTAATCATAAGTGTATTTTGGAAATCTTGTCTACTGTAGTCAGAGAGCACAATCTAGTGCTCCCCTGACATTTTGGCAAGACCATCTTCTATCCAAGACCAGACATCATGGAGAACGCTTATGAATAGATCGTAGCATCACTTCAGAGCCTCCAATAACAAGTCGAAGACCTAAGTCATCGACATACACAAGTCGAGATGGGACATCCAGTGCATGTAGGTGCACTCCTCCAAGAATTACAAGAACGAATCGAGAGTCGTCAAGCAAATCAAGGGAGTATTCAAGTGAATCAACGGCCTAGTACATCATTTATGAAGGAACCCAAGATTTGCATGCCAAAAAAGTTTGATGGGGATCGCACAAAGTTTTGTGGATTTCTCCAGCAAGTTAAATTGTACATCCGTATGCAACCTGATAGATACCCTGACGAGGCATCCAAGGTCGGGTTTATTGGAACCTTGCTTTGTGGCCAAGCATTATCATGGTTTGCGCCAATCTTGGAGAAGAACATGGCAGTACTTCAGGACTATGAGGGATTTCTTCGAGAACTCTCCGCCACATTTGGAGATGCAGATACAAGTCGAGTAGCAAAAATAAAACTTCGAAAGCTAAGTCAAGGTAACCGCCCTGCCTCTACCTATGCATCTGAATTTAGGCAGTTGATATGTGATCTCACTTGGCATGAAGATTATTTCATAAGCCAATTCAGATGGGGATTAAGAGATGATGTGAAGGACCTGTTGCTCACGATGCCAGAGGTTAAAACATTGAATGAATATATCATGCAAGCTATTCAATGTGATAACCGACTTTTTGAAAGGAAACAAGAGAAATAAGTAGAAGGAAGACCTCGCCAGTGGAAACCTTTCCAACCGACTACTAAAGATGAGTCCATGCCTGAACCTATGCAAATAGATGTAACTAGGTTTCAGCCTTTAATACTAGAAGAGAAACAGAGAAGGAGAATTAATAAGTTAGTCTCTACTGTGGAAACCCTGGACATATTGCAATTAATTGTCCAAACAAGAGAACAAACTCGAGAGTCGCAGCCACCCTTGTAGAGGAGGGAAACGAGGAAGTCCAGTTGTAAAAGAGACCCTGTAGCCGGACCATGATATAAGAAAGGGTCTCATAATTCCAGCTACACCCATAGAAACATGTCTTGCACCTGTCAAGTTAATCATGCCCAAGAAGACCCTTTCCCTTACAACCCTAGTAGATTCAAGAGCCTCCTCATGTTTCATCGATGAAGGATTGGTTAAGTAACATGGAATTCTTGTACTTCAGAAGAACAAACCAGTAGTAGCTGAAGTAGTAGATGGACGACCTCTAGCATCTGGGAATATAACCATGGAAACCACACCATTAAGAGTACACCTTGGTGACTATGAATACCATATATGTCTCAATGTAATATCGAGCCCAGTACATCTAGTTATCATTGGAATGCCTTGGTTAAAGAAGCATAATCCAAACATTAATTGGGAAAGGAATAAAATCACCCGTCGAGATATCCATAAGAACCCAACATATGTTGGAGCCAAAGCCTTCATACATGCAATAAAGAAGGAACCTACATATATGATCTATGCCATACCAGCTCAAGAATCCAAGAAAGATGATCCAGTACAGCTACCCAATCAGTACAAAGGCTTTGAAGATGTTTTTGAAAAGATGAATGCAGATATCCTCCCAGACCATAGACCTTATGATTTTCCCATAGATCTTCAAGAAGGAGCACAGCCACCCTTTGGACCAATCTATAGACTATCCCCAGAGGAACTTACAGAACTACGCAAGAACGTTGACGAGAATCTACCAAAGGGGTTTATCAAACACTCGAAGTCTCCAGCAGGAGCCCCTATTCTATCTGTAAAGAAGAAGGATGGGACTCTCTGGATGTGTGTAGACTATCGTGGATTGAACAAAGTCACTATAAAAAATAGATACCCTCTACCACTCATATTAGAGCTCTTGGAACACCTTGGAAAAGAAAAATTCTTCACGAAAATTGATCTTTGAGGAGCTTACAACCATGTAAGGATCAGAGAAGGAGACGAATGGAAGACAGCGTTTCGAACAAGGTATGGGCATTTTGAATATGTAGTTATGCCATTCGGTCTTACAAATGCTCTAGTTGTCTTCCAACATATGATGAATGATATCTTTCGAGAATATTTAGACAATTTTGTTGTAATATACCTTGATGATATCTTGATATTCTCCAAAAATCTAGAGGATCATGAAGGTCATGTAAAGATAGTCCTAGAGAAACTAAGAGAAAAAGGATTATATTCGAAATTGGAGAAGTTCTCTTTCCATAAGACAGAAGTGGAATTTTTAGGGTACATTGTATCAGATAAAGGAATTTTTATGGACCCTAAGAAGATTTAGACAATCCTTGATTGGCAACCACCTTCATGTGTTCGCGATATACAATGTTTTCTAGGGTTTTCCAACTTCTATAGGATATTAATCAAAGATTACTCCAAGATAGTGACACCTCTTACCAAGCTTACAGGGAAATCCAAATTCTCATGGACTGAAGAAGCAGAAAAAGCATTTCAGACCTTGAAATCAGCATTCACTACTGCTCCAATTCTAGTTCATCCTGATTCTACTAAGCCCTTCTTCCTAGAGACAGATGCATTAGACTTTGCCCTAGGGGCCATTCTCTCACAATATGGAGATGATGGACACCTATATCCAATTGCATATAATTCAAGGAAGTTTTATCCTCCATAAATTAATTATGAAATTCATGATAAAGAACTTCTTGCCATAGTGGACGCATTTGATACGTGGCGTCACCATCTAGAAGGAGCAGCTCATAAAGTTATCGTGTATACAGATCATAAGAACCTAGAGTATTTTATGACCACCCGCATCCTCAACAGAAGGCAATCTTGATGGAGTAACTTTTTATCCAGGTTCGACTTTGTCATCACATATCGTCTAGGACGGCAACAGTGTCAGTCAAATGCTTTGTCAAGAAGATCTTACCTTGCACCAAAGAAGGGTGAAGAGGCCTTTGATCAACAAGAGAGTGTATTACTCAAGCCTGAGCATCTCCAGTTAGCAGCTATCTCTTCAACCCATCCTAAAGATTAAGCCTTGAATCATTTGATTCGTGAGAATCTACCACAAGATGAGTTATTTTGTAATGTTAAGCAAAAAACTCAAGAAGGAAAAGTCCAAGAAGTAAATGAATTCCAGGAAAAGGACGGGTCACTATTCTATCAAAACCTATTGTATGTCCCTCCAGGAAAGCCCAGGATCCAAGTACTTCAACAACGTCATGACAACCTTGCAGCAGGACATTTTGGAGTAAATAAAACCATAGAACTCATATCCAGGGATTTTTGGTGGCCTCAAATGTTGAAGGAAGTCAAAGAATATATCCGAACCTGTGACACTTGCAATAGATCTAAGGTACCACGACATAAGCCTCATGGCCTCTTGCAACCTTTACCTATTCCAGAAAGGCCCTAGGCTTCATTATCTATGGATTTCATCACAGATCTACCAAAGTCAGATAAGTATGATGCCATTCTTGTTATTGTGGATAGATTCACAAAGATGGCACACTTCATTCCAACTACAAAGGCAATCACAGGTGCAGCCACTGCTAGAATCTTTCTTAGATACATCTTTAGGCTTCATGGATCGCCTCATGATATTGTCAGTGATCGAGGTCCACAGTTCATATCTAGCTTTTGGAATAGTCTTTGCAAGCTCCTTGGCGTTCAAGTTAAACTATCTATAGCAAATCATCCACAGACTGATGGACAAACAGAACGGGTGAATCAAGTCCTAGAGCAATATCTCCGTTGCACTAGCAACTATCACCAAAATGATTGGTTTGAGTTGTTACCCTTTGCAGAGTTTGCCTATAACAATAGTATTCATGTGTCTACTAAGCAAACTCCCTTCTTTGCAAACTATGGACAACATCCAAGGATGGATATACAATTCTCAAATCACATCAAGAACCAAACTGCCAGAGACAAGGCCCAGTACCTGATGGACATTCACAAAGAACTGAAGGATTTGATCCATAAAGCTCAACAACAATATAAGTACTATGCAGATCAACATCGTATCCAGAATCCATCGTATCAAATTGGGGATAAATTATGGTTACTCCGAAACAATTTACAAACTTTAAGGCCTTGTGCAAAGTTAGATCATCAAAGGTTTGGTCCATTTACCATCTTGGCCAAGATTAATCCAGTCACCTTCAAGCTCCAGTTACCGAGTACCATGAGAATACATCCAGTTTTCCATGTATCCATGTTGGAACCATATCAGATTTCACCATTGAGGGGGGAGAGACCTAGTCCTTCACCACCTATTGATATTGATGATCATGAAGAATTTAAAGTCGAGCATGTCCTAGATTCCAGAATATCCCGAGGAAGATTGGAATACCTTATGCATTGGAAAGGGTATGACATCAGTGATCGTACTTGAGAACCTGCAAAAAACCTTCAGAGATCACCAATCAAGGTTTGAGAATTCCATAAGAAAAATTTAATGAAGCCAAGACCAGAGAACATGACCGCTCCTCGTGGAACTCGTCGCTTAAGGGGGAGGTAATGTCATGGACAAAGGAAACCATCTTGAATCTGAGATTCCATGTGAATCCTATATCTCATGATTGGTTCAGAATTTGGGGAAACTAATGCTTCCATTGTGTCCAAAACGTGCCAAAACCCTAAGATCAACTGTCTTCTTGCTTGATTTTGATATCCAGAGACCATGGTTCGAGTCGATGACATCATGATGACATCATCAAGTCGCAACCGCCTTTGGGAACCGCCCTTGAAAACCTATATAAGGAGGGGTTGGCCACATTCATAATCAGTCTTGCCAATACCAACCTTGGGAGCTCAAGGAGTCATGACCGCCAAGTAAGTAATCTTCAAGTTCCAGTTCTAGTTCTTGTCTTGTTCCTTGTTCTAGTCTAGTTCTTGGACATCCTATCTTGTCCCCTTGTAATCTCGTAGTACGAGATCCTGTCGAGTTCTTTTGTGTATCCAGTTCATCTCCCAGAAGGGAGTTCTTGTAATCCAGATATCTCGTCTCATACTTACGATCCCGGGTTGTGGGATCTCCTGTATCATCTCTAGTCCAGTTTTCCATACCTATTGGTCCCGGGTTGTGGGACCTCTTGTATCGATTACATCTTCTTGTATTATTTTCCCTACATGGGTGTTCTTGTAATCATAAGTGTATTTCAGAAATCTTGTTTATTGTAGTCAGAAAGCACAATCTAGTGCTCCCCTGACAATCCTGAATCTATGTAGAACAAATGGTCATCTTATTTACCTTCTTTATGGCTTATATTCATAAGAAGCAATGAGTCTTCATGTGATTGATCTTCTGAAGAATTGTTGAAGTCCCTTCTACTATAGCATCTATTGTTATTGTTGAAGTTATGTCCATCTCTACCTCTATTGCTGCCATATCCACCTCTTCCACTTCCTTTTTGGGTCTTCCCATTGAACCAACAATTTTGAGTCGTGTGGTTGGTTTTATCACAAATGGCACAAGGTTGAACATTTTGACCTTTATCTTTGTCTTTCTTTGGTCCTTTCTTCTTCCTTTTCCACTTGCTCTTGCTTGCAAAGTTGGCTTGGGAAGTCTCCTCGTCATCTTCTTCCTTCTCTTTGCCTTTCACCTTCTTATCCTTCTTATCTGCATATAGAGCACTAGTTGAATTACCATGATAGGAGTTACCTTCATTTATGCTATTGTTGGCCTCTTGATTGAAGAGTTGTCCAAGAAAGATGCTGAAGTCTAGAGTTTGCACATCCATGATGAGATCATAAGCTGTGGTGAAGGATTGCCATTGCTTATCACTTCGTATCCCATTGAGAATTTGCCTCATGATAGCCTCTTCCTCAATGAGCTCTCCAATGGATGCTAACTGATCCGCAAACTCCTTGACCTTGGTAACAAAGTCCATGATGGTTTGTTTAGGTGTCTTCTTTATTTGGTTGAACTTGTTTCAAAGATGATTTTTTCTTGCTTTGGTACTAGCAAAAAAGAAAGTTTCAAGGGCATCCCAAGCCTCTTGAGATGTCTTGCATCCTCTAATATGTGGTAATAGAAATCTAGAGATAGAATTTAGTTTGTACAACCTTTCTTGAGCATCCCTTGCACACCAAAGTGTGAGCTTATTTGTGTCCTCTTGTGTAGGTCCTCCTTTGGATCTTGGAATAGGCATAGCTTCATCACCTGCTATGATGTCATAAACATTTCTAACTTGCAAAAGGCCTCCATTTTGATTTTCCAAGCCTCAAAGTTGTGTCAATCAAGCTTCTCAATCATTGAGGGAAATCCATCACCCATCTTGATCTAGCTATGATACCACTGAAAGAAACTTGGAGAAGCTTGTAGGAGGTAGAAAATTAAGTTGCAAAGCGATGAAGTTTGGTCTAGCCAACTGGCACAAGACAAGCCCTTGAGCTTATGGAGACTCAAATAGACCTTATAGGCATGTGATAAGTGCAATAAAGTGCATTATGTACTTTGGAGCATCAATGAGAAGGAGTCGATATAAAGTAGATAGGTTTGATTTTCCTGTAAGGCATCAATCTCTTCCTCCATGGCATTCATCAACTATAGACTCTTCATTGCTTCCTCATATGATAAGGACTCCTTAGAGTTTGAGTCTTGTGCTAGATATATAGAATGTTTACTAACTAATGAAGTATCATAACCATAAATTTTTTGGTGTTTTTTTCTATATCGTTGATCTTCTAATTGTTTGGTGAGAGGATTCTACCACATCTCTCAACTCCTGCGTTTTGGCTTTGTCTTTAGAGTTCCAAGAATTGATTTCTCTCCTTGGAGTCTTTTGATAATCTTTAGAGTCACTTGATGCTTCAAGTGTTTGCTCATTTTTCTTTAATAAGGTTAGAAAGTTCTCCTCTAGGTCATAAGGCAGTGTGATTCTCCTGCAATCATCTTCAAACCATGATTTGTTTTCATCAAACACAACATCCCTACTTACAATAAATCCTTTTTTGCTTGGATTGTACAACCTATAACATTTTTTTATTAAGGTCATAGCCAATGAAGATGCATTTCCTTGCCTTACGGTCCAATTTGCCTCTAATATGTGAAGGTATGTGTGCATATGCAATGCATGCAAAGATCCTACAATGGTCAAGGCAAGGTCTCATATGGGTTCATTCCATCTAGAGCCTATGATGGAAGTATATTCACCAAATAGGTAGCTGTTGATATTTGTTGGGAAAGATGGATGGATACCACAAGAGGATGAGTTGGTACGGCTAATCCCTGCTTTGTACCTACCCTCTTTCACTTCAAAGTTGTGTTGTAGGCCCCTTTAGCTTGCTAATGACACTAAATAAGTGCCTATGTACTTTGGAGATGATGCTTCAAACAATTAAATCGAAACAGATAACTTAGCAACTAGCTTGTTACCAAGAAACTTGCTAATTTGGTCTTGACACCTGCTGGATGTTTTGCTCAATGCTCACAGTACAGTGGCAATTAGGAAAATTCCTTTTGGGTGAATCAAATTAGCTTAAAGATCTAATGATTCCAAGTGGAATCACTTAAAATGATGCACTTTGTACTGAGCAATCAATTTAACAATCAACAACTTACCCCTAATTTTTTAAGAGCTATGCAGAGAATGACTAGTGACCACTTCGATGTGGATTTCTCCCAATTGGCTGAATCAAATTGCTTCAAACTTTGAGAGCTTGTAGTTGTTGATATATTTAAGTAGTGATGTGTGTGAACACAGTAGGACAGTTAGTGCACTTTTTTCCCTCTTTAGGAGGTTTTTTGCCCCCGGCTTGTATATATGCCTATTGCCCTAATGGGCTAATTATCTTGGTACATTCTCTAGTAATACATTCAGTATTGTGTGTTGTGCTCCAAGATTCTTCTTCTTCCTTGTGTTGTTCTCGTGCTTCCGCAGACGTCTAACTCCAACTGCCGCTTCATCTAGGGCATCATCAGCACTCCTCCGGTTGCAATCTTAGAATCGCAACCTCCGAATGCACTATCATAGTGCTTGTGCAGGCTATTTCGTCTTTTTGTGTCAAAGGTATATACCAGTTTTGGTTCCCCAATATAAGCTTCTCGAAGTCTGCTATAGGTTTAGTAGAATTCATTTGGGCAGTTCTGTTCAACTTTTTGAGATACAATCAATTTTCTGCATCAAGGTATTTTAGTCACCAGCCATGGCAGAAAGCAGTAATGTATTTCATATGTTGATTGTTGAGAATAAGTTGGATGGTACCAGCTAGCCATTGATGGCTTATATGATGCGACATGTATTGGTTGCAAAAGGACTGTGGAACATTGTGCAGGGTGTTGAAAAATATCCTATCACATGTGCAACTGGTACAACTGCAGGTACTGAAGCTGATGTAGAAGGTGTCAAAGATGATGATATTCTGCATATTCCTGTTTGTGCTATGGTTTCTATTGCACCTACTGCAGAGCAAATTTAATAGGATGGCAGAGATGCCCAGGTACATGCATTGATAGCTTTGTCTATCAAACGTGCCATTATTCCTCACATTCGTTCTTGCAGAATAGCTATGGATGCTTGGGATACAGTTACCACGTACCAAGCTAGGAATGAGGCTCGTATTGCTTACCTCCGAAAAGAGTTGGAGAGCAAGCACATGAATGAAGGTGATTCTATGGACAATTTTCTAACAAAGATCAAAGACTTCAAGGAACAGTTGATTTCTGCTGATGAGGTTATACCAGATAGCTCACTTGTGTACACCGTTCTAAATGGCCTTCCTGATTCATATCAGATTTTTGCTTCTACTCTTTGGTTGATGATGAAAGGCAATTCAAATGCCTTGTCATTTGAGAAGTTAGTCTCTGTTGTGTTGCAAGAGGATCAATCCAAGAAGAAAAGGTCCATTATGCATGTTGCAGATCAAGCTTTCCTAACTAGTCAGAAGGGCAAAGGAAAATGGAGCTCTTCAACTAGTAAGCAATAATCTGCTAATTCTGCACAATCAACGAGGGAAGACGAAGATGAAAAGAAATCAAAAAAGCAGAAATTGTTTTGCAAGTACTGTAAAAGAAATGACCATATCATAAAAAACTCTCCAAAACTGGCTGCTAAAGAGGCAAAGAAGAAAGAGGTTGGAATGGTTGTTGCAGAGGCCTTTACACCAAAAACAGAGTCTACTAATCTTGTGCAAGAAGAAGAATGGGCATTTACTACTGTTTGTAGTTTTGACCCATCTTCACATGAGCAGTGCATGTCTGTAGTAGACTCAAATGTTTGGTACTTTGATAGTGGGGAGACCAAACATATTACCTCGTAGTGCAGTTTCTTCTCTTCACTCGAGCCTGCCCCTACAGGGAATACTGTTACATGTGCCAAAAACTCCTCTTATCTTGTTATGGGAGTTGGTAAGATCATTTTGACTACCGTTGATGGTAGTTCTTTCACTTTGTTAGATGCTTTATTTGTGCCATGGATCAAGAAAAATCTGTTATCAATGTTTGCATTAGCCAAGATTGGCTTGGTTGTGAAATTTGTTGATGATAGATGTACAATTCATGATCTGTCAAATGGCGACGTGGTTATTGCTTCTGGCATTTTATGTCGTGGGTTGTATAAGCTCATAGAGTATGAAAGATCTGTAAATGATTCGGCATGTGCAGTACATGATTCTTAGGCTATGTCAGATGCAAAGCTTTGCCATGCACGCTTTGGTCATCTGAATTTTTCTAGTTTGTAGAAATCTGAAATGGTGTCCTCTTTGCCCAAACTTGAGGCACCTTGAAAACATGTTTGTGAAGGCTATATTTTGGGCAAAATGAAGCGTTCCTCCTTTGCAAAAGATGGTTCTGTTCGGGCCACTAAGAAATTGCAGCTTGTACATAGTGATGTATGTGGTCCTATGCAGACACCTTCTTTTGGAAACTATCTTTACTTCGTGACTTTCATTGATGATTTTTCCAGGCATGCATGGGTATATCCATTGAAGGAACAGTCCGAAGTGTTCATGTGCTTCAAACAGTTTTTGGTTTTGGCTAAAAATCTATTAGCATGTAAAATGGGCACCCTCCATTCTGATCAAGGGGGGGAATATATGTCTTCTGATTTTAATGCATTTTTGGCTGAGCGTGGGATAAAACACCAGTGTACAGTGTCTCATACACTTCAACAGAATGGAGTTGCTGAACAAACGAACATGTCACTCATGGAGATGGCGAGGTGTATGGTCAAGAGTTAGGCTTTACCACATAGTTTCTGGCTTCAGGCTATCATGTGTGCAGCATATGTACTTAACAGGTGTCCCACTAAAGCGTTGCAATCGATCACTCCATATGAGTTTTGGCATGATCGCAAGCCATGTGTTCCTCATCTGCGTGTTTTGGTTGTTTGGCATATGCATTAGTGCCTGAACAACATCGCACAAAATTGGATGAATAAAGTAGTAAAATGTATTTTTGTTGGATAGAGTTTTGAAAGTAAAGGCTATCGTCTGTATCATCCATAGAATAAATGCATTCTCGTTAGCTATGATGTTGTTTTTGTGGAAGATGCTATTCAGCCATTGCTTTCATGTACTGAGACATCTGTTAGCTCCAAAGACATGTATGATACTTTGCTGCCTCTTTTTACAGGTTGATAGTCTAGTGCTGGCCCTAATGAGGCAACTTCTTAGCCTTTGTAGGTTTCATGTGATGATGCAGATCATTCCATTTTTGATGTAGATCTACATGATGCACTTGTTGATGAGAGAGCTGATATTGAGCAGGCAAAAACTATGCCAAAACGGATGGTGCAAACTTTGCATGATAGCAAATTAGATGCACCTCTATCATATCATACTCGATCAGGCTCTCATAGTGCCTCTTTTGCATCAGATTGCTATGCTATGGCTGCATCTAGTCTCTATGATGAGAATGAACCTGTTTCGTTTGATGAAGCATAAAATTCAAAAAATTGGATGGCTGCTATGTGTTGGGAATTGAACTCACAAACTCCCGATTAGGAGTGCGATGGGCTAATCACTTGCCCCAAAAGCCATGGTTGAGGATTACTTCCTAATCCTCTCTCTTAAGGCCTGGTTCAACCATCTCCTACTAGGAATATGTGACATTCCTAGGAAGTAAAACATGGAATCTAAAGGGAAACAAGTAGTTAAACACACTTCTCCATTCTAAAGGGCAACTAGAGGATCCTGATTCTAGAATGGAAGAAGTAGAATTAGGGCACGAAGTAGAAGAAAACTTAGAAGAAAAAGAGCCTCAGGAAGAAGAGTATATATATGAGGAACTTTTAGATGAGTTTTTCACTCATGATCAATTCATAGACTTGAAAGAGCAAACCCTTAAATTAGAGAGAGATCTTGGTAGCATCACATCTCCCTCAAGCCTCTTAGTATGACTAAATTCAAGAAGAAGTTGCCTTTTGGGAAAAACAAAGTTTTTATTAAAAAACAAAGATCACAAGGGCCTAGGTTATCTACAGCCAAAAGAGAGAACCTGTGCTTTAGGTGTTTGTCTCCTAGCCATTCACAGTGGAACTATCCACTCAAGAAGGGGGAAGAAAAGAAGAAGGGACCAGAGACTAGTACGGCCCCCAAAAAGGGCAAAAAGGTGGTCCACCTAGTGCAGGCCCTTCCTATTCATGGCAGCTCTAGTTGCAAGGGAGTGGACGTGATGCATGAGGATATAGAGCACACCTGTTGTGACTCAGTCATTGTGGTCACCTTAGTGTGGACCACATGACCTAGTTGTCACGAGGAAGGAGATAAGGAAGAGAGCTCACATATACACTCTCACTCTCAAGGAGAAGCACACACACTGATTGAGGCAAGGAAGAATGATCTTCTTCTTCTTCTATTACATAAAATGAATGTACAAGAATGACCTAAAAACAAGAATACAACAAGTGCAATATATAAAGATCAGTACATAAGGAAAAACCTAATGTCCGCGAATGAGTGAGCTGGCAAGAACCAAATGTGCCATCACTCTTGATAGATAAATCTAATAAAGCTCAATGAAGTATCCCTGACATATACTGGCATGACCACTATACATGTCAGAGAAACAAAAAACTGATACGTGTCATCCTAGATCATCACATGTTGAGCTTGATATCTCAACACTCCCCCTCAAGCTCAACACCATATCCTGTAATCCAAGCATCTGCTGAAACTTCTTCAACTTCTCAACTCCAAGTGCTTTGGTGAAAATATCAGCAACTTGCTCATCTGTTCTCACATAAAAAAGATCAATATCACCTGCTAATACCTTCTCTCTGATGAAGTGATAATGTACCTCGATATGCTTTGTTCTAGCATGGAAAAAAGGGTTCCATGCTAACTGTATGCTGCTAAGATTATCACAATAGATAGTGATAGGCTTTTGCACTTCCACACCTAAATCTACAAGTAACATCTCCAGCCATGATGCCTCACATGCTGCCATTGCAGCACCTCTATACTTAGCCTCTGTACTCAACAAAGCAATAGTGGGTTGCTTCTTACTGCTCCATGTAATAGCTGCACCACCAAGTGAGAAAAGAAAGCCACTAGTAGATCTTCTATCTGAAGTACTACTAGCCCAATCTGCATTGGTGCATCCATGAACTTGCAAATCTACACCAACTTCATAAAACAATGCATAATCCAAAGTAGCACTCACATAACGTAGAGTGCACCTCAGAGCATCCAAATGTGGCTTCCTGGGAACCTCCATAAACTGACTTTCAAGTCCAACAATATAACTTAGATCAGGCCTTGTAATTGTGAGATATATAAGACTTCCCACAATTTTCCTATACATAGTAGCATTTTCCAATGCTTCACCTGATATAGTATCCAACTTCAAATTCTGATCTAATGGCATAGAAATTGGCTTAAAACCAGCCATACCATACTTTTGCAGCATATTCAAGGCATATTGCCTTTGCAACATCCATATACCTGTTTCTGTATGTATAAACTCAATGCCCAAGAAATAGTGCAGCACACCAAGATCTTTCATGTCAAATTCCTGCATAAGAAGTTTCTTTACCTCTTTGATGCTTTCTTCATTATCACCACCTACAATCAAGTCATCAACATAAATAGCCACAATAGTGATGCCAACATCAGCCTTCCTTACATATAGTGAGTGATCTGCATCACACATAGAAAACCCAATGCTGGTTAAGTAATCAACAATCCTTGCATGCCATGCACGAGGGGCTTGCTTCAGCCCATACAAAGCCTTTTGCACCCTGCAAACATATTTTGGATGCTTTGAATCTTCATATCCTTGTGGCTGGTCCATATATACTTCTTCCTGTAACTCTCCATGTAGGAAAGCATTCTTCACATCCATCTGATGCATAGTCCATCCTTTTGCTGTAGCTAATGCAACAAGTGTTCTGACAGCAGACATTTTAACTACAGGGCTGAATGTTTCCTCATAATCAATGCCATATGTCTATGCATATCCTTTAGCTACCAATCATGCTTTGTACCTGCTTATGCTACCATCAGCATTATGCTTTACCTTGTAAACCCATTTACAGCCTATGGGTTTCTTCCCTTGTGGCAATGGAACCTGCTTCCATGTATCATTTCCATAAAGTGCAGCCATCTCCTCATCCATATCTTTTTCCCAATCTGGATTACCAATTGCATCTTCAAAACAAGAAGGTCCAGCATCTTGTATTACCTTTGTCATGTAAGCACAATGGCAAGCCATGTAACTATCATATGTCAATCGTTGGACTGAATTACGCATCCTCCCAGATCTTCTTGGTCCTCGGTCACTTCTCCTTGTATCATGTGCATGTGCCCTTCTTACTCCTGGAGTCTTCACAGAGGGAATCCAAGTTCCTCATCAAGACTCTTTACAGAACCACTTGAATCCCCATCAACATCTTCAAAACCTCCACTTGTTTTACTACCAGCAAAAAGCTTTTCTTTACCTTTCTTGGATGTATTTGATGAATTTGTTGGACTGAAATTTCCACGCAATCTTCCACTCCATGGATTTGAGTTGGAACTATTGCTTGGTGATGCATCTGGTCCACTCAAAACTTGAGATTCCGCACTTGATTTTTCAGCATTTTCTTTGTCATTTGGTTCAAGACTCAGTCCTTCTTTAACATCTGCATAGAAGCTTGACATTTCATCAAATACCACATCTCTGCTCACCTTCACCTGCCGTGTGAGTGGGTTATAACATTTGTACCCCTTTTGCTCAAGGGAGTATCCAATGAAGACACATTTTTCTGCCTTCAGATCAAGCTTCGTCCTCAACTCATCTGGAACATGTACATATGCAATACAACCAAAAACTTTCAGATGTGATAAGTTTGGCTTTTTACCTGTAAACTTCTCTTCAAGTGTAACTTGATGTACAATAGCAGTTGGAGTTATGTTCATGATGTATACAGCAGTATGCATAGCTTGTGCCCAATAACAATGAGGCATATTCTTCTCAGCCATCAAGGCTTTTGCTATTTCTACAATATGTCTTTTTTTGCGTTCAACAACGCCATTCCGTTGTGGTGTGTACTTGCATGAAAACTGACGCCAAATTCCATGAGTTTTTAGAAAACTGTTGAACTCATTTGACATGTATTCCCTCCTCCATCAGATCTTAATGTCTTAATGTACTTCCCTGTCTGCTTTTCCACCATAACTTTAAAATTCTGGAAGTGAGTGAACACCTCGCTCTTCTCTTTCATGAAATATACCCATACTTTGCGTGTATGGTCATCAATGAAAGTAACATAAAACCTGCAACCGCCCATAGATGTGGTCTTTGCTAGACCCCAAACATCTATATGTACTACTTCTAGTACATTCTCACTAACATGCTTGTCATGTGGAAATGATGCTCTTGACTGTTTACCAAATTGACATGCTGCACATACCTTTTGCATTTTTGCAACTCTGAAATTTGGTAGTCCATGGACAATCTCCTTTGACTGCATCATTTTCAGCCTTCGCAAGTTTACATGTCCAATCCGTTTGTGCCACATCTCTATATCTGCAATAACTCCTGCACCTTTTGCAAACATGGCTGCATTCATTTAAGGAATCTTCACATTTAAGTGAACATCCTATCCACTTTGTTTCCTTTGGCAACCAATCATCCATCCTGCTTGTACTCTTCTACATATAATCCATCAGCATTGAACGTGACTTGTAATCCCTGGTCAACCATTTGTCCAACAGAAACTAGATTCTTTGTTATATTTGGAACATGCAACACATCAACAAGATGTTTTACCTTCCCGTCCTCCATAGACAATGTTATGTTTCCTGTATGCTCAATAGGATGCGATGTATCATCACCTGTTTCAACATATCCAAGAACTGGCATTTTTTGCAAAATACTAAACCATTCTGCATGACTGGTCATGTGGTTTGAAGCACCTGAATCAACATACCAGACATTATCATTTGATTTTGAAACACCAGCAGACATCGTATTCATCATGTGATGTTGAATCCTAAACAGCTTCTCAGAATCATCTGCACTTGTGGATGCATAGTTGTTTTGTTGCCTTCTGTTATTTTGATTCTTCAACTTGCAATCACGTTCAAAGTGTCCAGGTTTACCACAATTCCAACATCCTTTACTATCATTACCTCAATCATTTCTTTGGAAATTTCTGCGACCTCTTTGGCTCCCCCTGCTTCGAAACTGTCCTCTTCCTCCTGCATGATTCTATTGTTGACCTTGGTCTTGGTTACTGTTTCCTCTTCCACTTCCAAAACCTCTACCTCTGCCTCTTCCTCTACCAGAGTAGAATACCTGCTCAGAACTGGGCTTTCCTTGGGAGTTTGAATCCTCAACAAGATTCTTTTCTTCAATAATCAGCATAGATATTAGATCAGCAAAATTCAAAATATTTTCCCTGTTCTGTATGGAAGTTCTAAACTGCTATATGCAGCTCCGAAACCATGAAGGCCCACTTCCACCTTATCATCATCATCTACATTCACGCCAATAGATGCAAGTGAGTCACATATGCTTTTGATTTTTAGAGTGTAGTCACTTACCGACATGCTCTTCTTTTCCAATGTATGCAGCTCGTTCTTGAGTTGTAATTTCCGTGCCTTTGTATTAGTCTCATACAAAGTGACCAAACTGTTCCAAGCCTCTTTTGGAGTCTTGGCATCCTGTATGTGTCCAATCATGCTATCCTGTATGCTAACAGATAACCAATACATTACCTTTCATGCTCCTTGATTCCATTCCTCATATGCTCTTAACTAGTCTGCAGTCCGATTCCTTTCTGGTAATTGCGGAGCATTTTCATTCTCTCCTTCAATGTACTTCCAGTAGCCTTTTCCCATCAGGAAATTCGTCATTCTGAATCTCCAAGCATGGAAATTGTTCTTGTCCAGCTTATCGCTCATAAGCCGACTCATTCCATCTGCGTTTGCCATTTCTGCAACAATTCACAACACTACAAAACACTACAAGCAGCACTTCTTCTTGAAGACTATCGCACTATGACGTGACAGTTCGATCTCAGAAAAACACAGTTTTCGTGTATCAATAGTACACGGAATCGCTTGAAATTCTGGATCTAGAATATATGAGTGTCGCCGTACACAATGCAAGTTACAGTTTCTGAAACTAACCTATTTTTTCTGTGGGCCCCACCTTGTGGGCTCAAAACAAAGGTCGAGATGGCTCCAAAACTTCGATGTGACAAAAACAAGTGACCCTAAAGGGATAACTCCCGAAAATACTTTGAGGTCTTCTACCTTCACGCCGATTTTCGTAGCAAATGGAGGCCGTTTGTGAAATTGCGTTTTCTCCATGCCTTGCCGCGTAGTCTTCACCGTCACCTTCTCCACGAGCTCTCTACATCCACACTGGCTCTGATACCATGTCACGAGGAAGGAGATAAGGAAGAGAGCTCACATATACACTCTCACTCTCAAGGAGAAGCACACACATTGATTGAGGCAAGGAAGAATGATCTTCTTCTTCTTCTATTATATAAAAGGAATGTACAAGAATGACCTAAAAACAAGAATACAACAAGTGCAATATATAAAGATTAGTACATAAGGAAAAACCTAATGTCCGCAAATGAGTGAGCTGGCAAGAACCAAATGTGCCATCACTCTCGGTAGATAAATCTAATAAAGCTCAATGAAGTATCCCTGACATATACTGGCATGACCACTATACATGTCAGAGAAACGAAAAACTGATACGTGTCATCCTGGATCATCACATGTTTAGCTTGATATCTCAACAATAGTTAAACTGCATGGTAGTGTGTACGGGACCAGGGTGCGGGTCATGATAGATGACTTTGCCACTCATAATTTTATAAACTATGCTTTGGTCAAGAAATTAAAGATTCCCCATCAACCTAGTGCACATAAATACATTGTATCTATGATGCAAGGGCAAGATAAGAGGATATGGGATACTATGGTATCCAATTTGGAAGTCAAGATGCAAGACTATACATATTATATGGACTTCCAAATTATGAATATGGAGAGGACAGACCTTGTGTTAGGAAGAGAGTGGCTATGGGGGTTGGGAGACACACTTAAATGCAGCTATCAAAACAACACGCTTGAATTTGAAAAGAATGGAAGTAAAATTTGTATTCAAGGAGAGAGAGATGTACCTAGTGCACCTCTCATTTCATCATTAGATTTGTATAGTCTTTGTTATTCTCAGCATGTACAACATATGTTTTTATTGTATAGTCATGATATGGAGCATTATATAGACAACTCATCTGATGTATATTTTCATGCTAGGAATGTAAATATGGACAAGACTTTCTACTATTCTTTTTTGCAAGAGTGTGTGGTTAAAATCTTTAAGGATCTTATGTTTGAGTATAGAGATGTTTTTCCCACTGACTTACCTAGAGGGCTACCACCCGAGAGAGGGGACATTGACCACACCATTGAGGTTGTTACTAACCCTAACCCTATTTGCAGGCCACCTTATAGGCTTAGTGTTTCTCAGCATGAGGAGGTTGAGAGGCAATTGCAGAATTATTTAGATAAGGGCTTCATTAAACCTAGTAACTCACCTTGGGCGTTTCCAATGCTCCTAGTTAAAAAGAAAGATGGCTCTATGAGACTATGTATAGATTATAGAGCACTCAATAAGGTAACTATCAAAAATAGGTTTCCAATGCCTAGACTGGAAGATATATTTGATCAATTACATCAAGCTAGGTATTTTACAAAGCTTGACCTTAGATCAGGATATCATCAGATTAGGATTAGGGTAGAGGATGTCCATAAGACTGCATTTAGGACTAGATATGGGCATTATGAGTTTTTGGTGATGCCTTTTGGTCTCACCAATGCTCCTGCCACCTTCATGAAGCTCATGAATAGTGTTTTACAGCCTTATCTAGGACACTTTGTAGTAGAATTTTTGGATGACATTCTGATCTATAGTGCATCAGAAGAGGAGCACTTGGAACACTTAAGAAAGGTATTTCAAGTGCTAAGGGAAAATTCACTCTTTCTTAAGGAGTCAAAGTGTGAATTTTTCAAAACAGAGGTTAGATACCTTGGGCATATAGTCTCCCAGGATGGAATCCAGATGGATCCTTAAAAAGTAAGGGCTATTATGGAATGGCCACATCCAAGGAACCTGGAAGAGTTGCATATCTTCCTAGGTTTATCAGGTTTCTATTGAAGATTCATTAAGAACTATGCCAAAATTGTTGTCCCCATGACATAACAGCTTAAAGGGAAAGGGAAAGCCTTTCATTGGCGAGACGAAGTATGGAGAAATTGAAAGTAGCAATTGCTACAGCTCCACTTTTACATATAGAAGATCCCAATAAACCATTTGTGGTTGAGACTGACATGAGTGATTTTGCTATAGGAGCGATTTTAGTACAAGATGGTCGACCAGTAGCTTTTGAGAGTAAGAAACTAGAACGGGCTCAGAAGAATTACTCCGTTTTATGAGAAGGAGTTGTATGCAATTGTCCATGCTTTGAAGAAGTGGCATCATTATTTATATGGTGCCAAATTCACGATAGTGTTTGATCAAGAGAGCATCAAGTGGCTCTCTAATCAACAGACCTTAAAGATCATAAGGCCTAATGGGCAGAGGCTCTTCAAGAGTTTGATTATGAGCTTAGGTATAGGAAGGGAAAGTTTAATGTAGTGGCAGATTCACTTAGCAGCATGCCTATGCTCAATGGACTGAGTTTTACTCAAATCACAAGTGAGCTACTTGAGTCCATTAGAGGGAAATGTGGGCTTGATCCTGCATATTCTGAGATTTGGGAAGCCATAGAGAATGGGGATCGTGATATACAGGTTTCTAGTGAGGATGGAGTATTGACAGGTACTCAAGAAGGATTCAAGTGGAAGAACTACAGTTTCCATGATGGATATATGTTATATAAAGGTAAGGTGTGTGTCCCTAGAGATTTTGAGATGAGATGGCATATTTTGTATGAGTGTCATGACACACCTAGTGCGGGACACCCAGGAGTTAACAAGACCTGATCTTGTTAAGAGGCAATTTTATTGGTTTGGAATTCATAAAGATGTTTTAGAGTATGTTCTTAAGTGCACCAAATTCCAAGTCAATAAAGTTGAAAGGTTGAGGATTGGAGGACTACTCCACCCTTTGGATATTCCTAATGGAAAGTGGGTCCAAGAGTTAGAAGGGTCCACAAGTGAGCATATAGGACAATGCTCAGTCTAAGGAGAAAGGAATGTCACATATTCCTAGTAGGAGATGGTTGAACCATGCCTTAAGAGAGAGGATTAGGAAGTAATCCTCAACCATGGCTTTCGGGGCAAGTGGTTAGCCCATCGAACTCACAACCTCCCGGTTATGAGTGCGATGGGCTAACCACTTGCCCCAAAAGCCATGGTTGAGGATTACTTCCTAATCCTCTCTCTTAAGGCATGGTTCAACCATCTCCTACTAGGAATATGTGACATTCCTTTCCCCTTAGACTGAGCATTGTCCTCAATGCTCACTTGTGGACCTTCTAACTCTTGGACCCACTTTCCATGCATGAGCGCTTCCACCAACCTCAAACTCCAAAACATGGACCAAATTTGGACTTATCCCACCCTTTGCGGGTTCCCAAATGCCCATGCGCCTTCATCCAAGACCAGTTTCACACTCACCGCGGATAAGCGCTTTTTCCAAGTTCCCACGAATGAGGCATGAACCTCCGTCTCGCCCAATTTTGCAACTAGGATCTGATACCAATGTTGGGAATTGAACTCACAACCTCTCTATTAGGAGTGCAATGGGCTAACCACTTGCCCCAAAAGCCACGGTTGAGGATTACGTCCTAATCCTCTCTCTTAAGGCGTGGTTCAACCATCTCCTACTAGGAATATGTGACACTATGCAATCTGAATATGATGCTATAATGAAGAATGGTAATTGGTCTTTATGTGACTTGCCTCCTGGCAAGAAGGCCATTGGTACTAAGTGGGTATCCAAGCTGATGTTCTTTGCGTGCTTCCGCAGATGTCTAACTCCAACGGTAGTAGACTTGGAGCTGGTTCCAACAAAGCTATATAACTTGAAAAATGATGGATAAATGACTGAGATATGAGCATTCAAAATTTACTATACTGAGTGGACATAGCAGAGAAATCAACATAGATACTCAATGATGTATATGTATTATGGAACATGATTTTACAAAATCATTGGCAAAGAGATGATGCCAAATGATAGTGGGATGAGTGAGCTATAGAGTGCGCTACTCAATCCCTACTAATGATCAATGAAATGCTCTCAAAGGGAGTGTGTATGGCCGTGAGATTTCCAAGCCTTTTTATAAGTGCTTTCTTCAAATTTGAATTTGAATTCAAATTTGGCTCTCACTAAAAAGTGATCCCCCTAATCTAGGAGATATTATCTCAATCTAAAGTTGTGACTTCCATTCTATCTAGCTCCACGAGTTTGTAGCCTTTTTACAATATTCCTCCACATGTAAAACCTTTTACAATGGTAAATCATCAAGGTAACACAAGGTATGGTTCATATAAGCCATCAAAATCTTCTTCAAGGTCTAGCCAAATGTGAAGGCTTGGATTTGAACCAACAACTCCCCCTCAAGCCAAACATCTTGGCTTAGTCTTCTTCATGAATCCTCTTGAATGTCATGCAATCCAATCATAGCTTTAAACTTGCAAAGTTTAGTACCATCAAGTTCTTTGGCCAATAAATATGCACATTGCATATTAGTGGACACATATGCTAGTTGAATTTCCTTGCTCAATAGCTTCTCTCTCACATAGTGGTAGTGAACTTCTATATGCTTGGTCCTTGCATGATAGATAGGATTTGCTGCAAGATGCAAGGAACTTGTATTGTCACCAAAAATCATAGGTGAGTTAGAGTGTAGCCCCAAATCTGAATATAGCAATCTAATCCAAATTGCTTCTTGAATAGCATTGGCTAATCCCCTATATTCAGCCTCTGTTGAAGAGAAACAATAGTAGGTTGATTCTTGGAAGATCATGAAATGGACTTATCACTTGCTTCTCTTGACATCAACATACACACATAAATATATCAATTCTAAATTGCTTCTCTTGACAAAGCAATAGTAGGTTGATTCTTGGAAGAACATCCTTGGAAGAATGACATCATCAATATACACACATAAATATATCAATTTTGCATTGCTTCTCTTGACAAACAGAGAAGAATATGCCTTGCTCATGATGAATCCTTGATCTTGAAGGTAGGTAGTCAACCTGTGATTCCATGCCCTAGGTGCCTGTTTCAAACCATAAAGTGCTTTGTTCAATTTGCACACATAATTTACCTTCCTTGGGTCTCTATAGCCAAGAGGTTGAGCCATGTAAACCTCCTCTGAAATCCATCCATTGAGAAAAGCATTTTTTACAATCCAATTGGTACATATTCCAATTCATTGATGCAGCCACACTTACCAATACTCTGACGGTTGGCATTTTGGCCACACGTGAGAATGTTTCCTCATAATCAACACCTTGGGTTTGTGCAAAACCCTTAGCCATAAGTCTAGCTTTATACCTGTTTATGCATCCATTTGAGTTTCTCTTGATTTTGTAAATCCACCTAGAACCAGTTACCTTCATTAATGCCTTCCTTGGTACTAGCTCCCAAGTATCATTCTTTTCGAGTGCTTCTATTTCTTCATCCATAGCTTCCTTCCATTTTGCCTTGGTCTTTGCCTCTTCATATGAGGTTGCTTCTTCAAGTGATAAATCCTTAGCAAGACAAATGGAATGCTTAGTAACTAATGAAGTGTCATACCCATATCTGATTGGCTTCTTGCTCTCCCTTTGTGATCTCCTTAGAGCTTGGTTGGATGATTCAGGTAAGTCTTCCAACCTCTTCATCTTGGCCTTTCCCTTTGATTTCCATGCCTTGAATTCTTCTAGGTTGATGATGTCTTGATCATCTAATTTGATGTCTTCAATTTGGCTTGGCTCCTCCTTGGCAAGGCTTGAAAACTCTTCTTCCAAGTCATATGGCCACTTGACCTTCCTTCATTCACTTTCAAACCAAGAGCATTCTTATCAAACACAACATCTCTACTGACCATAAAGCCTTTGTTGGATGGAATATAAAATCTGTATCGTTTTTTATTTAAATCATACCATATGAAGATGCATTTCTCTACCTTAGGGTCTAGCTTACCTCTGATTTGAGATGGGATATGCACATAAGCAACACATCCAAAGATTCTGCAATGATCAAGTGATGGCCATAAGCAACACATCCAAATATTCTGCCATGCTTCATATGGGGTCATCCCATCAAGTGATTTGGATGGCAACCTGTTAATAAGATAAGTGGTAGTATAAACACTCTCTGCCCACAAATAATTAGGTAACCTTTTTTCATTAAGCATTGATCTAGCTGTTTCCACAATTAAACTATTTCTCCTCTCTACTACCCCATTTTGCTCAGGGGTATACTTTGTAGTAATCTCCCTTTTGATGCCTCTATCCTGCAAGAATGCATCAAATTCATTTGAGAAGTACTCACCTCCTCCATCTTACCTTAGTCTCTTTAGGCTTCTTATTTTTTGGTTTTCCACAAGTGCAAGATACGTCTTAAAGCAACTGAACACTTCATCTTTATGCTACATAAAATACAAGATAGTCCACCTATTGAAATCATCAATGAAGGACACATAGTACCTTGAGCCAGAAATTGAAGGCTCCTTGCTTGGTCCCCACACATCTGTGTGGACAAGTGCCAAGTAATCCTCATGCATGTAGCCTTTCTTTGTGAAGGGTAACCTGTGTGATTTACCAAACTGACATGCACCACATTTATAGATCATCTGTTGCTTGGATACATTAGGTATCCCAAGCACACATTGATCTCTACATATTTGCTTCAAGGTTCTCTCACCAATGTGCCCTAATCTCTTATGCCAAATCTCAAGTTTTGACAATGTTTGATCCCTGTAATTATAAAATGCAATATTTCAAGTGTCCTCAAGTTCAAATGTAAATAGTCTACCTATTTTTTCTCCCTTGGAAATTCTCTTGAATCCATGTTGGGGATCCTCCACAAAAGCTCCATATTTTTTGAACCTAACCTACAAACCCTTTTCCACTATTTGTCCAACACTCATCAAATTCTTGGTGATTGTAGGTACATAAAGAACCATGCTCAACAAATTTCTATTCCTATCAGAAGTTTTGACATTTCCTACCTTGGCCACTGAATGCTTGGTGTCATCACTTGTTTGTACTTGGTGCTTTCCATTGGGCTCCTCAAGATCAAAAAGAAGAGCTACATTGCCTGCTATATGCTTCGAACAACCTGAGTCAATATAGAAGAGGTGTTCATCATTCATACCTTGCTTTGAAGTCATGTTCATAATCAGAAGGGAATCCTCTTGATCATTGTGTAAGTGTTGAAGTCTTTCCTTGATTTGTAACCTCCTTGGTAGTTGTTGTTGTAGCCTTGAACATGAATTTGAGTAGCCACCTCTTTGATATCCTCTTCCTCTCTGATTCTTGTAGTTCCTATAGCACTCATTTGTAGTGTGATTAGACAATCCACATATGTTGCATGGGGAAGAGTTGAAAGGTCTCCCCCTACCTTGCTTACCTCCTCTGCCCCTTCCTCTTGAGTTCCTACCTCTCACTGCATAGTTAGCTTGAGAAGTAGTACCTTCATCTTCTACTTTCTTGCTCTTCCCTTTATCTTTAGACTTTCCTTTATCTGTGTATAGGGCAGAAGAGTTGTTACCTCTTGATGGTTCTCAATTTTTTTTTATCTTGGCTTCATGGGTAAAGAGTTGTCCCATGAATGTGGTAACATCTAGAATCTACATATCCATGTAAAGGTCCATAGCAGTTGTGAAATCTTCCCACTTATCATCTGCCTTGATGCCATTGATTACTTCTTTCACTATTTGCTCCTCTTCAATCTCCTCTCCTATGCTTGCCAATTGGTCAGCCACATCTTTGACTTTGGTTACATACTCTGAAACACTTTGCTTGGGTTGCTTCCTTTGAGTGGTAAACTCAATCCACAATTGGTTTTTTCTAGCTCTTGTATTGGAAGAAGAGTATGAAGACAATGTTTCCCAAGTCTCTTGGGAAGTTTACAATTCCTAATGTGTGGAAGAAGAAAGTCAAAGATAGAGTTGAGTAAGTATGACCTTGCTAATGCATCTTTGGCACACCATGATTTGAGTCTTTCAAGCTCCTCTCTTGTAGGTTGCCCTTTGCTTCTGTTTCGGAAGTGGAAGAGGAAACAGAATCCAAGACCAAGGTTAACAACAGAATCATGCAGCAGGAAGAGGACAGTTTCGAGGAAGGGGGAGCCAAAGTGGTCGCAAAAATTTCCAAAGAAATGATTCAGGTAATGATAGTAAAGGATGCTGGAATTGTGGTAAACGTGGATACTTTGAACGTGATTGTAGGTTGAAGAATCAAAATAACAGAAGGCAACAAAACAACTATGCATCCACAAAGTGCAGATGATTCTGAGAATCTGTTCATGGTTCAACATCACATGATGAATACGATGTCTGTTGGTGTTTCAAAATCAAATGATAATGTCTGGTATGTTGATTCAGGTGCTTCAAATCACATGACCAGTCATGGAGAATGGTTTAGTACTTTGCAAAAATTGCTAGTTCCTAGATATGTTGAAATAGGTGATGACTCATCACATCCTATTGAGCATACAAGAAACATAGCAATATCTATGGAGGATGGAAAGGTAAAGCATCTTGCTGATGTGCCGCATGTTCCAAATATAATGAAGAATTTGGTTTCTATTGGACAAATGGTTGACTAGGGATTACAAGTCAGGTTCAATGTTGATGGATTATATGTAGAGGAGTACAAGCAGGATGGACGATTGGTTGCCAAAGGAAACAAAGTGGGTAGGATGTTCACCTTAAATGTGATGATTTCTGAAATGAATGCAACCATGTTTGCAAAACGTGCAGGAGTTATTGTTGATATAGAGATCTAGCACAAATGAATTGGACACACAAATCTCCAAAGGCTAAAACTGATGTAGTCAAAGAAGATTGTTCATGGACTACCAAATTTCAAGGTTTTAGAGATGCAAAGAGTATGTGCAACATGTAAATTCGGTAAACAGTCAAGATCATCGTTTCCACATGACAAGCATGTTAGTGAGAATGTGCTAGAAATAGTATATACAGATGTTTGGGGTCCTGCAAAGACCACATCTATGGGCGGTTGCAGGTGTTATGTTACTTTTATTGATGACCATACACACAAAGTATGGGTATATTTCATGAAAGAGAAGAGCGGGGTGTTCAATCACTTCCAAAATTTTAAAGCTATGGTGGAAAAGTAGACAGGAAAATACATTCAGACATTAAGATCTGATGGAGGAGGTGAATACATGTCAAATGAGTTTAGTAGTTTTCTAAAAAATCATAGAATTTGGCATCAATTTTTATGCAGGTACACACCACAACAGAATGGCGTTGCTGAACGCAAAAATAGACATATTGCAGAAATAGAAAGAGCTTTGATGGCTGAAAAGAATATGCCTCATTGTTATTGGGTAGAAGCTGTGCATACAACTGTATACATCATGAATAGAACTCCAACTACTGCTGTACATCAAGTTACACCTCAAGAGAAGTTTATAGGTAAAAAGCCAAACTTATCACATATGAAAGTTTTTGGCTGTATTGCATATGTACATATTCCAGATGAGCTGAGGATGAAGCTTGATCCAAAAGCAGAAAAATGTGTCTTCATTGGATACTCCCTTGAGCAAAAGGGGTATAAATGTTATAACCCACTCACATGACAGGTGAAGGTGAGCAGAGATGTGGTATTTGATGAAATGTCAAGCTTCTATGCAAATGCCAAAGAAGGACTGAATCTTGAACCAAATGATAAAGAAAATGCTGAAAAGCCAAGTGTAGAATCTCAAGTTATAAGGAGAAGTGACCTAGGACCAAGAAGATCTAGGAGGATGCGGAATTCAGTGCAATGATTGACGTATGACAGTTATATGGCTCATCATTGTGCCTACATGACCAAGGTAATACAAGATGCAAAACCTTCTTGTTTTGAAGATGCAATTGGAAATGCAGATTGGGAAAAAGCTATGGATGAGGAGATGGCTGCACTTTATGGAAATGATACATGGAAGCTGGTTCCATTGCCGCAAGGAAAGAAACCCATAGGCTTCAAATGGGTTTACAAGGTAAAGCATAATGATGATGGTATCATAAGCAGGTATAAAGCACGATTGGTAGCTAAAGGATATGCATAGACATATGGCATTGATTATGAAGAAACATTCAACCCTATAGCTAAAATGTCTACTATAAGAACACTTGTTGCATTAACTACAACAAAAGGATGGGCTTTGCATCAGATGGATGTGAAGAATGCTTTCCTACATGGTGAGTTATAGGAAGAAGTATATATGGACCAGTCACAAGGATATGAAGATTCAAAGCATCCAGAATATGTTTGCAGGTTGCAAAATGCTTTGTATCGGCTAAAGTGTTGAGATATCAAGCTCAATATGTGATGATCTAGGATGACACGTACCAGTTTTTCATTTCTTTGACATTATAGTGGCCACGCTGGTATATGCCAGGGATATTTCATTAAGCTTTATTAGATTTATCTACTGAGAGTGAGGGCACATTTGTTTCTTGCCAGCTCACTCATTCGTGGACATTAGGTTTTTCCTTATGTACTAATCTTTATATATTGCAC
The DNA here is from genome assembly GCA_020310875.1 of Ceratopteris richardii. Lineage (NCBI taxonomy): Eukaryota > Viridiplantae > Streptophyta > Polypodiopsida > Polypodiales > Pteridaceae > Ceratopteris > Ceratopteris richardii. The sequence goes on from CM035427.1 coordinate 3,747,234, forward strand.
TTGTTGTATTCTTGTTTTAGGTCATTCATGTACATTCCTTTTATGTAATAGAAGAAGAAGAAGAAGATCATTCTTCCTTGCCTCAATCTATGTGTGTGCTTCTCCTTGAGAGTGAGAGTGTGTGTGTGAGCTCTCTTCCTTATCTCCTTCCTCGTGACATGGTATCAGAGCCAACATGGGTATAGAGAGCTCGTGGAGAAGGCGACGGTGAAGACTACGTAGCAAGGCATGCAGAAAACGCGATTTCACAAACGACCTCTCTTTGCTACAAAAATCGACGTGAAGATAGAAGACCTCAAAATATTTTTGAGAGTTATCCCTTTAGGGTCACTAGTTTTTGTCAGATTGAAGTTTCGGAGCCATCTCGACCTCCATTTTGAGCCTACAAGGTGGGGCCCACAAAAAAACCAGGTCAGTTTCAGAAACTATAACTTGCGTTGTGTTCGACGACACTCATATATTCCAGATCCAGAATTTTAAGTGATTCGGTGTAATGTTGATACACGAAAACTATGTTTTTCTGAGATCGAATTGTCACGTCATAGTGCAACAGTGTTCAAGCAGAAGTGCTGCTTGTAGTGTTTTGCAGTGTTGTAAATTGTTGCAGAAATGGCAAACACAGATGGAATGAGTCAGCTTATGAGCGATAAGCTAGACAAGAACAACTTCCATGCTTGGAGATTCAGAATTAAGAATTTCCTCATGGGAAAAGGCTACTGGAAGTACATCGAAGGAGAGAATGAAAATGCTCCGTAGTTACCAGAAAGGAATCAGACTGCAGATTAGTTAAGAGCATATGAGGAATGGAATCAAGGAGCACGAAAGGTAATGTATTGGTTATCTCTTAGCATACATGATAGCATGATTGGACACATACAAGATGCCAAGACTCCAAAAGAGGCTTGGAACAGTTTGGTCTCACTTTGTATGAGACTAATACAAAGGCACGGAAATTGCAACTCAAGAACGAGCTACATACATTGGAAAAGAAGAGCATGTCGGTAAGTGACTACACTCTAAAAATCAAAAGCATATGTGAGTCACTTGCATCTATTGGCGTGAATGTAGATGATCATAAGGTGGAAGTGTGCCTTCGTGGTTTAGGAGCTGCATATAAGCAGTTCAAAACTTCCATACAGAATAGGGAAAATATTCCAAATTTTGCTGATCTGGTATCTATGCTGATTATTGAAGAAACGAATCTTGGTGAGGATTGAAACTCCCAAGGAAAGCCCAGTTCTGAGCAGGTATTCTACTCTGGCAGAGGAAGAGGTTTTGGAAGTGGAAGAGGAAATAGTGACCAAGACCAAGGTCAACAACAGAATCATGCAGGAGGAAGAGGACAGTTTCAAGGCAGGGGGAGCCAAAGAGGTCACATAAATTTCCAAAGAAATGATTCAAGTAATGATAGTAAAGGATGCTGGAATTGTGGTAAACCTGGACACTTTGAATGTGATTGCAGGTTGAAGAATCAAAATAAAAGTAGGCAGCAAAACAACTATGCATCCACAAGTGCAGATGATTCTGAGAAGCTGTTTATGGTTCAACATCACATGATGAATAAGATGTCTGTAGGTGTTTCAAAATCGAATGATAATGTCTGGTATGTTGATTCAGGTGATTCAAATCACATGACCAGTCATGCAGAATGGTTTAGTAGTTTGCTGAAAATGCAAGTTCCAGGATATGTTGAAACAAGTGATGATACATCGCATCCTATTGAGCATATAGGAAACATAGCATTGTCTATGGAGGACGGGAAGGTAAAACATCTTGCTGATGTGTTGCATGTTCCAAATATAACAAAGAATCTGGTTTTTGTTGGACAAATGGTTGACCAGGGATTACAAGTTAGGTTCAATGCTGATGGATTATATGTACAAGAGTACAAGCAAGATGGACGATTGGTTGCCAAAGGAAACAAAGTGGGTAGGATGTTCACCTCAAATGTGAAGATTCCTGAAATGAATGCAGCCATGTTTGCAAAAGGTGCAGGAGTTATTGCAGATATAGAGATGTGGCACAAACGGATTGGACATCTAAACTTGCAAAGGCTGAAATTGATGCAGTCAAAGGAGATTGTCCATGGACTACCGAATTTCAAAGTTGCAGAAATGCAAAAGGTATGTGCAGCATGTCAATTTGGTAAACAATCAAGAGCATCATTTCCACATGACAAGCATGTTAGTGAGAATGTACTAGAAGTAGTACATACAGATGTTTGGGGTCCAGCAAAGACCACATCTATGGGTGGTTGCAGGTTTTATGTTACTTTCATTGATGACCATAGACGCAAAGTATGGGTATATTTCATGAAAGAGAAGAGGGAGGTGTTCACTCACTTCCAGAATTTTAAAGCTATGGTGGAAAAGCAGACAGGGAAGTATATTCAGACATTAAGATCTGATGGAGGAGGTGAATACATGTCAAATGAGTTAAGCAGATTTCTAAAAAATCATGGAATTCGACGTCAGTTTTCATGCTCGTACACACCACAATAGAATGGTGTTGCTGAATGCAAAAATAGACATATTGTAGAAATAGGAAGAGCCTTGATGGCTGAGAAGAATATGCCTCATTGTTATTGGGCAGAAGCTATGCATACTACTGTATACATCATGAACAGAACTTCGACTCCTGCTATACATCAAGTTACACTTGAAGAGAAGTTTACAGGTAAAAATCCAAACTTATCACATCTGAAAGTTTTTGGCTGTATTGCATATGTACATGTTCTATATGAGTTGAGGACGAAGCTTGATCTGAAAGCAGAAAAATTTGTCTTCATTGGATACTCCCTTGAGCAAAAGGGGTACAAATGTTATAACCCACTCACATGATAGGTGAAGGTGAGCAGAGATGTGGTATTTGATGAAATGTCAAGCTTCTATGTAGATGCCAAAGAAGGACTGAATCTTGAACCAAATGACAAAGAAAATGCTGAAAATTCAAGTGCAGAATCTCAAGTTTTGAGTGGACCAGATGCATCACCAAGCAATAGTTCCAACTCAAATCCATGGAGTGGAAGATTGCGTGGAAATTTTAGTCCAACAAATTCATCAAATACATCCAAGAAAGGTAAAGAAAAGCTTTCTGATGGTAGTAAAACATGTCCAGGTTTTGAAGATGTTGATGGAGATTCAAGTGGTTCAGAAAAGAGTCTTGATGAGGAACTTGGATTGCCTCTGTGAAGACTCTAGGAGTAAGAAGGGCACATGTAGATGATATAAGGAGAAGTGACCCAGGACCAAGAAGATATGTGAGGATGCGTAATTTAGTGCAATAGTTGACGTATGATAGTTACATAGCTTGCCATTGTGCTTACATGACAAAGGTAATACAAGATGTTGAACCTTCTTGTTTTGAAGATGCTATTGGTAATGCAGATTGGGAAAAAGCTATGGATGAGGAGATGGCTGCACTTTATGGAAATGATACATGGAAGCTGGTTCCATTGCCACAAGGGAAGAAACCCATAGGTTGCAAATGGGTTTACAAGGTAAAGCATAATGCTGACGGTAGCATAAGTAGGTATAAAGCACGATTGGTAGCTAAAGGTTATGCACATACATATGGCATTGATTATGAGGAAACATTCAGCCCTGTAGCTAAAATGTCTACTGTCAGAACACTTGTTGCATTAGCTACAGCAAAAGCATGGACTTTGCATCAGATGGATGTGAAGAATGCTTTCCTACATGGTGAGTTACGAGAAGAAGTATATATGGACCAGCCACAAGGATATGAAGATTCAAAGCATCGAGAATATGCTTGCAAATTGCAAAATGCTTTGTATGGGCTGAAGCAAGCCCCTCGTGCATGGCATGCATGGATTGCTAATTACTTAACCAACATTGGGTTCTCTATGTGTGATGGAGATCACTCACTATATGCAAGGAAGGCTGATGATGGCATCATTATTGTGGCTATTTATGTTGATGACCTGATTGTAGGTGGTGATAATGAAGAAAGCATCAAAGAGGTAAAGAAACTTCTTATGCAGGAATTCGACATGAAAGATCTTGGTGTGTTGCGTTATTTCTTGGGCATTGAGTTTATACATACAGAAACAGGTATATGGATGTCGCAAAGGCAATATGCCTTGAATATGCTGCAAAAGTATGGTATGGCTGATGGTAAGCCAGTTTCTATGCCATTGGATCATAATTTGAAATTGGATACTACATCAGGTGAAGCATTGGAAAATGCTATTATGTACAGGAAAATTGTGGGAAGTCTTATATATCTCACAATTACAAGGCTTGATCTAAGTTATACTGTTGGAATTGAAAGTCAGTTTATGCACATTCCGAGGAAGCCACATTTGGATGCTCTAAGACACACTCTACGTAATGTGAGTGCTACTTTGGATTATGCATTGTTTTATGAAGCTGGTGTAGATTTGCAGGTTCATGGATACAACGATGCAGATTGGGTTGGTAGTACTCTAGATAGAAGATCTACTAGTGGCTTTCTTTTCTCACTTGGAGGTGCATCTATTACATGGAGCAGTAAGAAGCAACCCATTATTGCTTTGTCGAGTACAGAGGCTGAGTATAGAGGTGTTGCAATGGCAGCATGTGAGGCATCATGGCTAGAGATGTTACTTGCAGATTGAGGTGTGGAAGTGCAAAAGCCTCACTATTGATTGTGATAATCTTAGCAGCATACAGTTAGCACGGAATCCTGTTTTCCATGCTAGAACAAAGCATATTGAGGTACATTATCACTTCATCATAGAGAAGGTATTAGCAGGTGATATTGATCTTGTTTATGTGAGAACAGATGAGCAGGTTGCTAATATTTTCACCAAAGCACTTGGAACTGAGAAGTTGAAGAAGTTTCGGGAGATGCTTGGATTACAAGATATGGCGTTGAGCTTGAGGGGGAGTGTTGAGATATCAAGCTCAACATGTGATGATCCACGTTGACACGTATCAGTTTTTCGTTTCTCTGACATGTATAATGGTCACACCGATATATGCCATGGATATTTCATTGAGCTTTATTAGATTTATCTACTGAGAGTGATGGCACATTTGTTTCTTGCCAGCTCACTCAATCGCGGACATTAGGTTTTTCCTTACGTACTGATCTTTATATATTACACTTGTTGTATTCTTGTTTTAGGTCATTCTTGTACATTCCTTTTATGTAATAGAATAAGAAGAAGAATATCATTCTTCCTTGCCTCAATCTGTGTGTGTGCTTCTCCTTGAGAATGAGAGTGTGTGTGTGAGCTCTCTTCCTTATCTCCTTCCTCGTGACATGAAACAAGCCCCTCATGCATGGCATGCAATGATTGTTGATTACTTAACCAACAATGGTTTTTCTATGTGTGATGGAGATCACTCACTATATGCAAGGAAGGCCAATGATGGCATCACTATCGTGGCTATTTACGTTGATGGCTTGATTGTAGGTGGTGATAATGAATGAAGCATCAAAGAGGTAAAGCAACTTCTTATGCAAGAATTTGACATGAAAGATCTTGGTGTGCTGTGCTATTTCTTGGGCATTGAGTTTATACATACAGAAATAGGTTTATGGATGTCGCAAATGCAATATGCCTTGAATATGCTGCAAAAGTATGGTATGGCTGATTGTAAGCCAATTTCTATGCCATTAGATCAGAATTTGAAGTTGGATAATACATCAGGTGAACCATTGGAAAATGCTACTATGTACAAGAATATTGTGGGAAGTCTTATATATCTCACAATTACAAGTCCTGATTTAAGCTATACTATTGGACTTGAAAGTTAGTTTATGTAGGTTCCCTGGAAGCCACATTTGGATGCTCTCAGGCTCACTCTACGTTATGTGAGTGCTACTTTGGATTATTCATTGTTTTATGAGGCTGGTATAGATTTGTAGATTTATGGATACACCAATGCAGATTGGGCTGGTAGCATTCCAGATAGAAGATCTACTAATGGTTTTCTATTCTCACTTGGGAGTGCAACTATTACATGGAGCAGCAAGAAGCAACCCACTATTGCTTTGTTGAGTACAGAGGCTGAGTATGGGTGCTGCAATGGCAGTATGTGAGGCATCATGGTTGGAGATGCTACTTGCAGATTTAGGTGTGGAAGTGCAAAAGCCTATCACTATCTATTGTGATAATCTTAGCATCATACAGTTAGCACGAAACCCTATTTTTCATGCTAGAATAAAGCATATCAAGGTACATTATCACTTCATCAGAGAGAAGGTATTAGCAGGTGATATTGATCTTGTTTTTGTGAGAACAGATGAGAAGGTTGCTGATATTTTTACCAAAGCTTTTGGAGCTGAGAAGTTGAAGAAGTTTCAGGAGACACTTGGATTACAGGATATGGCATTGAGCTTGAGGGGGAGTGTTGAGATATCAAGCTCAACATGTGATGATCCAGGATGACACGTACCAGTTTTTCATTTCTCTCACATGTATAGTGGTTACATCGGTATATGTGAGGGATACTTCATTGAGCTTTATTAGATTTATCTACCGAGAGTGATGGCACAATTGTTTCTTTCCAACTCACTCATTTGCGGACATTAGGTTTTTCCTTATGTACTGGTCTTTATATATTGCACTTATTATATTCTTCTTTTAGGTCATTCTTGTACATTCCTTTTTATGTAATAGAAGAAGAAGAAGAAGAAGAAGATCCTTCTTCCTTGCCTCAATCTGTGTGTTTGCTTCTCCTTGCAAGTGAGAGTGTGTGTGTGAGATCCCTTCCTTATCTCCTCCCTCATGACATGTACTCTGGATATGATGATTCAAACAATTAAATCAAAACAGATAACTTGGCAACTAGCTTGTTACCAAAAAACTTGCTAATTTGGTCTTGACACTTGCTGGATGTTTTGCTCAGTGCTCACATTACAATAGAAATTAGGGAAATCTCACATTAGGTTAAAGAGCTAATGTTTCCAAGAAAAATCACTTAAAATGATGCACTATGTACTAAGCAATCAATTTAACAATCAACAGCTTACCCCCGCTTTTTTAGGAGCTATACAGAGAATGACTTGCGACCACTTTGACACTGATTTCTCCCAATTGACTGAATCAAATTGCTTGAAACTTTTGTACTTGTATTAGACTTGGAGCTGGTTCCAAGAAGCTATAGAACATGAAAAATGATGGAGAAATGACTGAGATATGAGCATTCGAAATTCACTATACTGAGTGGACATAACAGAGAAATCAACAGAGAAACTCAATGATGTATATGTATTATGGAACATGATTTTACAAAATCATTTGCAAAGAGATGATGCCAAATGATAGTGGGATGAGTGAGATATAGAGTGAGCTACAGAATGAGCTATATATGCTCTCTTTTGGAGACAAGAACCAAACCCATGGGAGAAATATTCTCCCCTTCCATCTTAACTTAGTCTTTCTACAATTTTACCTATTTGGTTCTTGAGAAGAGCTAACTACTTCTTAAAACATGAAAATACTTCATCGTTCTGCTTCATAAAATATAAAAGTATCCATCTACTACAATCATCTATGAATGATACATAGTATGTTGATCTAGAGATTGAAGGACCCTTGCTTGGTCTCCAAACATCTGTGTGGACCAACTCCAATAGGTCTCCATGTCTGTAGTCTTTCTTGGTGAAGGGTTGCCTGTGTGACTTACCAAATTGACAAGAACTACATTTATATATCATCTAATTTGATTGAAAGCTCTTTCTCCTATGTGATCTAACCTTTTGTGCCAAATTGCAAACTTTGATAGAGTTTGGGTGCCATAACTAATCAATGCAATATTCTTTGTGTCTTGGAGCTAGAAGGTGAAAAGTCTACCTATCTTTTCTGCTCTTCCTATCTTCTTGAATCCCTGATGTGGGTCTTCAAAAAATGATGCATGCTTTGTAAATGTACACTCCAAACCCTTCTCAACAATTTTACCTACATTGATTAGGTTCTTGGTAATAGTAGGTACATAGAGTACTCTGCTTAGTAATTATAGTTTGGAGTCCTCACATTACCTATCTTCTCAACTTGATGCCTTGTGTCATCTACTATTTGGACTCCATTCTTGCTCTTTGGGTCTTCCAAATCCGAGAGTAGAGCCACATTACCTGTCACATGATTTGAGCATTGTGAGTTTATATAAAACACATGCTCATCTAATTTACCTTCCATCATAATCATGTTCATGAGAAGAAGTGAATCTTCTTAAGCTTGATCATATGTATACTTGTAGTCTACCTTTCCTTTGTATCCACCTTGCTAGTTGTTGGTGTTGTATGAGTTGTTATTATATCCATAAGCATTATTGAGTTTTCTCTTGTGTTTCCATAGCCTCTTCTATTGTATCCTCTTCATCTTTGGTTCCTTAAACAATTCTCTATAATGTTCTCTATAATGTGATTGGTTAGACCACATATAACACAAGGTGATGAGCTTTGAGATCCCCCCCTGCCTTGTCTACCTCCTCTACCTCTTCCTCTTGAGCCTCTACCTCTACCTACAAAGTTGGCTTGAGAGGTACTTCCTTCATCATCAGACTTCTTACCTTTGCCTTTGTTATCCTTGATTTTATTCTTATCCGTACAGCAGAGGATTGATTACCTTTTTTGTTGTCTCCATTCTTCATAATCTTTTCTTCATGTGTGAACAGTTGTCCCATGAGTGTGTTGAAGTCAAGAACTTGCATTTCCATGTAAAGGTCCATAGTTGTGGTGAAGGCTTCCCATTTGTCATCAGATTTGATCCCATTGATGAATTTTCTTACTATTTTTTCTTCATCAATGACTTCACCAATGCTTCCAAGCTTGCTGTTAGCAGCAGACAAGGGAGTCAACGACGATCTGGCAAGTAGGCCAATAATTTTCTTCATGAAGAAGCAAGTACGAGCATTCACGCAGATCTAGCACTAAGGCAACCCTTTAATTTTTCAAATCCTTACACAAATTAAAAGTGATTCTCATCACTAACAACCCCTGTAAATACCATGTTCACCTTTTTGTAGCTCCATTTTGTGCAAGCCGAGGAGTCCTCGAGCTTGAGGAGCCTTAGAAGTAGTTGCTTACCAATTTTCGTATTTTTTAGATCTCGTTTGAGCCCTCAAATAAGCCCTGGAACCTAATTTTTAACTAGGCCGGACACTAGGTCTGGACAGGGCCAAAGCTAGTCAAAAACTATAAAAGGAGCTAGAGAGCTCATTTTTGAAGTTAGATTGTAATTGAAACAAACTTGTAAGAGCTCATTGAAAGTAATCTAAGAACTCCATTGTTCCTCACTCTTTGTCTTGCCGTGTGTGCACGTATGTGTGTATGTGTGTGCATGTTGGTGTGCTCCTCACTCACGCACTTGTGCTCCCACTTGCTCGAGGTCTTCATACCATCCCCCTGTCTTCCCGGATTGACATTAAAGGAGGTGCTACTCATCATTGAGCTACACCAAATTTTGGCGCCGTTGCCGGGGATCGAACTTTGAGGACGAGCGTGTGATGGTAAGACGTAGAGTTGACGCGTTGGAGTTGTAGGTATTTTCTTCACTTTCATCTATTTTCTTGTTTTTTCTTCACCATCTTCATCACCATCATCATCATCACCATCTCCCACCTCCATCTCCATCATCGCGAAAATCTTCAGTTTTGATCATATCACCATCTCCACCTCATTTCCTTCATTCTACTTGTGAGAGAGAGCGAGAGAGCGATATTGCTTGCACTGTTTTTGCATGTTTGTTGTGTTTCTTGCAGGTATCATCATCATCATCCCCGCCAGCACGCTGCGCAGGTACGAAACTCGTCGAATCTGTCTCGCAGTCGCCAGCCTCTGTCGATTGCGATCGACAGAAAATTCGATCATTTGGTAAAACAAAGTTCACCACTAGCACAAGCATGATGAGCACATCCCAAATCACCTAAAACAGTAGAAAAATTCCGTGTTTTTCTGTCAATCACGACCGACAGCCTCTGTCAATTGCGACCGACAGACCCTGTCAATCGCGATCGACAGACTGCCACGTAGGACCCTGTCAATCGCGATTGACACCGTCGATCGCCACCGACTGAAATTCAACGATTGATTGACTTTTACGCGTAGCCACGTGTCCATCGCGACTGATAGGCCCCCGATTGACTGAAATTTCGGCGAAAAACTCGAAAAACGTGTCGATCGCGATTGATACCGTCGATCGCGATTGACAGCCACGATCGACTCTGTCGATCGCGATTGACACTGTCGATCGCGATTGACAGCCACGATCGACTCTGTCGATCGCGATTGACACTATCGATCGCGATTGACAGCCACGATCGACTCTGTCGATCGCGATTGACACTGTCGATCGCGATTGACAGGCCCGACGGACACCTCTGTCAATCGCGATTGACAGACCTGTCGATCGCGATTGACAGGCTTTTCGGCCAAAAATTAGGGTTTGCTTTTGTTCAAAATTGGGATAATTTTGGGGCAAAATAGTCAATCTATTAGCATTTTTGGAGGTTCCTACACTTGTGAATTGGGAGAAAATCCTGGGATCTGTCAGCCAGATTGAATCCTGTTGTAACCCCCTAAACCCTGAACAGTCATAACTTTTTCATACGAAATCCATTTTTTTGAGCTCTTGGGCGTGTCGGAAAGCTCGTGGCATATACTATACGCCCTCAACTGTTTTTTATAAAGATAATGTGTGGATTTTTAGATAGGGTATTTTGAAGTTGACCATACCCAGGGGGATCAAAGTCAGGGGTTTTTAGAATTGTTTTCTTAAAAATCACTATGCAAATTAGTGTTTGTGCTTCAGGAATGAAAATCATTGGTTCTGTCTTTGGAATTTAAATCTTAAAGCTAACTTTGGAACTCTTACAGATCTATTGAGAGCATCAAAAGGCGTTCTAAGCAAGTGTAAGTGCAAGCTTGGGAACACACTTCCTGGGCATTCAAGGGCAACCAAGCAGGAAACAAAAGGTTGGAATATTCTCAACTCCCTCTGTCATTTTTTAGCTCAGGCTAAGTACGAATAGTGCTAGAGGTAAGTTAGGGCAACGATAGGCATCAATCAAGTTGAAGACTACCTATGCACTCAAGTCCAAGATTAAATATAATCTCTTTGTGATGCGATGACCATAAAGAAAAGAATCTAACGTGGAACGATCAACCTAAAAGTACGAAGAACATTCAAGTATTCCTGACGACGTAATATCAGACAAGACCTTAAACACGATAAATAACTAAAAAGAATCAAGTGACGGATACCAATTGATCGGCAACGAGGTTGTACTCTGGGTAAAAATCGGGCTACTTAACTAGGCATATGAACCTTAGATCAGGACGGCATCTAGTAAGGGATAGACAAAGCCTTAGGTCTTCAGAGGCTAGTGTCAATCATACTGCGAGGTCTTGGGCCCAGTAGTTGAGTCACCACTCGCATTACCCTAGCTCTGATACCAGTGAATCAGAGATGACTCAGGGCATGGACAGACCTACGGGAAGTTCAGGAGTGCCATACTTGCATAGGGTAGAAGGCCCTTACAAAACACAGTTGGAATACCTTAGGACCAACCGATTAGGTGCTAGCATCTATGAGGACGGTCTAGGAAGATCCGTGGTCCAGATTAAGAATCCTGATCAATCCATTGGACTAGAGCGCCCAGCTGTCAAGTTTGAAAACGGAGCATACTTGGACAAAGAAGGAACCATATACGTAGTCACCGGTCACCCAGATAGGACGGACGAATTTGGAAATGTGATCCCCGAAGCAGACTTAGGTGACCTGGAGCAAGGAAACATGGGTGCAGAACCTAGAACCCCTCGAGGCAAATCGGTTCTCACTAGGATTATCACACCAGAGTGGATTCCCCATGATAATAAGAGCATAGAGTTGCTCCTCAATCGAGAGACGGACGAAGCCTTTTGGAGGTACAAACCTGATCGACCATTTGATATAGGAGCAATCATGATCTATGAGTTTAAGGATCCTGATAGCCCAGGCAGAGTGACCTACTTAGATCACGTGTCGGAGAGGATCTTTGTGGTGACAGAAAATGATAGGCATGCTTACACTTGGAAGGGTGAATTCGTTTTCCCCCAACCGAGATCGAATGTATCCTATGGTCACCCTGGAGCTGGAACATCCCAAGCTCATGGAATGCAAAGAGACAGACATAGAGAAAGGCCGGAGGTGAGCTTTGCCAACTCAGGGGGCAGAGAAAGAACGAGGACGGAAACAAATAGAGTAGAGCCTGAGGTACTTAGAGCTCACAGGAATCAAAGAAATGCGGATGAATTCCCTCTACCACGACCTAGAGAGCACACAAGGACCTTGAGACCGACTCAGCTAGTTAAGTCCATGAAGAACTACTTCGATGGCACTGGAGATCCATACGATCATGTGGCCGAGTTTAGACAAGTCCTGAGAGCTGAACAAGTAGAGGATCTATTCACACAGTACAATGCCTTTGGTCTAACCCTTAGGAACACTGCCCTGACATGGTTTCAGCCACTAAATGAGAGGCAGTTCAGGAGCATAGACCAACTCCTAGAGGCGTTCATTATCGAATTCTCTAAGAGTGGCATAAGGCATAATACCTCCTCGCTGATTCATAGCTTCAAGCAAACACCTCAAGAAACTGTGAGGCTTGCAGGAAGAAGGTTTAGGCAATACTTAGAAAGATGCCCCGTTTCGGAGCTACCCACACCAGCTAAGCAAGTGGCTTTATTCTTGGATGGATTGCTAAGTACCAAATTGAGATCTTATGTGTACTTAAAGGACCCTAGGACCATAGAAGATTGTGTACGCATGTGCATTGACATTGAGGATAACCTAGGGGAGGAGTTAGAGCTTTCCAAGATATACAAAGATTCAGATAGTGCCTCTAACCTCGCTTCCACGCAATCCACATCGATCGAGGAACTTGCAGAGAAAGTTGCTCAGAAACTAGGTGTCTCTAGTAAAAAAATCCCAAGGTTCGCCCCTGTAAAAAGATGCTATACTTGTGGTGGCGACCACATGGCGAATGTATGTCCCATTACGGCCCAACCCCAAGTAAATCCGAGTAGCCAGTACTGCACCATAGAACGGAGATACACAAATCACACAGCACAAGACTGCCCATACAACAAGCAAGCAGTTAGGCAAACCTACCCTCAGACATACCCTCAACAAGGCAGATACCAGAACCAATACCAACCACAACAGTATGTTAGGCCTCAACAAACCTACCAACCACAATACCAAGCTCAGCAAAGGCCTCAACCTGTGTTAGCCCAACAACCTCCAGCTCCATCCAACTTGATCCCTATAAAGTATGCAGCTGTAGAAGAAAACCTGAACAAAGCTATAGTCCCCGTAACACCTTTGCTTTCAGAAAGTGATCCCAGTGACCATAGCTTCGATTCTACGCATGTTGATAGTCCCCAGGCTTACTACATGTAGTCTCCTGAACATGGTGAGTCTTACTATAGTGAAGAGCCAAATGAACCTAGTTGGGAATCAGATTACACAAATTTCATGTATGCAAACCCCAACCCTAGACCCCAACCTAGGCAGGTAAGACCCCCATTCCCTAGAGGACCATGTTACAGATGTCAAGGAGATCATCTCATTCGTGACTGTCCCTTGCCTCCACCTACCCAACCCCAGTCAGTAACGATCCAAGGCTATTGTCAGGAGTGTGGAAAGGAGCATCTCTTACGAGATTGTCCTAAGAATCCCAACAATATGCCAAAAATCACTCCTATCAACATTATTTGGTTTGTAGTAGACTCCACAGGGAGTGTGACTTCCACTGCACCAGTGCAAGTGGTCACAAGAGCCCAAGCATTGCAGCAAAACCAAGCTGTAGATCAGGGAAAGAACCCAGAAGTTAGTGAAACGGAGAGCATAACAAAGAAGAGGACTAGAGCCTGGAGAGATAGTCGGGAAAGAATGAAAAGACAATGGGCTAAAAAGATGAGTGAACTCGAGGAAAGCATAAGAGAAACCAAAGCCAGGATAAATGAACTCACATCTCAAACTCCCTCTCACACTACCTCACCACCACCATTCCCATCGCCATCCAATCCGCCACCTTCCAACCCACCTCATACGATTCCACTAGCCCCTAGAGTAGGATCAATATTCGCTGATCCCACTCTTGAAGACTTAGACATGATGCTTAAAGCATATCAGGCCAGAATCCAAGAAGGGCCAAATGTCACGGATCATGACAAGTGTTACCCTAGAGCTGACCTAGAGATAGAAAGAACCAAGCTTTGCGCGAAAATGGTCGCATTGGCTCAGACTATGTTTGAAGCCAGTCGCCTTTTCAATTACTCGGGCTCAGCCAAGACGCAATTACACTTGGATGGACTTCTAGAGAAGTTAGAAGGCATAATTGCAAGATCTGCCAAGGAAGAAAAAAATCAAGAAAGACATAAAGCAAGCAAAAACATGACCCATTCCCCATCAAAAGCGTATGTGCCCAATTCCACTGAACCAGACAACCCCCCCTCCCTAGAAAGAATAGAGAATCTAATGGCACAATCACAAAAGGAACTCGCCCCTCAACACCATGACAAGGCTATTGAAAGAGCAGGTTTTCCTACCCAGAAAGCCTATGTGCCTGAAGCTTATGTGCCTAACTCTACGGAGCCAGCCACATCATCTTCTATGAATCGATTCACACCAGAATTCCTACGAGAGATTCAAGAAGACAAATGGGCTAAAGAAAGTGAAGTCCCTCCTCCCATTGAACTTGTGGATGATGCACATGACCAATTCCCACAAGATATTCCATCCATTTATGGGGAGCAGGAGAGTACCCAATCTCAGGAAAGATTAGACTTCGAGTCTAATTCTTTACAAGAACTACCCCATTTCACAGGCCCATGGGAAGCAAAGTCCACTTGTATGAGAGCACCCACAGTCATGGTAAGAAACGAAGATTCGGTCATACCTAGGAACACAGAGGTAGTGAAGAACACTAAAGTGCAGTGCAATCTCAAGTTAGAAGAGCTACTCAAGGTTAGACCTGAATTATGGAAACATGTCGCCAAACAAGTACCAGAGATAGCAAAACCTCGTTCCCAGGTAGGATCACATAGGACAGTGCCAGAGATACCCTTGGATAAAATAGGAGATATGTGTGAAGGTGAAGAAGGGAACACCTATCTTCCCATTACCTACCAGGAGTACACCACCAAGGCAATTTTGGACTCAGGCGCAGGAGTTGCAATTGCCACCACTTCCCTATGGAAGCGTTGGGGCAAGCCAGCACTCAGGCCAACGAGAATGAAATTGCAGATGGCCGATGGTCATATTGAGAGACCCTTAGGATTGCTAGAAGGAATAACTCTCACCACCTGTGGTGTCGAGTTTGAGCACACATTTGCTATATGTGACTTTAGCAAGAACCATGCCTATGAAATGATCTTGGGACGACCTTTTATGCGACAGTTGCAAGTGGTACAGGATTGGGGAACCAATTCTTTGTACCTGCAGCACTTAGGTGTTACGACCAAAGTCAATCTTAAGGATTACTCTCATAGAGATGTACCTCCTATCCAATGGAATCCCATCCATAGAGCCCAAGCTGATACAGAATCGGTGCATTCCATAGGGTCAAGATCCTCATGGATGCATGAAGACACCCACTTATGGATGTGAAAAGTAGCAGTAGACGAAGAGAAGAGAGAGAAAGCCAGAGAGGTAGGTGCAAAAGAAACCCATAGATCAATCCAAGACCCAGCCTATGCACCTGTAGTTTTTCCTGACGAGGAATTTGAACCCCATGGCTGGGCAGAAATCCTAGCAACAATGGATGTAGCCATCAACGAAGAACAATGGACACCTCACTGTGATGAAGATGGCTATGACATTTCAGTCTTCTCCATAGAGCCAATCATGGGAGAGGCTGTTCTAGAAGAATGCGAACCTAGCCCTGATGCATTTGAAGATGCAAGTGACTCCGATCTAGAGTCAATCGTTATGGACCCACCTTTTGCATCAGATGAAGAATACTTCCATGAAGTAGAATTTCAACCCCAGAGGCATGGAGAGCTTACCAACGATGTAAGATTAGCAACACATGTGACCCCGAAGGAAGAAGGGAAGAAACGAAAGAAGAGAGAAGTCTCACCTGAAGAGGAAGAATCTTTGTTTGAGGTCCCAGAAAATTTTAAGAAGTATGAGATAGATGACAGGCAAGTCATGATCAGAATGCCAAAACGAGAGGCACAATCAGGGGAGGCCTATGATAACAAAGAAACCACCAAGAAAATAGTAGTGGCCCTAGAAGAAGGAGAGGAGAGATGCACATACATAGGCCATGACCTAACAGAGGAAGAAGAGCATGCGTTAACTGCCTTGCTAAGAGAATACAGAGATGTATTCGCTTGGAGTTACAAGGATTTGAAAGGTGTTGACCCCGACATATGCTCACACACCATCCCCATGACCTCGGATGCCAAACCTTCTAAGCAAAAGCCCTATACATATAACGATAATTACGCTGCCAAGATCAAAGAGGAGATAGATAGACTGGTTGAAGCTGGATTTATCTATGAAATTGAGCACACTGAGTGGGTATCCCCCATCGTAGTGGTGCCCAAGAAGAATGGCAAGTTGCGTGTATGCATTAACTTAAAGAAGGTCAATGCAGCCACGATTCGGGATAACTATCCGCTTCCCATCACAGAACATCTCTTGGAAAGAGTAGCAGGCAAGGAAGTGTACAGCTTCCTCGATGGATTTTCGGGCTACAATCAAGTAGCCATAGCACCAGAAGATCAGCATAAAACGGCTTTTGCCACAGAGTGGGGCATATTTGCCTTTAGAGTAATGCCATTTGGACTTACCAATGCGCCAGCAACCTTCCAGAGGCTGATGTGCCATGTATTTAAGGAGTTCTTGAGGAAGAATTTAGAAGTCTATGTTGATGATCTTTGTGCTCATTCCAACATTAGACAAACCCATATTCCTGAACTCAAACAAATCTTTGACAAATGTAGAGAATATCAAGTCTGCCTGAACCCAAAAAAATGCGTTTTTATGGTCAGGCAAGGCAAGATTCTAGGACACATAGTGTCAAAAAATGGCATATCCACTGATGAAGAGAAAGTGAGAGCCATAGCAGAGCTACCTAGGCCAAGGAATGTCAAGGAAGTACAAGCTTTCATGGGGCATTGTGGTTACTACCGCCGGTTCATTCACATGTATGCCGTCATTGCAAAGCCCATGTACGGACTGCTGACTAACTTTGAATGGACTGATGAATGTGAGAACTCCTTCCAGGAGCTTAAACGAAGATTATGTTCAGCACCAATCTTGACCACGCCAAATTGGAATAAGCCTTTCCATGTTCATGTGGATGCATCCAATTATGCCATTGGATGTGTGCTTGCTCAACCTACTGGTGAAGGTAACATGGACCTTCCAATTGCCTATGCCAGTAGACAATTGAATGCAGCTGAACGAAATTACACCACTACGGAGAGAGAAGGCTTAGGCATGGTATATGCAGTTAAGAAATTTAGACACTATTTGCTTGCAAACAAGTTTAAATTTTTTACTGACCACCAAGCATTGTTATATCTAGTAAACAAGCCATGCAACATAGGAAGATTGGTAAGATGGTTTCTCTTACTAATGGAATATGATTTTGAGGTAGTGGTGAGAAAAGGGAGGACTCATTTGAGAGCAGATCATCTCTCTAGGCTCACATCTGGAGAAGCCCCGCAAGGAGTGTCAGATGACCTTCCTGATGCTTACTTGTTTAACTTGGAAGTGGTACCGCAGTGGGCTAAGCTATTAGTGCCAGTATTGACTTACGGGCCTAACCATCCAATAGTAAACACACAGAATAGAGAGGTTGTGAAAGCCCAAAAGTACCACATCATGGAAGGAAGCATGTACAAGCACACAGATCAAGGAATCTTGGCTTGTTGTGTGCAAGAGGACGAGTACAATAAATGGTTGCATTTAGCACATGTAGGTGCGTTAGAGCAACACTACTCAAAGCAACGAACCTTACAGACACTAAGGAGACTCGGAGTACATTGGCCAACTATGGAGGCTGATGTCCAAAAGTTGTGCAAGGAATGCCCAATCTGCTGCACTAAACCACCTGTGGAACATGCCACTCTTTATCAAGTGTCCATAGTGCCAGATTGGAGTGAACCACTAGTATCCTTCCTGAGGACGAAAACATTCCCTCCAGACATGACTCTGGCTAGGAAAAGGAGTTTAGAACAAGAAGCCCATGATTACTCACTCATTGGTGATAATCTATATAAGCGTGGTAAAGATGGGTACCTAAGGCTATGTGTCCATGAAAGTGAATATCTCAAGATCTTGGAAACTGCTCACCAAGGTGTAGCAGGAGGACACTTTGGACCAGATCGGGTGATCAAGGCAATACTATTTGCGGGCTTCTGGTGGCCAACCCTTCACATGGATGCACATACCTATGTGAAACGATGTGATGTCTGTCAGAGAACTCAGTATCCTATACGAAAAGATGAGATGCCACTGAAACCTATGATGGGTGGACGTGCATTCTCCAAGTGGGGAATAAACTTCGTAGGTCCTATTAATCCCCCAGCTAAGAATTCCCATGCAGAATATATCATTGTTGCAACAGACTATCTAACTAAGTGGGTAGAGGTAAAAGCTACGATGAAGAACGACGCTCAGACAACTGCTAAATTCTTGTTTGAAAATGTATTCACAAGATATGGGCTACCTATAGAGCTAGTAAGTGATAGAGGCACTCACTTCTTGAACGAAGTGATTGAAAATCTACTCCAAGAATTCTTGGTAGTTCATAAGAAGTCTGCCCCCTATCACCCTCAAGCTAATGGACAAGCCGAAAGCACCAACAAGATCTTATGCAATGTACTGACAAAATTAGTGAACACTAAACGCTCTGATTGGGACAAACAGCTACACCATGCTGTTTGGGCATACCGAGTCGCCTACAAAACGGTACTCCAAGCCACCCCCTTTCAGATGGTATTTGGCCAAAATGCGGTGCTACCCTTGGACTTCTTGATACCTACATTGAAGGTAGCACAAGAGCACGAATGGACGGGTCATGAACTCTCCTCTAGACTTTTTGACCTTGAACGATTAGGAGAAACAAGACTGAGAGCAGCTGCAGGGATATATGCAGCTAAGAAGAGACAGAAGGCATACTTTGACGCCCATGTGAAGGATAAGGGCTTGAAAGCAGGAGATCTAGTTTTAGTCTACACATTGAAACAACATGCAAGGAAGCTAGAGAAGAGAGGCTACGGACCTATGATCATCAATAGGATCTCCACGAGTGGAGCAGTACAACTAGCCACTTTAGAGGGTGATGTTCTCCCAAACTATATTAGCGGATGCAGAGTCAAGTTGTATCAGGAACCCCTCACGGAGGAAATGCTAAGTCGACTCAATACTGCTAAGCAACGTAAAGAGGAGGAAAAACGAATTCGAGAAGAAGCTCAAGCAGAGGCCCTAGAGCGCATACGGAGAATGAAATTAAGAAGACAAGGTAGAGAGCAACCTGTGCCAGATGCATATGCAGATCCAGGATATCCCGTGGCTATGTGTGAAGTTTCAGGTGTTAGCTCACATAGGATAACTGATTGACGTCCTTTCATAACCTTAGATATAGGGCAAGGAAAGAGTGCAAGGACTGTAAGAGCCTTGATTGACTCAGGCGCAGCCACTAGTGCTGTTAAATTGTCTTACTGTCAAGAGTTGCAATTAACTGTCAATCCTGTGGAAGCATATCTCATAGGATTGGGAGGCGTGGAAACCCCTTGCATGGGTGAGGTGGAGCTTCCCCTCTACATTCAGGACATGTTAATGACAGTTAAGGTACTAGTGTGCCAAGACGAAGACCTCACTGAGCCTCTTGTCTTGGGTCAGGACTGGATCTATGATCATGCAGTCAACCTAAACCTAAGAAGTGGACTTCTTCAGGTATGGGTCAATCATAGTCGAATTACCGTAGAGTTAGAGAATGGAGCACTCAAGGAGCTAGGAAAGGCACACACTCCTGGTCCTTCCAGGAGTACACATGAAGATGACCATGCTGTTCTTGTCCAAAACTATGTGTTGCAGAGGAATGATGTTCGCAAAAATGGAGTCAGGGATGCGACGGAACTCCCTTCTTTTCCAAAGGTCAGAGAGAAGCAGCAACCAAAGGTGAATCAATGGCAGAAGAAGCAGGGTACTACCTATGTCGGAGATCAAAAGCACCTGCGCAGCAAAGTGTCTCAGCTAGTGAAACAAGTATGGGTGCGGAAAGGCAAACACGCGGTTGCACTTAAGTCAACCACACGGGCAAAGCCTCTCATTAGTAACCAACAACACGACACCTATAAGAAGTCTTTCTGAAGTTCTTCTGCTAACGTGAAGTCTATTTGGGTGCCCAAGAAGTCGATGAAGGCTAGCCCACAATCAAGAAAAATTTGGGTGCCTAAGGCTTGTTTGCGGGCTCAAATAGCTACACCAAGGCCACACCCTTTACAGCGTGGTCCATTCACTCACACCGCCGACATCCACTCGTTTTCAACACTCAGGAACACACCAAGGCCCATGAGCACGAACAGAATCAATTGTAAATGGGTCCCTAAAAGGTCTCATTTTCAAGCCGACACACCCATAAAGCTCTCGAGAGTCTCTACGGAACCAAGAGCAAAACCCGTCCACTACATTTGGCAGCCTAAGACTTGTAACAAACCCCCGGACCCCAATTGTAAATCCATGATAACCTACTAACCCCATCACTATCACACTACATCATTCCACTTAGCTCTTAGGTGTACTGAACTCCTAACCACACACACACTCACACCGAGCACTTACTAACCCATTAATCTCTCCCAACCCTCGTGTTAATGTTGTAATGGGAGCAACAACGGTTCTCTCTTGTCCTGTACAATGTTAACACTAGTTTCTATATTCTCACAGAGACAGGAAGCAAGAAGTAACATGGTAGATACGGTAGGAACTAGCTCCCAGGCAGGCACCAGCCCCCAAATTGTGGACATTGAAAGCCTTCCGGTTGAGGAGGAATTAAAGGAACGACCAGCGGCATTAAGGGCATTACATGCCATACCAATTCAGAATCCTCCACAGGGTCACACAATGCCGGTGGGCAAAACCTCACACTGGTTCAGTGATGTTGCGGGACCTCTGGGTGAAGGCACATACATGTGGGAGTCCGAGGTAGAATTCAATGGACGTTGGGGCAGATACCACTTCTTTACCAGAGAGTTTGAAAAACTACAGAATAACGAAGGACTGAAGCCGATATGGAAGAAGGCTGGGCTCTATGATTATTTCAAGTTCCAACTACCAAAGCCCAATTTCCTAAGGTGCTCATACTTGATTAGCACCCTCACTCCAAGCAAAGACAAAAAAGGATACAGCTCCTTTGTACTCCCATCACTCACAAGGGGCAATGAGCTGAAGCGTTTCCGCTTGACTATCAACTTGGTAAGAGAAGCTCTCGACATGAACGGTATGCACATTCCTACGGAAAAAGAGACTATGGTCCCCGATAATATGAAGAACAGGAATCTGACGAAGTTAAAGGACATGGTCTCGATGACTCCTACGATCGCCATTCATTTACGGATGGTCATGCAACATTTCGCATTCCCCGCGCAAGACAGGTTCACAATGCCTCCCAAGAAGATCTGGTTTAGCCTCTACTTAGTGGATGCCTTTGATTTGACAATCAATATGCCCCACTGGATTATAGACCAGATCCATATGGCTCATCAAAGGTGGTATAAGAAACAAAAATCTGTACTCTATGGATGTTGTGCGCTTACCAGGATTGTGTATAGATGTCTCGCATATGATGTACCGGTGCAAAGGGCTCTCAATTGGTCCAGAGCACAGGAGTTTCAACGCAGATTGTCAGCCGTCGGACCTCCCTCAAAGAAGATGAGAGGCACCGTACAGATGCCTTGTGCACAACCCCGCGGTGCAACCCTAACACCAGAAACAACTCCAAGGCTTCCTCGAAGAGTGCAACCATTTACTATCAGGTTACCCAGGCACAGCACAGATGGCCCTAACCTTGTGTTTCCACCAGTACCTACTGATCTGGAATTTCCGCACGGATTTACTTTGGAAGATCTAACGGATGAAGAAGTGGCTAGAATTATTGAAGCTGTTAATGCGGAAGTCGAGGCAGAGCAGGGTAGTGGACAACAAACGGCTACACAACAACCCCAGACAAGACAACCAGAAGTGGTAGAAGTGGAAGATGAAGAAGAAGGAGACCAAGAGGATGAACAAGAAGGATTTTCTGATGAAGGGGCGCATGACTATGAGCAAGAAGTTATACAGGAGCTAGAGGGTGCCCCAGCATATACAAAGGAGTTGAAAAAGCTCTACGATACCATCAACAGGGTCCAACAACAACATAAGTTATCCCTTGCCGTAGGAAAGGCTATCATGCACCAAATCCTTGAGGAGGAAGGAGTTGATGAACAGTATCGTGCCACACTAGATATGATCTCTGATGCCCTAGGAGTACCTGAGGCAGTGCATACGGCCCTGGCACAATCACGCAGAATGGAAAGAAGATACGGAAGACGTCCCCCACGAGCAGGGAAACAAATGAATGTATTAGGATCAGGACCACAAGGCACCCCCACAACCACGGGCACTGCACACACCGCTCACGACACCGAGGAAGCCCATATATCAAGTGCACCTCCATCACCTCCCTTACCACCTTCGCCTCCCTCTCCACCACATTCACCTCCCATTACCAATGTAACAACCACCGTTACCGCCTCCGAGCCCACCGCCATAACTGAAGCACAAACCGCCAATCAACCCACACACCCTCTCAACACTTCCCGTGTATACACCTCCACTAACACTGTGACCCTAACGGCAGCTACTGACATCCCCATTCCCCCACTCACACTTTCGGGCAGTTCACATTCACAACTGCACACACCACTATACACATTCACCACAATCACTGCACCCACAATTCCACTATTCACAATCACTCCCACTACTGCTTCCACCATGGATTTTATGGACATATCACCCTCCACTGCACCTCTCCCTCCCCCCATACCACCACAATCTCCCATTCCCCCACCACCCACTTCACCATTTTCCAGCACCGCATTCACAATTCCCTTCCCCTTTCCCTTCCCCTCTGCACTTAACACCCTCCCTACATCCACCCCCATTAATAATGTATTTAATAATATGTATCAGTGCATGTCTCCGTTACAACAACACTATCAGCACCTCGATGCTCAGCATACAAGTTTGTTCAGGAGTCATGAAGAGTTACAAGGAAGATTCTTTGATTTAGAGAAAGAAAAGCATCAATTACAACAACAGTTTAGTGCATTGCAAGAACAACATGAGCAACTAGTGGCAAATCCACCGCAGCCAGATGCAGAAGAAAGACAACACATGGATGATTTGCTACACTCACAAATCACAGAGAACCTCAAGCTCCGCCGCAACATGGCTCTATTACGGAAGCATATGTCTGCAGCCCTAGAAGAAAATAGACGGCTTCAGACACAAAACGAAGAGAACTTGGAGTTAGCCATGGAAGGTTCCCCACAAGAAATTGACCCGGAGAGATTTAAGGCTATTCCCTCCGACAATATGCAGATCATATTGGAAACCCATGCTGATCTCCTCGAAGCCCATGCAGCCTTAGAAAAGGAAAGAGACGAACTACGAAAGCAATTGGCAGCTAAACCAGCACCACCCAAAGAAGTCCCAACCACAGCTGACACAACTGACGAAGTAGCAGCGCTCAAAGCACAACTCGAAGAATTACAAAAGAAAGTGCTTGTGTATGAACGCCAACCCTCCCCTTTGGTAGAACCAGAACCTGAAGACCTAGTACCAATCGAAGTAGAGGAAACCTTTGAGGACCCGTATGTTCCGATGCCAGCACCTGGGGGCAAGCGAACAGATGAGGGCATGGAGCATGGACACCCTTGAAATAGAGGCTCCGGAATGGATGCAGAAATTGGAAAAGGTGGCCACAACACATGATGACAGGGTGGCAGTCCAGATAGCATCGATGTCACGCTTAGAAGAGGTGGTCATAAAATCGGACTATTTTAGGAACCTCTCTCATCACAGGTGGATCGGCACCTCTGACGACTTGTACGTTCCTTTTTGTGTCCTAATGGCGGACTATAATGCTGAGATCAAGCACCACACTTCACGGGAACCAACCTCTACCACACAATTTGCACCAGACGACCTCCCAGAAAGTGCCAAGCAGGGAAATATTCTCCAACCGACTTGGAGGATTCGGCTGCTTGAAACCTATCCGGAAATGAATCGCACCTGGAATAACATGCCCCTATATATCAAGTACAATCCCTGCTACTGTCCTGTTTTCAGAAGAAGGTCGTGGCCAGAATACACAAAGATGGTGCTGACAACCAAAGGCTGTGAGAAGTGGCTCAACTTTGTCTACTTAGCACCCCCTAAAGGCCAACCTACCGTACGGTATATGATATCGACAATTCGGCATTGGGGTGTCAGGTTCAAAAACATACCAGATGTCATGACACAGATGTGTCTTAAAATTTTTGAACTCATGATAGTCACCTTTCGGACCTTCAAGAATGTTAAGGAACCTCACCTCTCTGCGCTCGGATTCAATGAAGGCAATTAGGATCTTGTTTATGACATGAGCACAACGCCCTCTATTAATGTTGTTTATGCATGGCATGCCCGCATCAAATACCTACCGGCCTGCTTCAAACAGACATTTGAAGAGATGTTTGTCACAGGGTTCTAGGAATATCACTCAGAGATCTTCATTCCCAGGCCCTCACATTTATTACAATTGTTTGCAGTGGAACAAGCTCTCCACTCAGAAAAGTTACGAATGCCACATCCAGAGGTTCCCGGGCCGGTAGATTGGGATGCTCTACTCACAGACTTGGCCAAAGGATTGAGGATTGCCGAACATCACTTAGCGCAAGACATTGTCGAATACTACATCCAACGACCCTCCCAACAAGGGTCTGTCAGGGACGACAGACGCGAGAGAGGGGGGAGTGTTAGCAGCAGACAAGGGAGTCAACGACGATCTGGCAAGTAGGCCAATAATTTTCTTCATGAAGAAGCAAGTACGAGCATTCACGCAGATCTAGCACTAAGGCAACCCTTTAATTTTTCAAATCCTTACACAAATTAAAAGTGATTCTCATCACTAACAACCCCTGTAAATACCATGTTCACCTTTTTGTAGCTCCATTTTGTGCAAGCCGAGGAGTCCTCGAGCTTGAGGAGCCTTAGAAGTAGTTGCTTACCAATTTTCGTATTTTTTAGATCTCGTTTGAGCCCTCAAATAAGCCCTGGAACCTAATTTTTAACTAGGCCGGACACTAGGTCTGGACAGGGCCAAAGCTAGTCAAAAACTATAAAAGGAGCTAGAGAGCTCATTTTTGAAGTTAGATTGTAATTGAAACAAACTTGTAAGAGCTCATTGAAAGTAATCTAAGAACTCCATTGTTCCTCACTCTTTGTCTTGCCGTGTGTGCACGTGTGTGTGTATGTGTGTGCATGTTGGTGTGCTCCTCACTCACGCACTTGTGCTCCCACTTGCTCGAGGTCTTCATACCATCCTCCTGTCTTCCCGGATTGACATTAAAGGAGGTGCTACTCATCATTGAGCTACACTTGCCTACAATGTCCTTCATCTTGGTGAAAAAATTAGTCACACTTTGCTTGGGCATATTCTTGAGTGTCGTAAACTCCATCCATGGTTGATTCTTTTTAGCCTTAGTGCTTGATGAGAAGAATGATCCTAGGGCATTCCATGTCTTTTGTGATGTCTTGCAAATCCTAATGGGAGGAGGTAAAAAATTAAAGATAGAGTTGAGAATGTATCACCTTGCCAAAGCATCCTTTGAGCACCATGTATTTAACCTTTCCTTCTCCTCTTGTGTTGGTTGGCCCTTGCTTCTGAGTATTGGCATCATCTCATCTCTCAATATATAACCAAATATGTTCCTAACTTGTAGATACACATCCATCTTGAGTGACCATCATGAGTAATTACCTTTATACAATTCTCCAATGGATGAGGGGAATCCATTACCCATGATGCTTAGACTTTTATCTTTGTTTTGATACCACTCTAAAGAGATGATGAAGTATAGAAAGAGATGAGTGGGTGTTGACAAAAACCTACTCAACATTGGCCAAGAACGATTCTCTAATATATAATATACTTCCTTATCTTCAAAATTATCCATAAACAACCACTAAATCCTTTGGAACATCATTCCCAAATGATTGAATCAAAACAGACGAGTTTGTACATCACAAGACTTGGAAAAAACTTGTATTTTGGGAAGTGATGTTCACAATGGAATGCTCAGAACTCAGAGCCTAGTACAAATTGACTAGATATCTTTTGCACACATTCAATTAGAGTTTCAAACCTACTAAATCAAGTTACTTCAAGAATTTAACCTCACTTTACAAGGAAAAATAAGTATAGTAAGTCTGGGGGGTCACTGACACATTTCAAGAAGAAGATGAAGTGCAGACAAAGTCACATTCAAATCTTCATAACTCAAAATTTGCTCATGAGAAGATAATGAAATATAAGCCCACGGGGTCCTAAACTAAGTGATTCAAGTGAAATTTTGGAAATTGAATACTCACACACAAAGAAATTAACCACATGTGTACCTCAAGGTATTATCATAGCGCACAGATAATGAATACTTAAGATATATGAATCATAATGTATAGTGACATTGCATATATGATACAAGGAATTTGTGGACAAATAATCTCACATGAGGTGATTACAATGTATGCTCAAAAAACTCAGCTCAAATCTCTTAGAAAATCTCTCTCTTCCCCACAACTAGAAGGGGTCCAATTATACATGCTTTTAAAATTGAATCTTAATGAGCCATTCACCTAAAAGTAAAACTTAACTTTAGGAGTGGTTTGAATTTAACCAAAGAAGAGAGAGAAGGGATCCTGAAGTGGGTGCTCATGTTTTGTGAGACATAGCATCTATCCAGTCTCACTTTTAGAAGCTCTACCTCAACATGGAGGTTGGACCAAGAGAAACAACCTTTGTCTTTACCAACCCCACTACAAATGCAATGTCTGGTCTCGTAGCTACCATAGCATACATGAGACTACCAACAACAAAATTATAAGGAATTTTGGTCATGAATTCCCTTTCCTTGTTTTATTTGGGGCAATCATCCTTGCTCAATTTCACATATGTGGATAAAGGTGTACTCAATGCCTATCCACCCTACATATTGAACATATGAGGTACTTTAAATATGTACTCACTTTGAGACAAGTATATGCATCTTTTACTCTTATCACAAGTAATGTGCATTCCAAGAATATGTTTGGCATCCCCCAAATCCTTCATATCAAATGTTTGACTCAACTTATTTTTGAGAATTGACAAGTCATAAGAGGACTTCCCAACAGTAAACATATCATTTACATAAAGTATCAAGCATATCAAGCTACCATCTGAGCATCTCTTTGTATAGAGACAATGATCCTCATTACTTCAAGAGTAGCCTTAAGACTTCATAAAAGCATCAAACGTTTGGTACCATTGTCAAGGGGATTGTTTGAGTCCATATAAGCTCTTCTTGAGCTTACAAACTAGACTTTCTTTGCCAAGAACTACATAACCCTCTGGTTGTTCCATATAGATCTTCTATGTAAGAACTCCATGCAAGAAAGCAGTTTTCACATCCATTTGGACTAGCTCTAAGTGCTCCATTGCAAAAAAATCCAAGCAACATTCACAAGATAATCATCTTGACCAATAGAGAGAAGATTTCATTGATATCAACACCATGTTGTTGCTTAAAACCCTTTGCAAAAAGACATGCTTTATACTTTGGAGAAGCACTATCGGATGTGAATATTAGCTTATATACCCATTTACATGGTAAAGCTTTTCTGCCCTTTGGAAAATGTAATAAACCCCAAGTACCATTCTTGTGAATAGAATCCAACTCAGTCTTCATGGCACGCTCCCACTTGACATGATCATCTATTGGCATAGCCTCTTTCTAGCAAGAAGGCTCACCAACATCTATTAGCATAACAAAATCTAAACCTAGAACATATCTATCACATGTAGAGCATCTCAATGGTTGCTGAACATGAACGTTTGCAGCCTGATTTGATCGGACATTCTCTTGAACATCCCTATGTGCAACACTTTTATGCATGCTAACTGGATAAATAGTATCCTCAAATACTACTCTTCTCACTTCAACCTCTTTAATGGGCTGTTTATGCATCTTAGATTCATTGAAAATGACATCACTACGTCTGATCACTAACCCTGTTTTCGGATCCCATAAGTGATATCCAAATTTTCCTTCTTGATCATATCCAAGAAAAATGCATTTCTTTGACTTATGGTCCAAATTTTTTCTAAGATTCTTGGATATATTAAAATATGCTTCACACCCAAAAACTCAAAGATGATCATAATATGTGTGAGGAGATGGTTTGGGTTAGTCTAGAGATGAGCTAGTGTTGCACAATGTCTGCTCTACATCTACCCAGTTGACTCCAAGGATGCTTATTAGACTCCCTTGGCTTCACAATAGTGCATTTTACCCAATATGTACTTTGGAACATGATTCCCAAAAGTTTGCATCAAAGCAGATAACTTGCATGTACTCAAAATGTGAGAAAACCTTTTATTTTGGGAATGTAGGTGCTGCGTGTTTTGCTCAAAGCTCACAACATCATATGAATTCTAACTCAAGTGTATAGATAACTAACACAAGTTATTTCATGAATTTAGAGGCACTATACAGTGAGTAATACATTTAGCAACTCGAGGGGGTCATCCCAACATTCAAGAGCAAGATGATGTGCAGACATAGTCGACTTCATCAGTTCATATCTCGAGATTGGCTGAACCAAATCTAATGAAACTTGATAGGGATATAGTAGAAATTCACTCTAACTATGACAAGTTAAAGTGCATCAAATGATTAAGTAGACACAAAGAATTCACTCCTACAAAATCACTAAAATGATGAAGATATGACAAAGAATAGTAGACTAAAATGATCTAGAAGAATTCTATCAAATTATGTATGATAATGGACATATGATACAAGGGAAGTGTAGGGAAATACTCATGCATATGTTGAGCTCAAGGTATGCTCAATGGTGTAGCTCGATAACTCTTAGTAATAGCTCATATGCCCCATGACTAAATCACCTCTTCTTATACTCACTTCTTGAGTTTGAGTTTTGAATTTCCCTCACCTAAAATTGTTCCTACAACTTAGGGGTGATTGGAATTGATTCCTCCACTAAACAAGTTGGGTCTTGGCTTCTCCTCAATCCATGAGATTCCTTATAATTTAGCTTTTACATTTATCTAATGTAATTAAGTTAAAATAACAAGCATATGTTCACATAAGGTTCCTCTTGTGAGATGATGAGGAATATGGTATAATCTTGAATATTTAGACAAGCACTTAGGCTTGCCAAATGTTCTAATAACTCCCCCTCAAGCTAAGATCCTTGAATCTTCAATCCTTCATAATTTCCTGCAAACCAATCATTGATTTGAACTTATTCAATTTCCTTCCATGCAATGCCTTTGTCATCATATCTGCACATCATTGATGTGTGGATAAATATGAGAGTTGTATCTCCTTAATCATGATCTTTTCTTTGACATAATGGTAGTGAACGTAAATGTGTTTGGTGTTGGCAGGATAGATAAGGTTAGCAACAAGATGCAATGAACCAATGTTGTCTCCAAATATGTGTGGAGTTGAAGTATTCAACCCTGAATCAGAGTACAGAGTCTTGATCCACATAGCTTCATGAGTAGCATTTGCAAGTAATCTATATTTAGCTTCAATTGATGGGAGTGCAACTATAGGTTGCTTCTAGGAAGGCCATGAAATCAATTTGTTACCTACAAATGTGAGATATCCTAAGGTGCTTCTCCTATCATCTTTAGAATTTGCCCAATCTGGATCAAGAAAAAGCTTGACATCTAAATCAGAGGTATAAGGGTAATATAAACCTTCATTAATCATACCCTTCAAATAATTCAAGATCCTTTTAGCTACTTCCCTGTGAGGTTTCCTTGAAGTGTGCATAAATTGGCATAGCGCACTAACTCCATAGCATATATCAACCCTAGTTAGGGTAGCATAGTTCAAACTTCCAACAAGACTTTGGTAACTAGTCACATCTTCAATTAGCTCACTTTGATGAGCACTTAGCTTATGATTTATCTCCAATGGGGTTCCTACAACCTTTGTATTTTTCATCTTGAATTTGGAAAGCATGTCTCCAATGTACTTTCTCTGAGTTAGGAACATACCTCTCTTTGTATATACCACTTCCAATCCTATAAAGTAAGTAAGAAGGCCAAGATAACTAATCTTGAATTCTTCTTTCATCTAAGCTTTGATCCTCTTTATTCCATTTGCATCCTCTTTATGAAGAGGGAAGGATCTCTTTATGAAGAGGGATGGATCTGCTTTGCTCACCATGAATCCTTTATTCTGCAAATAAGTGACCAACCTATGATTCCAAGCTCTTGGAGCTTGCTTCAACCAACACAAGGATTTCTCTAACCTGCATACATATTCTGGATATGATTGATCTTCAAAGCTAGGAGGTTGAGCCATGTACACCTCCTTTGAAATCCAACCATTAAGAAAAGATTTTTTTACATCCATTTGATAGATGTTCCAATTCGTAGAAGATGCTACCTTGATGAGTACTCTAATTGTAGGCATCTTTGCCATAGATGAGAATGTTTCTTCATAATCTATACCTTGGGTTTGAGAAAATACTTTATCCACAAGCCTTGCTTTGTACCTATTAGTTGAGCCATCAAAATTATTCTTTACCTTGTAAATCCACCTAGATCCAATGACTTTCATGGATGATTTCTTGGGATCCAATTCCCAAGGCTGATTCTCTTGAAGAGCTTCTATCGCTTCTTCGATGACATCTCTCCATTCTGGTTTCTTCTTAGCTTCTTCATATGTTGATGGTTCTTCTCAGTTTGTATCCTGAACAATATAAATTGAATGCTTACTGACCAAGGATGTGTCAGAACCACACCTTTTTGGCTTTTCCCCCCCTCTACCAGATCGTCTTATGGTTTGTTGAGATGATTCTGCTACATCTCTCAACTCTTGCATTTTAGCTTTGCCTTTGGGGTTCTAAGGATTGATTTCTCCTCTTGGAGTCTTATGATCATCATCAAAATCACTTGAGTCTTCATTGTATGCTCATTAATCTTTGTCAATGTTGGAAAGTCTTCCTCTAGGTCATAGGGAAGTTTGATTTTCCTTCAATCATCTTCAAACCAAGATTTTTTTCCACCAAAATTAACATCTCTACTAACAATGGAACCTTTATTACTTGGATTATATAATCTATAACCTTTCTGATTGAAGTCATAACCAATGAATATATACTTCTTTGCCTTTGGATCCAATTTGCCTTTGATTTGTGAAGGTATGTGTGCATATGCTATGCACCCAAAGATCTTGCACTGGTAAAGGCTAGGTCTTGTTCCATTCCATACTTCATAAGGTTTCATCCATCCAATGCTTTTGATGGGAGTCTATTTATCAAATACGTGACTGTAGATCTAGCCTCTACCCATAGATAATTGGGAAACTTCTTCTCATTCAGCATTGAACTTGCAGCCTCCACTATGGTTCTATTCCTCCTTTCTGCCACTCCATTTTGCTTTGGAGTGTACGTGGTTCTCATCTCTCTTTTGATACCTCTCTCTTGGAGGTAAGCATCAATTAATTCATGGGAGAAATATTCTCCCCCTGCATTTGACCTTAGCCTCTTCAAAGACTTTCTTGTTTGATTTTCAACAAGTGCTAGATATTTCTTGAAACAAGAGAACACTTCATCTTTATGCTTCATGAAATATAGTATTGCCCATCTACTACAATCATCAATGAAAGACACATAATACCTGGATCTAGAGATTGATGGCTCCTTTTTGGCCTCCATACATCTGTATGGACTAGCTCCAATAGGTCTCCATGAATATATCCCTTCTTTGTGAATGGTTGTTTGTGAGGCTTGCCAGATTGACAAGCACTACATATGTAAATCATGTGTTGATTGGAGGTATTTGGTAAACCAAGCACACTCTGATCCCTACTGATTTGTTTCAAAGCCCTTTCACCTATATGGGCTAACCTCTTGTGCCAAATCTCCATTTCTGATAATGATTGACTACCATAATTGAACAATGAAATGCTCCTAGTATCGTGGAGCTCAAATGTAAATATTCTAACTAACTTTTCTCCTCTTTCTATCCTCTTGAATACTTGGATGTGGATCCTCAAAAAATGCTCCCATGCTTTGTGAGTTTGACCTACAATCCTTTCTCAACAATATGACCAACACTTATTTCTGGTTATGGTAGGCACATACAATACCTTGCTCAATAAGTTCATATTGCCATATGAAGTCTTTACATTGCCTATGTTCTCCACTGGATGCCTTGCATCATCTCTTGTTTGGAATTCATGTCTATTCCTTGGATCATCCAAGTATGAGAGTAGAGTTGCATTCCTTGCTACATGATTTGAGCAACCTAAGTCTATATAGATTAGATGTTCATCTGTTTTACCTTGCTTCATAGTCATATTCTCCTTCCTCTATATCCTCCTTAATAATTATTGTTGTTGTATATGTTTTTGTTGTAACCATTGTTGTTGTTGAATCTTCCTCTTGAGCTTCCATATTCACCTCTGTTGTAGCCTCTTCCTCTTTGGTTTCTAGGGTTCTTGAAACAATTTTTAGTAATGTGGTTAGTTAAGCCACATATGGCACATGAAGAGGAGCTTTGAGATCTCCCCCTACCTTGTCTTCCTCCTCTACCTCTTCCTCTTGAATCTCTACCTCTACCTGCAAAGTTTGCTTGAGAGGTACTACCTTCATAATCAGATTTTTTACTCTTTCCTTTACCATCCTTACTCTTGTTCTTATTTGTATAGAGGGTAGATGATTGATTACCTCTTGATTTGTCTCCACTCTTCATAAGCTTTGCCTCATGTGTGAACAATTGTCCCATGAGAGAGTTGAAGTCAAGAACCTACATGTCCATGTATAGGTCCATGGTTATGGTGAAAGCTTCCCATTTGTCATCTGCCTTTAATCCATTGATAACTTGCCTTACTATCTGCTCTTCATCAATGACTTCTCCAATGCTCCCAAGCTGATCTGCTAGGTCCTTCATCTTGGTGACAAAATCAGTCAAACTTTGCTTGGGCATCTTCTTGAGTGTGGTAAAATCCATCTAGAGTCTATTCTTCCTAGCCTTGGTACTTGACGAGAAGAATTGTCAAGAGCATTCCAAGTCTCTTGTGAAGTCTTGGAATTCTTGATGTGTGGAAGTGAAAAATCAAAGATTGATTTAAGAATGTATGACTTGGCTAGAACATCCTTTGAGCACCATGTGGTTAACCTATCTTGTTCTTCTTGAGTTGGTTGTCCTTTGCTTCTAAGGATTGGCATCATCTCATCTCCAGAAATGTAATCATAGAGGTTCCTCCTCGAAGATATTCTTCCATTCTAAGAGACCAAGCTGAGTAATAACCTTGATCCAATTTGTCTATTGATGAAGGAAATCCATCTCCCATGTTGATTTGTTGTTGCTCTAGTATCACTATGAGGAGATGGTTTGGGTTAGTCTAGAGATGATCTAGTGTTGCACAATACCTACTCCACACCTACCAAGTTCACTTCAAAGATGCTTAGTAGAATCCTTTGGCTTCATATTGATGCATTTATACCCTATATGTACTTTGGAACATCATTCCCAAAAGTTTGCATCAAAATAGATAACTTGCATGTACTAGAAATGTGAGAAAAACTTCTATTTTGTGAATCCAAGTGCTCAGTGTTTTGCTCAAAGCTCATAACCTCGTATGAATTTACTAGAGAGATTTTGCACATATCTAATTCAAGTGTATAGCTAACCAACAAAATTTATTCATGAATTTAGAGGCACTATACACTGAGTAATAAGTTTAGCAATTCAAGGGGGGTCATCCCGACATTTTAGGAGCAAGGTGATGTGCAAACATAGTCAACTTCATCAATTCATATCTTACGATTGGCTCAACCAAAACTAAGTAAACTTGATACACATATAATAGACACTTCACTCTAACTATGCCAAGTTAAAATGCATCAAATGGTTAAGTACATATAGAAAAACACTCCTGCACGATCACTTAAATGATGAAGATATGATAGAGAACAGTAAACTGAAATGATCAAGAAGAATTGTATCAAATTATGTATGCTAATGAACATATGATACAAGAAAAGTGTAGTCAAATACTCATAAATATGTTGACTTCAAGATATGCTCAATGGTGTAGCTCAATAGCTCATATGCCTCGTGACTAAATCACCTCTTTTTATACTCACTTCTTGAGTTTGAATTTTGAATTTCCCTCACCTAAAAGTGTTCCTACACCTTAGGGGTGATTGAAATTGATTCCTCCACCAAAAAAGTCAAGGCTTGGCTTCTCCTCAATCTGCAAGATTCCTTATACTTTTACTTTTATATTTATCTATGGTAATTTAGTCAAAATAACAAGCATGTGTTCACATAAGGTTCCTCTTGTGAGATGAAGAGGAATATGGTGTAATCCTGAATATTTAGACAAGCACTTAGGCTTGCTAAATGTACCAACAATATGGTGGCTTCCCTGTCCATAAATCTTGCACCACTTTTAGACCTTTGGTAGTACTAAATGAAAGGTTAATCACATGAACTGCAATCAATATTGCTTTTGCCCAAAAGCCTTGTGAAAGGTTTAGATGATGCAGCATAGAAACTACTCTATCTTGAATAGTTCTATTCATCTTTTCAGCTACACCATTTTGTAATGGGTATAAGGAGTTGTAAACTCTCTATGAATTCCTCTAAACTGGTAGAAAAGGTTGAATTCATGTGAGGTATATGCACCCCCATTATTTGAACATAAAGCGTTGAGCTTAGTTCCTTTTTTAGTCTCAACTCAAGAAAGCCATTTTTTGAAAGTAGGGAGTACCGCATCCTTTGATTTCATCGGATATACCCAAACTTTTCTAGTAGCATCATATATGAAAGTGACAAAGTAAAGAAAATCACCTAATTACCTTGTGGGCATAAGACCACACATCTGTATGAACGAGATTGAAAGGCTGAATTGAAAAGTCAATGTGTGTTCTATGCATATTTGCTGTTTGCTTTCCATATTGACAATGCTCACAAAATGAAAAATTAGAGAAAGAAAACATAGGTAAGTAGCTAGAATGAGAAAGATTTTCCATTCCACTACGAGATATGGCCCAAACAACCATGCCAAATACAAGCCATAGGCTGTTCAATAATAGCTAACAAGTGTTCTTTCTATGATACAAATAAAGGATAAAGTGAGCCAACTTTTCTTCATTTTGCAATAACCATATTGCCCTTTGAGATGCTAAAGGGCGGAGCATAAAAAGCCACCTTGTAACCAAGGTTATTAGGTTGAATGACTAGCATCAAACATCGTGATAACGGAGGTAAATGGCATACATTATGCATAGTAAATTTTGAACTATCAATGAACTACACAACCACATCTCCAATCTTGACAACATCGCACTGATAAGAATCATCAAGTCTCACAATATCAAGAGACTTTCCTGCATAAGTAGAGAACCACTCTCTATGTGGTATCACATGGAAAGAAGCACTAGAATCTAGCAGCCATGTGTGGAAAAGAGCGTCAACCATAAGGGCCTCAGTAGGCATAGTACTGTCAAGTGTCAACACATTAGCATCATCAATAATAGCATTAATTTCTTCAATCTTCATGGTTGAAGTAGATGGTGCAGGTAACTGTTTAACATGCCCATCAACATTTTTCCATTTACCTTTAGCATTCTTTAACACATACCAATCTTTCTTCATGTGTCCTTTCTTATGAAAATAATGGCATTCAATATCCCTCTTCCTTGATTTACTTCTACTTTTATTTTGTTAACCATTCTTTTCCTTGTTCTTGCTCCTACTAAGTTGTTGATTCTTTCTTTGGTAAGAATCACAAACACTATATGCATCAACACTCTAAGTGCCAAACATAGTTTTTATACGAATCTCCTCACTCAAGAGGGCTCCACATATGTCATCATAAACTAGTTTACCACCAAGTGCACTGTTCCTAATAGCTTCGCAAAACATATCCTATGATGATGGCAGGGTGCATAACAACAAGACTACTTTCATTTCATTATCCATGTCCATTTTATGAGCCTGTAACTGGGAGAATATAGCATCAAATGCATTTAGATGAGCAGCAACATTGTTTGTATCCTTCATGCAAAGATCATATAAGTTTCTCATCAGATACACTTTGTTTGATGTCGTTTCTTTTTCATATGTATTGCATAACTTCTTACAAAGCTCCTCTACACTTTCACAATCCAATACTGTAAAGTAAACATTATCTGCCAGGTGCAATTGAATGGTAGACCTAGCCATTTCATCTAACTCATCACAATCATCTTCATCCATGTCAACTACTCTTTGAGATTCCTTTTATTCATTGCCTTCTCTAAATCAGCACATCTTTAATCTGATTCTTCCATAGAGCAAAGTTTGAGCCATCAAAATTTTTAATCTCAAAATGGCCTTTGCCCTGCAAGTTATAGCTCCTCCTCAAAACACTGGCACTAGACCGTGATCCAGTAGACATGCTTGAGACCTTTGATGCCATGATGATAGAGAACTGAACAGAATGATAATGGAGCTGGAGGAGTCCAAAACACCACTAAGGCTCAAAAGAGGATGACCAAGTGTCAAATTTTGGGAAAACTTTAGCAGAGGCTTCCCATAAAAATGAATTAATGGATAATAATGACCAACCAAAAAGGATTATGTGAGAATAAATGTGCTCACACCAATAAGTGTATCAAGGAGTAAATCGACCACTATATAGTTGAGAAAACCAAAAATCTAGGAAAAGTTTACTAGAGTATGCTCAACAAAATGAGCATATGGCCAGTGTCAAAGTCTCATAAAACTATAAGTACTGACATGTTTGCCTGCATAGTGAATCACTAACTCCATTGCATATAATCAGTTACCCGAAAGAAGCCAACTAGGCTTATCAAGCACCTATGAATAACTAGCATACATCTCCTATGGTGAGGTTGGGTAAGTCTCCACCTGCATCACCAAAGAGACCCTGACATTTGGGTGTCTTCCAGTTAAGAAAACCTCACCACGACCTTGAGGTTGGGTAAGTCTCCACTTGCATTACCAAAGATACCCTAACATTTGTGTGTCTCCTAGTTAAGAAAACCTCACCATGACCTTCTTTATCAATCATAAAAGGCTTAATGCAAAAACGTAACTGCTATATCAATGACCACATGGACGTACATAAGTAGTATCCAAAGAAGCATACATAGTGTGTACGTGCTCAATATATGCAGTAAAATGGCACTAAAAGGCTGAATTCTCTACCCCAAAACTGGCCAACAACACGTGCAAGTGTCTATCAACTCTATTCTTTAGACGATGATGAATATAAAGCAATAGTCTTTTAATCAACTTTCATTTTAACAAAGAAACATGGTGGCTAACAAAATTTGACCTAAATCACTTTTGAGGCTATGATGATTTTTGAAACGCTTGCTTGAAATGATTCCAGCTAAAGAAAAATGTAGCACAAATATTTGAATTCTTGCCGAATAATGGACAAAAACAAACCAGGGAGTGCAGGAGTATGTCACAAGTTTGCATAGTCACCTTCGATAGTTGCTTTAGGCAAATGCTAATTTACCAAATGATGTCATCACACAATGGGTTATCAATGGTCTTTGTTGGTGCGTGACAACCATCAATTGATGTTTTAGACAAATATTTGAAGTCAAAGGATGAAGCAAAGACCAATATATGAAGCTTGAAGTTAGTGCATGATCACAAAATGAAGTCTTGTATATACATGTACACTAGACTTGTAATTAACTCACTTATACCTTTGTTATGGTCAAGAGTTAGGACATATATGCCTATATATACAAGTAAAAAGTTGGGGCATGTATGAGAGATGAATGAATGACAAGTTGTAAGAGTCATTAGACATTTTAGAAGAGAAGAGAATATCTCTCATCAAACAAATGTAATGTTTTTCTGAATAGAAGAAACATTGCACCCGATATTTTGTTGAGTGCTCCTTCTGTGCTTATTCTTTTGTACAAGTCTAAGTCTATAGTTGAGTGACCTTTGTATAAATTTTTAGATCCTAATTGTGATCAGGCTGAGTCTGCATTATTCTTTGCACAAGAGGAGGAGTCCGCTTGCCTTTGAGCCTATTCTTCCATGATTGAGTTCTTCTGGAACATAGAGCTTTTGACATAGAAAACATCCTTTTTTCTAAGATTACTCCTAGAAGAGCTAGGAGAATGTGTGACATCTGGATTTGTGAGCATGCAATTCTCTAATTCTAATGTGATGCATTGTTCCTGTACCCAAAGTTGATGAAGTTGACTTCTTAGGTTCAAGTTGATTGCATGGTCATAAATCCAATCTTGACCCAAGACAAGTGGCTCTGTAAGGTCTTCATCTTGACATACTAACACTTTGACTCTCATTGGGACATCTTGAAGGTAGCTGGGGATCTTCACCTCGCCCAAACAAGGGGTCTCCACACCTCCCAACCTTATGAGATATGCTTCTATGGGATTGATGTTCAACTGAAGATCTTGGCAGTATGAGAATCTGACTCCACTATCTGCCGCACCTGAGTCAATCAACACTCTCACTGTCCTTACATTCGTTCCTTGTCCTACCTCTATGGTCATAATGGAACATCAATCGATTATTCAAGAAGCAATTGCACCTGATGTTTGACACATGGCCATGTGATATTTGGGGGCCTCAAGATTGACATCTAGACCTGATCGCCTTAATTTATTTCACTTAATGTGCTCTCTGGCCTATGCCTGTGCCTCTTCTCTGACCCTTAACTTTTCTTCTTTTTGCTTCTTACCAGTGTTGAGTCTCATTAGCATATCCTCTATAAGAGGCTCCTGATATAGCTTGACTCGGCATCCACTTATATAGCTTGGCAAGATGTCACCTTCTAGGGTGGCCAATTGAATCGCACCACTAGTGGAAATTCTATTAATGATTATGGGTCCATATCCTTGTTTCTCCAATTTACGGGCATGTTGTTTTAGTGTCTACACCAAGACTAGGTCTGCCTCCTTTATCCTTGATGTGTGCAAGAAGGTATGCCTTTTGTCTTTTCTTTGTGGCATAGATGCCTACTGCCACTCATAGCCTCGTCTCACCTAAGCGTTCTAGATCAAAGATCCTAGAGGACAACTCATGTCCATTCCACTCATGCTCTTGTGTTACTTTTAAAGCTGGGATTAGGAAATCTAATGGTAGCATAGCTTTTTGTCCAACGACCATCTCAAATGGGGTGGCATTGAGTACTGTTTTGTAAGCAACTTTGTAAGCCCACACAGCATGATGAAGCTGTTTGTCCCAATAAGACCATTTATTATTTACCAATTTAGTTAATACATTACATAGGATCTTGTTTGTGCTCTCAACTTGTCTATTAGCTTGTAGATTATAGGTGGAAGACTTCTTCTGTATCACCAAGAATTCTTGAAGAAGGTTTTCAATGACCTCGTTCAAGAAGTGTGTACCTTTATCACTTACTAACTCTATCGGTAATCCATATTTGGTGAACACATTCTCAAATAAGAACTTAGCTATTGTTTGAGAATCATTCTTTGTTGTGGCTTGTACTTCCACCCACTTTGTAAGGTAATCTATGGCTACAATAATGTACTCTGCATGGGAGTTTCTAGCTGGGGGATTAATAGGACCTACAAAGTCTATACCCCACTTTGAAAATGCACATCCTCCCATCATTGGCCGCAAAGGCATCTTGTCTTTTCTAATTGGATATTGTGCATGTTGGCATGTGTTGCATTTCTTCACATAGGTATGTGCATCCATATGAAGAGTGGGCCACCATAGTCCTCAGAAAAGAATGGTCTTAATTACTCGGTCAGGCTCAAAGTGTCCACCTACAACACCACTATGTGCAGTTTCTAAGACTTTCAAATAGTCTCATTCATGAGTGCGCAATCTTAAGTAACCATCTTTGCCTCTTCGATATAGGTTGTCTCCTACTAAGGCTTAGTCTTGAGCCTCTTGCTCCATGCTTGGTTTTCTTGCTACACTAGCCTCACTAGGTAGTGTTCCAAATCTCATAAACTCTACCAATTGAGCACTCCAATCTGGAATTAATGACACATGATAAAGAGTGGCATGATCCACTTGAGGTCTCTCGTGGCACATTGGACAATTCTTAATCCACTCATTTATTTCTTTGTCCATGCTAGGCCAATACACTCTTAAACGTTTTAGATTTTGCAATGTTCATTGTTTAGAATAGTGACTTCCTAGCAATCCTTAATGGGCTTGTTGCAACCAACTACCATGTTCATCGTCCTTGACACAACAATCTAGTACACCCTCTATGTCTTGTTTGTAGATACTTCCTACTAATATTTGATATTTTTGTGATCTCACAATTTCATCTTTGTTCCTTTTCACATTCTTATTTGCAGGTCCGGAGCTTAGGACTAGTACCAACTTATTTGCCCATTCAGGAACAACTTCTAAATTGAACAGATAAGCATCAGGCAACTTGTCAGACACTCCTTGTGCTGGCTCTCTTGAAGTGATATGAGAAAGATGATCCACCCTCAGGTGGTTCTTACCTTTCCTAATAACAACTTGAAAGTCATATTCCATTAGTAAGAGGAACCATCTTAGTAAGCATCCTGTATTGCAAGGTTTATTGACCAAATACAATAAATCTTGATGATCAATGAAAAAATTGAACTTATTGGCTAATAGGTAGCATCTAAACTTCTTCACGGCATATACCATACCTAAGCCTTCTCTTTCAATTGTGGTATAGTTTTTTTTAGCTGTGTTTAGTTGTCTACTAGCATATGCGATGGGAAAATCTATAATTCCTTCACCTGTTGGTTGTGCTAGCACACATCCTATTGCATGATTGGAAGCATCCATATGGACATGGAGTGCTTTATTCAAAACAAGAGTGGTCAATATTGGTGTTGTGCACAAACATCTCTTCAGCTCATTGAAGGATTTTTTGTATTCATCATTCCATTCAAAATTTGTCAATAAGGCATAAAAAAGTTTAGTTATGATTGCATACATGTGGATAAACCTGCGGTAATATCCACAATGGCCCATGAAATCTTCTACCTCTTTAACATTCCTTGGTCTTGGCAACTCTGTTATGGCTCTTGCTTTATCCTCATCTATTGATATTCCGTTCTTAGAAACAATGTGACCCAAGATTTTACCTTGACATACCATGAGCACACACGTTTCTAGGTTTAGACACACTTGATATTCTTTGCACTTGCTGAAGATCTGTCTGAGCTCAGGGATGTGGTATCTTCTTAGTTGGGAATGAGCACATAAATCATCCACATATACTTCTAAGATCTTTTGCAAGGACTCTTTGAAGACATGACACATGAGCCTTTGGAATGTTGCAGATGCATTGGTGAGACCAAATGGCATCACACGAAATGCAAAGATTCCTCACTCTATGCAAAAGGGTGTTTTGTGTTGATCTTATAGGGCAATGGCTACTTGGTTGTCGCTGGAAAATCCATCAAGGAAGCTATAAACTTCCTTGCCTGCAACACGCTCCAATAAATGCTGGGTGATTGGAAGCGGATAGCTATCTCTTATTGTAGTGGCATTAACTTTTTTAAGGTTACTACACACTTGCAACTTTCCGTTCTTCTTGGTCACCACTACAATGGTGGACACCCAGTCAGTATGCTCAATCTCATACATAAATCCAACTTCAATCAGTCTGTCAATTTCTTCATTTATTTTAGCTGCATACGTGTCATTATATGCGTAGGGTTTGTGTTTGGTGGGCTTGACATCAGCTATCATGGGGATCGTATGAGAGCATATTTTTGGATCTACTCCCTTCAAGTCTCTGTAGTGCCATGCAAACATGTCCCTATATTCCCTTAACAAAGCTACAAGCTCTGCTTCTTCTTCTGCACTTAGGTCATCTCCTATATATGTACATCACTCTTCGTCCTCTTCAATGGTGACTACAATTTTTTTGGTCTTTTCTTTATTCTTATATGCTTCTCCTGTAATGGCCTCTCTCTTAGGCATTCGTTCCAAAATTTTTCGATCCTCAACTTCATATTTCTTGAAGTTTTCTGGTACTTCAAACAATGATTCCTCCTCTTCTTGTTTTACTTCTTTTCTTTTCTTTTTCTTTTGACCACCTCCACTACCATCTTTTGAATTTACTGTTTTGATGCTTGTGAGAGGTTCTTCTTCTTTTTGATTAAACACTCCTACATCTTCTAGATAGTGCTTTTCTGAGTTAAAGCAACTATCCATCATAATGGACTCTAGATCATCATCGTTCTCTTCTTCTTCTATGAAGGCACTAGGGTCACATTCTTCTAGCACGGGCTTGCACATGAACACTGAAATATCATAACCCTCCTCATCACAATGAGGTGTCCATTGTTCTTCATTAAGAGCAATGTCCATGGTGGCCAAGATTTCTACCCAAACATGAGGCTCAAATTCCTCATCTAGAAATATTATCAGTGTATAGGCTAGGTCTTTAATTAGTCTTTCTCCTTGAGAAGTTCCTTCTTCTCTCACCTTTAAGCATTTCTCCTCTTCCTCTATGACTTTGGACATCCACAAGTGAGTATCTTCATGCATCCAAGATGGATCCGGAGAACTTTCAGAATGCATAGAGATTGAATCTTCTTGACACTTGTGGATAGGATTTCACTATAGGGGTGGTGCATCTCTAAAGGAAGATTGACTTTGGTGGTGAC
Source organism: Ceratopteris richardii (assembly GCA_020310875.1). Taxonomy (NCBI): domain Eukaryota; kingdom Viridiplantae; phylum Streptophyta; class Polypodiopsida; order Polypodiales; family Pteridaceae; genus Ceratopteris; species Ceratopteris richardii. The sequence goes on from CM035427.1 coordinate 3,790,177, forward strand.
CAATAAGTGCTCCAAGTACAAAGAGTTGGTTCCCCAATCTTGCATTATTTGCAATTGTCGTAGGAAGGGTCTTCCTAGGATCATCTCATAGACATTATTTTACCAAAGTCACATATAGCAAAGGTATGTTCAAAATCTATACCACAAGTGGTTAGAGTTATCCCTTCTAGAAATCCTAGAGGTATTTCAACATGGCCATCAGCCATTTGAAGCTTCATTCTAGTTGGTCTTAATTTGGGTTTGCCCTATTGCTTCCATAAAGAGGTGGTTGCAATTGCAACACCTGCACCTGAATCTATGATCGTTTTGGTTGTGTAATCTTGGTAGGGGATTAGAAGATAAATATTACCTTCTTCACCTTCACTCATGTCTCCTATTTTGTCTAGAGGTAGCTCCAGTACTTTCTTCTTAGAGCCTGCTTTTGTCATATTGGAATCAAGTTCTAGAACTTGATCCATCACATGCTTCCACAACTCAGGTTTTACTTTGAGTAGCTCTTCTACGGTCAGATGACATTGAACCTTAGTGTTCTTCATGACATTAATGTTCCTTGGAACCACTGAGTCTTCATTTATTACCAATATTATGGGAGCTCTGATTTTAAGAGATTTAGATTCCCATGGGCCTGTGAATTATGGAAACTCTTGCAAAGAATTAGATTCAAAGTCTAATATTTAATCTTCTTTTTGCTCTACTTGGTTTATGTAAATAGATGGAATATCTTGGGGAAATTGATCATGAAGATCATCAATTTTAGGAATAAGAGGGGGATTACCCTTCTCCTTGGCCCATTTCTCCTCTTGTATTTCACGTAAAAACTCTTGAGAGTATTGTTGAATTGAAAGAGGTATTCCATCATCTGTGGAATCAGGAACATAAGCTTTTGTTGGCGATGAGATTTCTCTTTCAACCATTGGTTTAGCCTGTGGGGGTAAAGAAATCTGTGGCTTGTTTACCAACTACTCTAATCTTTCTGGTAAGCCCTGGCAATGCAAACACGGTTTCATAGAATTTATCTGATTAAAAAATTGATTGGTCTTGAGCATAGCTTAAGCTAGCTCTAACATTTTTATGCACATTTTTGTCCGTTGAATCTCTAAATCTACTCTAGGGTAACTCTTGTCTAGGTTTGCAATTGTTGGCCCTTCTTGAAGTCGAGCCAGGTGGCCCTTGAACATCAAGTCCAAGCCTTCTAGGGTTGGATCTACCAGAACAGACTTTGATTGTGGTTTATTTACAATAGATGGCGGGGTGAGATGAAGTGGAGTGGATGAAGTTTTGGCATGCTAGGGGTTTTGAGATGATATGTCTTCTTTTTTTTTTTTGCATCTTTCACGCTTCCTTCTAGTTCAGATAACTTTTTATTCCACTTACGATTTGCCTTCTCCCTGGTATCCATCCATGTTATTGTTTTCCGTTTACTAGGCTCCCCTGATTCACTTGACTCCAATTGTTCAGCTTGTTTATCTTGTTTTAATGTTTGTGCCCTAGTAAGTGCCTATACAGGAGCCACCTTACTGCTACTTGAACTTGAATCCACGACTAAGACTACCACATTAATGGGTGTTACTAATTTGGGCACACTAGAGGGGTTTCTTAGACAATCTCTTGGGAGATGTTCCTTGCCGCACTTAGGACAAAAGACTTGTATTGTGATGTTTTGTCCTTGTCCCGGAGTTGGTGAGTGGAGACATTCATGAATAAAATGGTTGCCTTGATGTTTGTTATTGATCTTTGGAGTTGTCCTCTCCAATCATTTAGCATAAGAATTAACAAAACATCTTTATTTTGTCACTCCTGGAAGTATTCTTGAGACCACAACCCCTTCTAGATGATAGAATCACAGAAATGAGAGAATAATGGCTAGATTTCTGAGAATAGTGAAAATGAAGAGGAATTTCTAGGGTTTGACTTATCTAAAGCAAATCTTCACCATTTTCCACAATCTTGGTGTCTAATACATGCTATTTTCTCAGTAGAATACATTTATGAAATCAAAACTAAAAAAAGTCACCTGTACCATACAGACAAGACAATCATGATTCTGTACCAACAGACAATTTTCAGTTTTCAACATCTTTCTTCATACAATTCTCACTCAATACATCATTAATCATTCATACACCTTACTCAGTATTACACAAATGAAGCTCACAAATCTCCATGACTACACAAGCAATAGACTCACAAATCAAAGAAACCACACAAAGAGGAGAAACACGATTTTCAACAAGAAACTCTCTCTATTCACTTGGATAGCATATACAAATGATCAACCAACCAACTCAAAATAGAGGAAATTGTCTTATATACATTTTCAAGTGTCCCTTTTCACACTTGAAATTTGGTTCTTTCCTCTTTAATTCTAAAAATATGCTATCTAGGAGTTTCCAAAAATTCTAGAAAAATTACATAAGATTCTATGCTACATAAGGAAGACTCTTCCTTATTTTTACATCAGTTTGCATAAATAATTTTACAAGTTTTTGGCATTTTACAATTATTTCCTATAAAAAATACTTCAAAAAATGCATCTTCCAACATCCTTCCCCTCCTAAACCTTTTGGCTCCTGACAAAAGACTTTCCTGCTACACATATCCTGCAAGCTTTTCCTTCATTTCTTCTTTCTTTGATATACTTGTGACACCAAATCATGACTCTTTCTTTCAGTAATGTTCAGATTATTCACCATCTCAAACAATGCTTTTCTCCACTAAACTGCAGCTTCTGGTTTATCAATGACATCCTTTTTTAAATACTCTGTATAGGCGGCTTCATATGCTGTGAGTCGAGATTTTGTAACAAATGATAAATTTCCAAATATTTCTGACTCTCTCTCAAAAAACCCATAATCGAAGGCATCTTCAAAAATTTGCAAATAGTGACTGCCCAAAAATATTATCCTACTGTAATAAGCCATTAAGCATATTCTGTCAGGTGTCTCACTTAGATCAAACAATAAAGCATCTGTAGGAGAATTGAAACCAATATAGTTCAAGACTCTGACATCTGTATCTGTGTATGTCTCTATACATGCCAAAATTAATCTCATTATTCTGATCAATAATATACAAGCAGGGTCATTCACATCTTTGTATGTAGCAATAACTGACTCAGCTGTATCCACCATGTATTTTTTAGTAGGCCATGTACCTGCCTTTGGACCTGCTATTTTTGGGAAATTCAGCCATTTGGGTGGGATTTGACCTTCTTTCCTTCTTTCCCAGAAGACTGTCCATTCTCTCCTTCTAGCTACAGGGCATTAAGCTGGATTAATTTTCAAATGAATGGGTGCTTCTTTCCATATCTTTCTGCATTCTTTATTGGCATCCAACCACTTATTCCTCCACTTTGGATTAGCTCTTTCAAATAATTCTTTGGTTACATTGATATCCTCTTCATACTCTAGATATTTGCCTCCTTTATTGGTGTGTATTTGATTGGCACCACATTTGTTGGTATGGGAGGTTGTTGCCCAAGCATAGGTCTTGGTTGCTCAGTATATCCTGATTCTCTTTGAGTTACATAATCTCTCTCCTTTATGGGTTGTTTATATAGAAACATTCCTCCCTGGTATGATTTGTCCATTTTCTCTCTAGTGTACAATATTTGAGTGTTTTCCTATCTTGCAAATATGGTGGCTTTTGATATGGGCATTGTTGTGCCAAATGATTTTCTCCACAATTGTAGAATTTTTTATTTGTGTTCATCCTAGAGTTTATTAAATTGGTTTTGGTACTTACCTCTAGGGCTTTAGCAATGGCTTGAGCCAATTCTTCTGCTGGTGGGATTTTATCTTTGTTTGATCTAGGTTGATCAAATGCTGACAGATCCTAGCCTCTATTATCTTCCAGATCTATTGCTTCTTTCACACAAGCTCCTAGGTCAAGGCATCTCCTATAGTACACTAGGGTTCTTAGTTGGGCACTTCTTAATCCCTCAATGAATAAGGATACTTGTCTTGCCATGGAAGGTACCTCCTCTCTTGGACACCTGTCAATGTATTGTTTAAACCTCCTAGCTGCCTCTCTAACATTTTCATCCTTTTGTTGTTTAAAGCTATGTATCAGTGTGGCTGTGCTATGTTTTATTCCAGTTTTTGAAAATTCCCCTATGAAGGCTTCTAAGAAGGATTCAATATCTAGGTACATCTCCTTTTTCAAAGGAATGAACCAAGATAAGGCTGGTCTTGTTAGGGTTAGACCAAATGCTTCAAATTGGACTTTGTAATCCTCTACCTCTTCAGCTCTGATTAATTGTCTAAACTCAGCAGCATGAGCATGAGGATCAGAATATCCTTCATATTGATTTTTCATGCATTTGGCTACTTGATATGATCTAAGCATTCTACTCTGATATTGCCAATGATGTCTTCTCCTTAGAGGAAAGTCACTAATTGCTTCTGGTTCCTTTTCAAAAGGATTTGGGGAAATATGTGTTCTTGTACCTTGTTGTTGCTCATTACTGTTGTGAGTTTCTTGTGGCCTTGGCAAGTCTGATTGCCGTAGGTTCTGTTCCCAAGGTCTTTTGTCAGCAAATTGTCCTAAATCATTTGAATTTTTTGGGTCTTGTGAGAAAATGTAGACACATCCTTGCCTATCTTCATATCTACCATCCTTGAATTGAGCTACTGGTGTTATGTTCAGGGGAACTTCTAAATTTCTCAATCTAATGAGAAATTTATGCATCCCATCTTGATATACATAGGTTCCAAACCTATTTGTATACATGTATTTGAGGATATTTCTAAAATCCCCAGTTCCAATGGGTTCATTTGTTTCATTTAAATTTTCCATGTTGTTTTCTTGCTCTAAATTTCTTTTTTGCACTTCCCCCTCCACTGATTCTATTTCCTTCCTTCCTAAGTTTTGCTTGGTATGTGAGTTTAACTTGTTCCCAGACTTAAGGATCATTCAATTAATTTTCACGATTTTGTGCTTAGAGTCGTGTTTTCCATGATTTTTAGGTCAGAATCGTGTTTGCCACGATTTTGTGCTTAGAGTCGTGTTTTTCACGATTTTCAGGTCAGAATCGTGTTTGCCACGATTTTGTGCTTACAATCGTGTTTTCCACGATTTTCAGGTCAAAATCGTGTTTTCCACGATTTTGTGCTTAGAATCATGTTTTTCACGATTTTCAGATCAAAATCGTGTTTTTCACGATTTTGTGCTTAGAATCGTGTTTTCCACGATTTTCAGGTCAAAATTGTGTTTGCCACGATTTTGTGCTTAGAATCGTGTTTTCCACGATTTTCAGGTCAAAATCGTGTTTGCCACGATTTTGTGCTTAGAATTGTGTTTTTCACGATTTTCTGCTTAAAATCATGTTTTCCACGATTCTGTGCTCAAAATCGTGTTTTTTACGATTTTGTGCTCACAATTGTGTTTTTCACGATTTTGTGCTCAAAATCGTGTTTTCCACGATTTTCAAGTGACAATCGTGTTTGCCACGATTTTGTGCTTAGAATCGTGTTTTCCACGATTTTCAGGTCAAAATCCTGTTTGCCACGATTTTCAGGTCAAAATCCTGTTTGCCACGATTTTCAGGTCAAAATCCTGTTTGCCACGATTTTGTGCTTAGAATCGTGTTTTCCACGATTTTCAAGTCAAAATCGTGTTTGCAACGATTTTGTGCTTAAAATCGTGTTTTTCACGATTTTCTGCTTAAAATCGTGTTTTCCACGATTCTGTGCTCAAAATCGTGTTTTTCACGATTTTGTGCTCAAAATCGTATTTTTCACGATTTTGTGCTCAAAATCATGTTTTTCACGATTTTGTTCCCAAACAATCGTGATTGCTCACGATTGTAAACAACACGATTTTCTTATGAAAATTGTGTTCTGGGAATCGCGATTTTGTACTAAATTCAGAGAATCGCGATTTTGTGTTTGACTATAGAATCGCGATTCTGATCAATTTTTTGGAAATTTTTAGATAATGATTTTTAATAATTTATCTTACCTATAGAATCGCCATGTCTCTTCTCTATCATGCAATGAAAGAAACCTTTCAAAATCTCCTTATTTTCTTACTAAAACACAAAAAGTTCACAATCGTGATTCCGTGTTTTCCTAATATCTCCTATTTTTTTATGTGTTTTTGATCCAAACAATTGAAAAAGATGTGACCAAATAACTTTGAAACTTCTTACCTTGCTTGCTTGAGTAAAAATTTCTTCAACAAATATTTCTGCAGAAGGTCGCGATTCTGTGCCTGTTCTCTCTCTCTCTCACTCACTCAAATGAGTTTTTCTAGTCAATTCCATGTTTTTATAGTGTTCAGAAAATCGCGATTCTGTGCAATTTTCCTTGTTCTTAACTTTTTTACTTATCCAACTCTATCCTTCCACCAATTTATGATTTTTAATCCTTATTTCTCAATTTTTCCTTGATTTATTCATACCTCTTAGCTACTGATGAAAATCACGATTTTGTCCTTTTCTACCTCTTTCTCTTTGATACTCACCCTTCCCTGATTTTTTGAAAATTGCCTTTCCCCTCTTTCTAAATATTGATGAAATCTCTTGCAATTACCTTTCTCTTAGAAACCCAAATATGCTGACAATTCCAGAAAACTCTTCTCTTACAGAAAATCGCGATTTTGTGTAGAGAATCGTGTTTTCCTTGTTCTTACTATTTTGTGCAAATTTGAGTATTCACTTCTCTTGTTCCCCTTCAGTACCCTTTACTTACTCCAATTCAACAACCACCTGAAATTTTACATCCCAATCAAAACATTGTTCAGAAAATCGCGATGCTCTGCAGGAAATCGTGTTTTTCTGATTTTCTGGTTTTCTGACAAATTTTTGCTTTTCTTTCACTTGTTGCCTAATACTCTTATCAACAAAACTCGAGTCCAATTTCCTACAAAGAAAAGAAATTTGTTTGATTGTTTTTGATGAGTTTATGAATTTTTTTAGTAATTTGCCCTAAATCAAGGTAAACACTTCACTTAGGGTTTATTGTTTGTGGATCCCTTGATCCTATGTTACTTGATTGGTTATACTCTCCTATGCTTTGGCTATCAAAACAGTTCATGAGAAAACTTCCCAAAAGAAGAATTTGTGTTAAGAAATGCCAATATCCATTTTTGCAAAGATAAACTCAAACATTTCTCTTTTCAAGATGCAATTCAATTTTTCTCAAGAATTTTTTGCTTTGACTTGGCTACAAATGAATCTTATCTACTTGCATCTAGCTACTTTACTTGACTTTTCCTTCATGTAACCATGTTATCTTTCCAAAATCAACAATGTTGCCTAGTACTTGGTCCAAAAGCACTCTAAAAATGCAAGAATAGACACATGTTACCTTATCTTCACCTTTCTTGATTCAACTTTTCACACACCTGCACTTTACTTCAAAAAATGAGATGAGCAACTATCAATTTACAAAAATTTCAGCACTTCCAATTCTACAAGATGATCTATTGGTTTCTTTTCCCAAAAGACAAACAAAGACATCTACCTTTTCATGTTCACATTTCTTGATTAAAGAGTTTTACCTTTTCCTTGTGTTCATTACCATCATCATTAGAAGATCCAGCAAGGTCCAACTTCAATGAAGCTTTTGAAATACTCCCCAACAACGACGCCAAAAATTGTTTGTTATTGATCTTTGGAGTTTTCCTCTCCAATCATTTAGCATAAGAATTAACAAAACATCTTTATTTTGTCAATCGTGGAAGTATTCTTGAGACCACAACCCCTTCTAAATGATAGAATCATAGAAATGAGAGAATAATGGCTGGATTTCTGAGAATAGTGAAAATGAAGAGGAATTTCTAGGGTTTGACTTATCTAAAGCAAATCTTCACCATTTTCCACAATCTTGGTGTCTAATACATGCTATTTTCTTAGCAGAATACATTTATCAACTCAAAACTCAAAAAAGTCACCTGTACCATACAGAGGAGACAATCGCGATTCTGTACCAACAGACGATTTTCAGTTTTCAACATCTTTCTTCATACAATTCTCACTCAATACATCAGTAATCATTCATACACCTTACTCAGTATTACACAAATGAAGCTCACAAATCTCCATGACTACACAAGCAATAAACTCACAAATCAAAGAAACCACACAAAGAGGAGAAACACGATTTTCAACAAGAAACTCTCTCTATTCACTTGGATAGCATATACAAATGATCAACCAACCAACTCAAAATAGAGGAAATTGTCTTATATACATTTTCAAGTGTCCCTTTTCACACTTGAAATTTGGTTCTTTCCTCTTTAATTCTAAAAATATGCTATCTAGGAGTTTCCAAAAATTCTAGAAAAATTGCATAAGATTCTATGCTACATAAGGAAGACTCTTCCTTATTTTTACATCAGTTTGCATAAATAATTTTACAAGTTTTTGGCATTTTACAATTATTTCCTATAAAAAATACTTCAAAAAATGCATCTTCCAACACTTGACATCTAAAACATGGTCCTCTAGGGGGTTGTGGTCTTACGTGTCTCGATTGGGGCCTGGTGCTAGGATTTATATACATGACATTGGAGTATTCTGGATCCCAATTTTGTTCCATAGGTGGTGCCTCATATTGATAGGAATGAGTCTCACTATGCTTTGGTGACTCTGTGTAATAAGCTTGTGGACTATCTTCATGGGAATAGTTTGAACTATGAGCATGAGAGTCATTGTCTAGGACCAATGGGGTTAGCGGCACCAATGCTCTATTAAGACTTTCCTCTTCCACTACATACTTAACTGGAATCACATTGGCACGAGTTGATGGTTGGTCTCCTAGGAATGGTTTTGGCCTATATGGTGCCTGATATTGCTGTTGTGGCCTATAATATGGCTGTTGGTATTGATTCTGATACCTACCCTGCTCGTAAGTTTGCTGGTAATTTTGTTTGATAGCCTGCCTATTGTATGGGCAATCTTGAGTCGTGTGATTTGTGTATTTTCTCTCAATTATGCACTATGGAGCATTCAGGTTTCCTTGGGGTTGAGCCATCATCGCATAAACATTAGCCATGTGGTCTCCTCCATAAGTGTACCATCGCTTCAACGAGGTGACCCTTGGTGTTTGTCTATTTTGAACTCCCAACTTCTTACCAACCTACTTAGCTATCTCATCTATCTTAGTTGGAACTACAACAGATCGGCCGTATACTGAGGCTTCTATCGAGGAAAATGAACGGGCGCGATTTTGCCCCGACGTCGGTGTAAGGGTCCGTGTAGGCGTCGAAACCAAAGCATCGGTATGAGTGCCGATATAAGCATCGGTATGAGCGTCGGTATAAGCGACGGTATACACGACGGTATAAGCGACAATATAAGCGACGATATAAGCCATGGTATGCCCCTGGGCAAAATAATCGGTATAAGCATCGGTATGTGCCTGGGGATATCGACGCTCATACCATCACCTATACTGACTGTTGCAGAGCTAAAAAGAGCACAAAGCAAAGAAAAAGACGGGCCCCAAAATTTTTCCGATTTGGACATCATATTTCTGTATCATAATCATTCTTGTAATATATTTCCTGTTGTAAATGCACTAGAGGAGTCCTCTAGATGCATCCCCACAGAAGATTAGAGATTTACCCATGTAAAATAGTAGGAAATTAGTCTTTTAGTGAATAAAGTGCCGGTCTCTTGTGTGAAAGGACCATTTTTAGGGCACTAGTATATAAGTCAAATGTGACTCTTTGTAAAGAACTTTTTTGCCATTGTGAGAATAGAGAGCACAAAAATTCGAATTTGTGTCTTCTTCACTCCATATCTTCTTCTCTGTGAGCTTGTATGCATGTGTATTGCTTGGAAAGAGTGCTTGGGTGTGTTGTCTATCCATGAAAGTGTTTATTTGCTGTAGGTAAGGTGTGTGCGAAGTGTAGGAAGTGCTGAAGTGTAGGAAAGTATTCCCACAACTCACTATTTTGCTCATAATTTAAAGTAGGAGCGTCAGAATTGAGTGAAATGACTGCCATTGGATGCGTCTTCTCGAGAGCTTCGAAACGCATATGCTATTCGCTATATTTGGAGTTCAGAGCTGGGAGAAAAGTCCAAAATACTGACGGCTACTGCACCAAGTATCGTTTGGCCATGACCAACAGTTGAAGCTTGTTTGGATAAGTCTTTACCTTATTTACACTCTTTGAGTAGTTCCTTTGCATTGATCATTACAGGATTGCATGTCCTCATACACTCGGCTAGGTTTGTATACTCTTTGGATTGATAATTAAAAGCGTGTATCCCCACTATATGCACTTGAGAGGGGATTGAGGTATAGTCTCTTTCTCCGCAAGTCCCTAAGTTGGTGCTTAGGTCAACACACTTTTTGGCGCCGTTGCCGGGGAGTGACGAATCAAACCGAGGCATTCGTGTGATGGTAAGTAGCTTTTTTGCATTGAAGTAAGTGGAGGAGTGGAAATTTTCTCTTCTTTGGTAAGTCATTTTCAGCCGCACTTGCTACTTCTCATTCTTGGAGTGTGTGTAGTGAGTTGTTAGTCTAGGGAAGTGAGTGGAAGGAGTAGAGAAGGAGTAGTTAGGGAGAAGGTCAAGTCCGGAGAGTAGGAGTTAGTCTTTGTTCAGTAAAGTTTTCTTTTTGAAAGTAAGAAAATCCCAAGTATAAAAGCCAAAAAAAGTCACTTTGCAAGTTACTTGCATTTTTGAGCAAGTATCGTGAGAGAAACCATCGAGTATCATGAGCTGTGGTCCGAGTCGTGGGAGCTGCGCAGAGCGATTGGGGTGTGATTAAAGTGTTGAGAGAGAGAGCTTGAGGTAAGCACATTCACAGATGCTCATATTTATCATTTGAATTCGGTTGTTAGAACCAAACGATCTGCGTCAGGTATCGTTTAGAACTTTCAGGGTAAAAAAGGTGTGTTTTGATTGATACAGAGAGTGAGGAGAGGGTAGGAGACCTTGTAAAACATCTGTGTGTAATCAAAACTTGAAAAATCTTAGCAAAAATTTTGAAAAAGGGTCAAGTATCGTTTTGCTCCACGGTCGAGTATCGCGATACTTCACAAGTATCGTTTTGCTACTGTGGTTGAGTATCGCGATATTTCCCTCTGATCGTGTATCGTTTCATACCGATCGCGATACTTGGTCAGAGATCGTTTTTGCTAGCGATCGTTGATCGTGTATCGTTTCATACCGATCGCGATACTTGGTCAGAGATCGTTTTTGCTAGCGATCGTTGATTGGGTATCGTTTCATACCGATCGCGATACTTGAGAAGTATCGTGTATCGTGTGTCGTTTCGGTCAAAGATCGGTATCGTCACTCAGAGATCGCGATACTTACTAGAGATCGCATATCGTTTGACCCAGAGATCGTTTTGATCAAAGATCGCGATATTCATCAGCGATCGTGTATCGTTTGGTTCAGCGATCACGATACCTAACAAGTATCGTGTATCGTTTTGCCAGCGATCGTCTGCGAGAGATCGTTTTGTGAGGTATCATTTTATCCGGAGTATCGAGTATCCTTTTCGTCAGGTATCGTGTATCGTCTGGTCTTCAGAGATCGCGATATTTGATCAGTGTCGTGTATCGTTTTGTCAGCGATCGAGTATCGTCTGTAGTCAGAGATAGTGGAAATTGGAGGTTAAGTATCGTGACTTGAAAAGTTATTTTCAGTCAATTTTTAGCCAACCTTCTTCCTAGAATTTTGACCCTTAGTGAAGAACCCCAGAGGCTAGAAGATTGCAAGGACTGATCAGAGTTGTTAGGTGGATGAACCTGAGATCCGGAAGAGTGCTAAGTAGCCGAAGAAGTGTCATATCTTCGGTAGGAAGCGCTGCCCAGGTTAGTCACCACTCTATTTACTCAGAATCCTCTAGTGATTCGGAAGGGGAATTACACATGGCTTCGGAAGACATGCAAGGTCCAACGCCAAATAGGAATTTCATGTCTACTGTTGAAGGGGAGTACCGTACCTCCTTACAATATGTGTCCACCAATGCCCAGGAAATCCCAATCTACCTGGATGGGTTAAACAGATCTGTTGCTAGGATGGTAACTTCCCAGAATGCCACAATTGTGCCCCGACCTGCTGTGAAGTATGAAGGAGGAGCATATGTAGATAAGATTGGTCATATCTATATTGTGACTGAATTTCCTGAGAGAATCAATGAGAGAGGAGAGTTTGTGGACCCCAACAACTCCGAAAGAACACAACATGAAGAGTCTATATCTACCCCGAGGGGCAGGTCTCAAGTGTCACGGGTCTTGAGAGGAGATTTGATACCTCAAGATGATTACCTGTTGGAAGTTTATATGATCCATTGATCAGACCTGTTGCTTCAAACTGACTTACCGGCTCAAGGGAGAGAAGAAAGCCCCATGACATTTTATGAGTTGAAAGACCCAGATGATGAAACTAGACTTACTTACTTGGATAAGGATCAAAGGAGATATTGGCCTGTGAGTGCCTTAGACAGGGCTCGACTAAGATACATGGGTACGCCTGTATTTCCTCAAAGGGGTCAGGCAACTACTTCACAAAATCCTTTTGGGAATCAACAAGAAACGGAGCAAACCACATCTGGACAGACCAGTCAACGAAGTGTGCCCAACCATACTCATGTACAGTTTGCAACTCCAGGAGTGCACACACACAATCAGGCCCATGCAGGGATAGGGAACCAGTACCGACCACCAACAAGACCACAACCACTGATAGGAAGACAGCCGGGAGTGCCACCATTACGACCAGCTATCCCAGTCTTCCCTGTGATGCCCAGACCACCTGAACCAATGAGAAGGCTGAGACCTATCCAAGTAGCTAAATGTGTAAGAAACCATTATGATGGGCTGGGAGAGCCCTATGATCATATCGCAGAATTTAAACAAGTTCTAAGAGCGGAGCAAGTAGAGGACTTCTTTGTGCAGTATGAGTCTTTTGGGCTCACCCTCACAGGGACTGCTCTAACTTGGTTCCAACCTTTAGATCCCAATCAATTTGGAAACATGGAACAATTCTTTCAAGAATTCATTGGAGAATTCACAAAGAGAGGGATTAAACACAATTCTGCATCTTTAATCCATAGCTTTAAACAAAACCCTAACGAAACTGTGAAGACTGCTGCCCAAAGATTCAATCAGTATGTGGATAGATGCCCAGTAGCTGAGAGACCCACTCAACAAAAGATGATTTCTCTATTTCTAGATGGACTTACCAACGGAACCCTAAGAACACTAGTGTATGTGAAGAGATTACAAACATTGAGTGAGTGTCTTCAAGAGTGCATTGATTTGGAAGACAACCTTGCCGAGGATCTCAAAGGTACCACCGACCACACTAAAACAGAAGATTTAAAGAGCACTATCACGTCCAACTCCAGTAACATGGAAGAATTAGCAGAATTATTAGCAAAGAAACTAGGAGTTCAGGGACAGAGAGCTTATCAAAACCCAGCACAAAGATTGCCTGTGCTACGAAGATGTAATTTATGTGGAGGAGAACACCCCACACACTTGTGCGTCCGAGGAGGGGCCGGTGCACAACCTACGTATCCATACTACAGACAGCAACAACAAGGGACTTCTTCATACTGCCACATCGAGCAAAAATACACCAATCACACCACTGAAAACTGTCCCTTCAATAGGCAAGCACGGCCTATCCAACCACCTCAATACCGACCATATGGATATCAACCGAGAGAGCCTGGTAGGGAGATGCCTAGATACAATCCTTATCCAACACAAGCAGGGGCACCAAGACAATATGAGCAAGCACCGTACCCACCACCACAACCAGTACTGGGACCCCAGCTATCACAACCTCAACAAGTAGTACCAGTGAAGTATGCTCAACCAGAAGAAAACTTAGAGAGAGCTATAGTACCAGCATCAATAATGACCAATGTGGAATCAACCAATCCAGGGTATGAACCTCCACTAGGAGAGTACTATCCATATGAAGCCAACATGATGGAATATGAGCCAACATATGACGCGGCTTATTATGGTTATGAGGGCTATGATTAGACATATGGAGCAGAAACTGCCACCTTAATGTATACAGCTCCTAAAGCACAGCAACCCATGAGACCTCCTGTTAGACCACCGGTGCAGAGAGGACCATGCTATAGATGCGGAGGGGTCACTTCATTAGGGAATGCCCTCGACCTTATAATCCACCACCACCCAGAGTTTGGGAAGGGTATTGCAGTGATTGTGGAAAGGAACATCTTTTTAGAGATTGCCCTAAGAATCCAGCCAAACCCCAAGACACTGCACCTATCAATGTGATTGAGGTCATTGAAGGATCCGGAAGTGATAAGGAGTACACTGTGCCACTAAAGGCCATTACAAGAGCCCAAACGAAACAACAAAAAGAACAGCACTCGGAAGAGAAACAAAAAAGCAACAAAAAAATAAGCCCATCAATTCAGATAGTGGAAGATTCTGAGGACCCATGTGAAAATTCCCGGAACACGAAAGCTCAGAAATGGAAGGAAAGACGAGAGAAACTCAAGCACAAATGGGCAAAAAACAAGAATACAAACAGTAAAAAGCAAACTAAAAAAACGAATAAGCCCAAGGAACAAGGGAATCCTAAGGAGACCCCTGAGCTACCCGAACCTAGCTCAGATAGGGAGAAGCCAGGATCAATTATAGCAGACCCAAAGCCAGACGACTTAGACATGTGGTTGAAAGCCTACCAAGCTAGAATCAAGATGGGCCCAAGCGTTGAACAACATGAAAAAATCTACCCTAAAGGGGAATTAGAAAAAGAAAGACTGACCATATGCAGGAAACTCATAGAAGTAGCACAAGCAACCCTAGAAAAGCCTATCCCAATTCTACCAGAGACCAGGATTGCACATAGTCTGTATGAAGAATGCTTAAAGTCCAATAACAAAGAACCTAGGAAAGGAGATGACCAAAGCGGTCAGATAACAACCCAAGAGGAATCGATGTCAATAATCCCAGATCTAGAGGCAGATTGGCCAAAAGACTTGTGGAACAGAATACAAGAGGAGCAATGGAAGAAGAATGGAGATAATACACCTCCTTTTGAAGAAATAGATGGGGAAGATTGTCAACTTCACCCCAACTTGGAGGAAGTGTACGAAGAAGTGTCAAGACTTGACAGAGGAAGAGAGGAAACCATAAGCATTTCAACGTTGCCTAATTACATGGGAGAATACGAAAGGGAGTCAGTGATAATACGAGCACCCACAGTGCATGGAAAGGAAAAGGAAAAGGTAGAAGAGAGTTCACACAATCTAACAGAATTAAAGAAAACAAAAGTACGACGCCAATTGACGGTGGAAGAATTTCTTCGACTTAAACCACAATTATGGAAGCAAATGGCAAACCAATTAGAATCACAGCCAGAGATTGGAGGACTGACAGAAAAGGGGAAGGAAAATAACTCCACAATACAAGTTCCTGTGGACAAAGTGGGAGAGTTTAGTGAAGGAGATGAGGGTAATACTTGTCTACCAGTCACACACAATGGGTACATGACCAAGGCTATTCTAGATACGGGAGCCGGGGTAGGAATTGCCACTAAGGAAATCTGGGAAAAATGGGGAAAACCTGCCTTACGACCCACACGCATGAAACTCCAATTAGCAGACGGTCATGTAGAAAAACCCTTAGGAATATTGGAAAGGATCAAACTAACCACTTGCGGTGTAGAATTCGAACACACCCTAGCCATCTGTAAATTCGAGAAAGCAAACAACTACGAGATGATATTAGGACGACCCTTCATGAGACAAATGCGGGTAGTACAGGATTGGGGAAGAGATTCGTTATACCTGCAACATCAAGGAAACACCACTAAAATAAATTTGCACACATTTGCTTATCGAGATGTCCCTCCACTACAATGGAATCCAGTACACCGAGAAGAAGATGACTTATCCATTCACAGTGCTGGATCAAGTGATCAATCTTGGATGCATGAAGATGCTCAGTTGTGGATGTGTAAGGAATCCAAGAGAGAAGAGAGCAAAAGGCAACCATGGCCGATAGGACATCCTAACCATAGATCCGTAGAGGACCCCACTTACACACCTCAAATTTTCTCTGACGAAATCTTTGAGCCACATGGATGGATGGAAATCTTGGCAACTCTAGATGTGTGTGTAAACGAGGAAGTTTTGACGATGAATGAATGCATAGATGAGGAGGGCTATGATGTAAACCTCTATATGGTTGTCCTTCAAGAAGTAGAAGAAGGGGAAATCCTGGAAAAAGAATGGAAAGAGGAATATGAAAGCATAGAAATGGAACCAGAATTTGATTACGAAGAAAGCTGCTTAAATACTATTCAGAACCAGAAGGAACAGGAACCAACAAAGATCTTAGCAATTGAAACTGCTACTGCAATACACAGGCAGGAGGAGAACAGGAGTAAGGTAGGGCCGGACCCAGATCTTTTTGAAGTTCCTGAACACTTTAAAAAATACGAAGTAGAGGAAAGAAAAGTGGCTATTCAAATGCCTCGACGAGAGGCACGAGACGGGGAGGCGTATGACAACAAGGAACAAACGAAAAAAATTGTCGTGACAGTTGAGGAAGGAGAAGAAAGATGCACCTATATTGGTAAAGATGTGTCTGAAGAAGAGGAAGAGGAACTCATATACCTTATTCGGGAGTACCGAGATGTATTCGCATGGACCTATAAGGATCTCAAAGGGGTAGAACCCACTATTTGTTCCCATCGAATACCAATGACAGCAGATGCAAAACCCTCCAAACAACGTCCTTATACATACAATGAAGTCTACGTAGAAAAGATTAAGGAAGAAATAGACAAACTACTAGCGGCAGGATTCATATATGAGATAGAACATACTGAGTGGGTATCGCCACTAGTAGTAGTGCCTAAGAAAAATGGAAAATTGAGAGTGTGCATAAATTTGAAGAAGGTGAATGCAGCCACTATACGTGACAGCTACCCACTACCTATCACGGACCATTTATTAGAGAGAGTAGCAGGTAAGGAGGTCTATAGCTTCCTAGATGGATTCTCCGGATACAATCAGGTAGCTATTGCGACTGAGGATCAACATAAGACAGCATTCACCACTGAATGGGGAGTGTATGCATTCAGAGTGATGCCCTTTGGACTCACTAATGCTCCAGCTACCTTCCAGAGATTGATGTGTCATGTTTTCAAGGAATTTCTGAAAAAAAGCATGGAAGTATATGTAGATGACCTTTGCACGTACTCCAATCAAAGACCCGATCACATTCCCGAGTTGAGGAAGATATTCAACAAATGTAGACAGTACCGAGTCTGCTTAAACCCCGAGAAATGTGTCTTCATGGTAAGGCAAGGGAAAATTCTAGGACACATAGTTTCGAGAAATGGAATATCAACAGATGAGGACAAGATTAAAGTCATCTTAGACTTACCAAGACCCAAGAATGCAAAGGAAGTGCAAGCTTTTATGGGACATTGTGGATACTACCGTAGGTTCATTCACATGTATGCCATAATAGAAAAACCCTTGTATGGTCTCTTGACTCAATTTACTTGGACAGAAGAGTGCGAAAAGGCATTCACCGAGTTGAAAAAGAGACTTAGCAGTGCCCCAATTCTGAAATCACCCAATTGGAGCAAGCCTTTTCATATTCATGTTGACGCTTCTAACTATGCCATTGGATGCATCTTAGCCCAGCCGGCTGATGAAGGCAAGCTTGATCATCCAATTGCTTATGCGAGTAGACAACTGAATCAAGCCGAAAGAAATTATACCACTACGGAGCGAGAAGGCTTAGGAATGGTATACGCAGTGAAGAAATTTAGACATTATCTTTTAGCCAACAAGTTCAAATTTTTCATAGACCATCAAGCTTTGTTGTATTTAGTCAATAAGCCTTGTAACACGGGAAGGTTGGTACGATGGTTTCTACTACTAATGGAGTTTGACTTCGAAGTAATAGTAAAAAAGGGGAACACACATGTGAGAGCAGACCACCTTTCGAGGCTAACACACGGAGAGCCACCAAGTGGAGTACCCGACGATCTACCAGATGCTTATTTGTTCAATCTCGAAGTTTGCCCAAAGTGGGCAGAGAAATTGATCCCTATACTCACCCATGGCCCTCAACACTCAATCAATAGGAATAGCAAGAAAGAAATTCTTCAATCGAGGAACTTACACATTGTGTCAGGTAGTGTATACTACAAGGAACCCAACGGAGTGTTACTCAGATGTGTTGATGAGGATGAACAAACGCAACTAATTGAGCAAGCACATGTGAACAAATGGAGAACACACCAAGGGACTCATGGAACCATCCGAGAACTGAAAAGATTAGGAGTGTATTGGCCTGACATGCCCAAGAATGTTCACAACCACGTTGTGTAGAATGCCGAGAGACGGTTCCCAAAGATCATATGTCTCTATCTTTTTCGACCATAGCACCCAATTGGAGTACAACTTTAGTGAAATTCTTAAAAACTCAAGAACACGAGTTAGGAACCAGCCTAGCAAGAAAGCGATCCTTAGAGGAAATGAGCAAGGACTATATTCTCATAGGAAAACAATTGTTCAAACAAGGGAAGGATAACCAACTAAGATTATGTGTGCATGAAGGAGAATATCTACCCATATTAGAAATGGCACATGCAGGTGCTGCAAGAGGTCATTTTTCGGCTGAAAGAACTGTTAAAATGATTCTCTTTGCGGGCTTGTGGTGGCCAACTCTACATATGGATGCTGAAACGTATGTACGAAGTTGTGAGACTTGTCAGAGAACTAAATACCCAATTCGGAGAGATGACATGCCATTAAGACCAATGATATGCGCTAGAGCCTTCACAAAATGGGGTATAGACTTCATTGGACCTATCAATCCACCTGCCAAAGGATCACATGCGGAGTACATCATAGTAGCCACTGACTACTTGACTAAATGGGTAGAAGTGAAAGTCACTAGAAAGAATGATGCTCAAACTACCGCAAAATTTCTCTTTGAGCATATCTTCACCCGCTTTGGCTTGCCTATTGAGATTGTTAGCGATCAGGGAACGCACTTCCTCAATGAGGTGATCGAGTCATTAATGAACGAGTTCTTAGTGATTCATAAAAAATCAGCACCATACCATCCCCAAGCCAATGGACAAGCTGAGAGCTCTAACAAAGTACTGTGCACGGTGTTGACTAAGCTTGTCAATAATGGAAGGTCTGATTGGGACAAACAATTGCATCATGCAATTTGGGCATTCCGAGTTGCATATAAAACGGCCATTGGAACTACACCTTTCAATTTAGTGTATGGGCAAAATGCAATTTTGCCAATTGACTTCTTAGTGCCTACATTGAAAGTGGCCCAGCAATATGAATGCAACGGTCATGAATTATCCCAACAACTGGATCAAATTGAGAAGTTACATGAGACTAGATTGCAAGTAGTAGCAGGCATTTATGCTGCTAAACGAAGACAAAAGGCATATTATGATGCACATATAAAAGACAAGGGACTTAAAGAAGGAGATTTATTCCTAGTATACACCCTGAAACAACATGCCAAGAAGTTACAAAAACGCGGATACGGACCTTTGATCATAAATCGAATCTCTACTAGTGGTGCAGTCAATCTCGCCACGCTAGACGGAGACATTCTTCCCAACTACATCAGTGGATGTAGAGTAAGACGATTCATGGAGCCCTTGACTGATCAAATGCTAGCACGATTGGTAGGTGCTCAAAATAGGAAAAACGAAGAAGAGCGAATTAGAGAGAAAGCTCGACAAGAAGCACTAGAGCGCATTAAGAAATGGAAAGAGTGGATCAGGCAAAGAGATGAACGCTATCTCCAAGGAGAAGAGCCCATCCCTATGGCAAATTACCAAGTCGAAAATCATGGTAAAACGGGTATGTGTAAAACACAACCTTACCTAAACCTAGGGATTGGCAAGACAGAGTACAAATTGATAGATGCATTGATAGATGCATTGATAGACTCAGGAGCAGGACTTAGCTGCATGCGAAAGAGAATAGCAGAAGAGCTGCAATTAGAATTGAATCCCACAAAAGCACGATTAATAGGAGTTGGAGGTCACACCGTAGAATGTATTGGAACCACGAATGTATCCCTCCACCTAGGAAATTCCTCAATGGAACACAGGGTTCTAGTGTGCGAGGATGAAGATTTGATAGAAGATTTCATCCTAGGGCACGACTGGATCATTGAGACAGAGGCGTGTATCCATCTAGCTCAAGGCTATATTTCGGCTAAGATAGGACATAAGGAGATTTTCAGCTTACTTGAAGAGAAACCTTGTATTCAAACAAATATAATACAAAATTCAAAAAAAGTGCAGAAAACGACATTAGAAAGTATCAACAATGCTCACAAGTCAGAAACCAAACGCATAGAAACTGAAACTTCAATCCTAGCGACGTCAGCATTCGAATCAAAGTCATCCAATGCAATTGAGGGAAATCCAACCGTTAAGGAGACTTGCTCTCCTACACCTGCTCCACACATCAAAAGATCGCACTACTGGAAACCAACAAGCAGATACCCATATCAAGGCCCACCCAAATATAAGTGGGTACGCAAGGATCAAATACAGAGTCGAGAAACGTCCGCACCCACTCTTAAGAAGGAAACAGGAATCACCAAACCAGCTTCACAGAAGTACATACAGGAAGAATCAGTGCAAGTATGGATCCCTAAGACTTTACTCGAAGCTCAAAGATCGCGACTTCAGATATGGATCCCCAAAAAGCTCAAACAAGCAGCTAAGCAGGCTTTAGAGACAAAGGAAGAGGCACTACATCAGACAAGGCGAAAGATAACAACACATAAGAGTCATCCAAGAAATTGGAAAAGCAATGCCAATTTCACTCGAACAATGGAGGAAGCAAACAGAACAAAAGGAGCTGTAAGCATCAAGGAAACGAAACGACCTCCCTTAGTGTTCACGAAAGGGATCTGGAAACCAAAGCAACCACGAGGAGCGGAGGATCGTAGAGATGAAGCTTTCCATTGCACTCATGAAGTTTTTGATGCACCTAAAGTAAGCATGATAGGGCCACATTACAAGGCCAAGCATTCGGCACATCCTTCTTCTATTTCAAGATAGTCAAGCACATTTTCCTCATTGGGAAATAGGAGAGCACTTGTACATACATTAAGGAAATTACTCCAAAAAATAATAATAATCGCTTCGGCTATAAACTAACTTTTCTGTTTTCCTTTTCAGATGAAAATATAAAAATACTTAAATATGTGAAAAATCCAGGTATTACCTTTCTCACACACACGGGAAAGGGACGACACCATTCACTCGGAGCAATATCGAGCTTATCACAAACAAACAAAGGAGGATTTCTGATAATATATGACAACTAATTCATGCTCTATATTGAGTGCAGATGGCGTCTACTAATTCTGAAGCTACACAAGAGGAAGAGGTCCAGCTTTTCCCACTCGAGTCAATTACAAAAGCAAGAGGTCACTGGTTTCGGGATTACCAACCAGTCTCGGAACTCATTTTCATGGCAACTATCAAGATTATGGATACAGATCATTGTTTTCCTATCATGTCACAGGACTTCAAAACCATCATACAGGGGTTACCTCATATTGAAGATGTATGGACACAAGCAGGCATAGAGGCATTTCTCAAATTGCCAATCTATGTTCCAGACTTTCAAAGATGTGCACAAGTCATGAATACCATGCAACCGGCTGCAACAAAAATATCAGTCCCAGAAGCACGAGTATTGGATAAAGTAGGGACATGGAAAACCATCCAATTCACTCACGAAATAATCAATAAAGCTTTTGGATGGAATCAAGCAGGAATTACTAGTGTCAAAGAGGATTGTCATGATCCCAAGAAGAGATCATTTTTGGATATAAACAGAATTGACATAGAAGATGCTGTTCGATTGGTGCATCAACACTTTTGTTTCCCTAGTATGCACAGATACACGGCTCCGCAAAAGATTGTAGTACAACTATTGTCACATGCCATGCGACAAATAGGAAACAAAATCAATTTAACAGGGTATGTCCAAGAACGGCTATTTGAAGCCCAGAAGAAGTTTTTGAATGGCAGTTCTGCATTAACATTATTGATATATGAAGCTCTCGAGATGAAAAATTGCTTAAGGGAGATGCCGACCTCAGAAGGGCTAGCCAAATACGCAAAATCTGCTACGGTCCCTAAGAAAAAGAAAACAGTTGTTGTGGTTGAGGAAGCTGGAACAAGCAAACAAAAACCCATGAGGGGTACAAAGCGTTTACGGGAGGAGGAAGCCCAAGCTACACCACAATCAAAGAGAACTCATCTCTTACCGAAGATCACGACGGCTCAAATGCCTATTACAAGGAGAGATCTTTCCGCTGCCCTCGAAGAAACACATCAGTACATGCAAGGGCAGGTGAACTTAAACATTCAAGGTCATCATTATAGACAGGCAAGTCAAGAGAAACAACAACGGAGTCCAGAGAAGACACCAAAACAGGCTGGAAGATACAAAGAACTAGGGATAGATGATTCTAGCACCAATACAGATTCCAGCCCTGAAAAAGATACCTTGGATACCGATATACGGACAGAAACTCAAGAAGAAGAATGGAATGAGATCGATCAAGTGGAAGTGACGCCAGGAAATCATAAAGAAATGGAACAGAATGTAGAAGATCCCATTGAACCGGAGCATGTCATTCAGTTGAATGATACTACAAAGATAAGCATCAAGGAAGCTCCTACCAATGCTACTTATGTAAAACCACCTATCAAAGAGGAAGTCCAAACTCCAGTAAGTAAGGAAACAGAGGAGTTACAAAGCAAAGAACAAATTGTGATCGAGGTACCGGATGACACACCTCAAGAAAAACAGGCAAACATGGGGGCTGAGCCAAGGATCCAGCTTCAGATTAGGCAGCCCCATGACACTACATTACATATCGCATAGGGCAAAGATATTAATACCGGCAAAGAACCAAGCATTCCAAAAACATGGCTGAATGTGGATGTCACTCAGCTGAAGCCGGTAGTCAAGCAAATGATTCAGACGGCCATGGACACTCAACAACAGTTGATGGAAATAGATGCCGACTATGATCAGGCAAGAAGAGAAAAGAATCAATTTCAAATCATGAGTGAGCAGCTATCGGCACAATTGATTGAAGCACAAAAAGAATTGGTAGTCAAAAATGCAGAGATGCTGGCAATCAAGCTACAACATGATGCATCCATCGCTCAAAATCAACAGATGCATACATAACTAACAGAGTTGCAAAGGTTACACGATGCGAGCGAGGCTGAGAAAGAGAAAATGAAAATGAGAAGCATGTTATTAGAACAACAACTCAAGTTGTATATGGAAGAGAACGACAGCCTCCGCAACAGAAATAAAGAATTGATGAAGTCTTTATTATATGATCAACCAATCGTACAACAGGAATCCACAGAAACCAAAGAAAAAGAATTAAGAGATCAGATCTCAAAATATGAAGAGCTGCTAAAGCAAGAACAAGCAAACATAGAGGAATGGAAGAGCCGATACACCAATGAAACCCATGAATTGAGGAATCAATTACAAAAGGTGAACGCCAAATTGATACAAAGCTACAACAAAAATATGGATAATGTAGCTGACATTGGTAAAGAATTGCTGGCCACTAAAGAAACACTCAGAGAAGCCATGCAAGAGGTAAAAGAGAAAGATGAATGCATAGCACGACTAAAGACTCAAATGAAAGAGAAAACACCGATCGGGACACCAGTAGTGCCGGCTACGGAAAATCCTACTGACGAGGTAGAGGTAAGTCCTCTATCTCACCCGATCTATAATTCTCCACTACATGAGCAGTTGGCCGACATACATGACGAACATCCAATGCCCTATACTGCAAAAATAAGTCAGAAGGAACGGGCACTAGTGGTGTCCCGGTTAACGGAAAATTTTGAAAATGAAGTGGTCAAAGTGATGAAAGAGGCCAAGATCAAAGGTAAAGACCTGGACAAGATTATGAAGCCGTTCAATATTCCATACGGACTCTTGAAAGAGAAAACAAGACGTTATATAACGAGATTACACAGAAGAGTCCAGATGAGCAGCTGAATTTCAAACACGACACGTTCGCATACACTCAAGCAGAGTTTGAAGCTGTGCAACCAGTGTGGCGACGGAAATTTTTGGAGAAACATCCCACACTACGGGTGCATTGGCAAGCAGCGCCATATGCATTCCAGGTAAACCCTTCATTTTGTCCAATACCACGCAGAAGGGATAAGAGGGAATTTTTGGATTTGCAAAGAAGCGACACTATAAATAAGCAGTGGCTCAATTATCCTATGCTTCCGAGCCCGCCACATAACTACTTGCCAACGAAGGATTATATGGTCAAAACCATCGAATATTGGCTACAGAATTATGCGACAGTACCCGATTTAACTGTAAAAATGACCAACAAAATACTTAGCATGATCCTTACAGTCTTGAAGGTATTCAAGCATGCGGCCTACACCTTTTTGAACTTCATAGGTATTAATCAAGGCACGGAAATCCTCATTTTTGATCTATCAGTTATGCCTAGCAGACCAACAATAATGGCGTATTATTCCAGATTAATGTTCTTGCCAAGTGTATATATGCAGACTTTTGAAGAAGCTTTCTTTATAGGATTTTTTGAGATGGATTCAGAAATTTTTTTGAAGATGTCATCCAATTTAAATGCCAGATTAGTGGCATATGAACTTAGCTTCTTCGCAGATCACAGACAGCCACCCAATGACGGTGTGAAGGCAGAACAATGGAAACAACTCATGATACGTGAAGCAAATCTGCTAAATGATACAGAGCAAAGAGTATATCAAACATATGCCCGTCGCTTATCAAAGCCTGTCGGGGACGACAGAGTCCAGGAGGGGGGCAGTGTTGAGGGAGAGTCAAGTAAGAAGAAGAAAAGAAGAAGACAACGAAAGAAGCAGCTTCACTAAAAAGAAATATCTGAAGACATATCTCTGCAAGAAGCCCCGCAGGGGCGCAACACCCATCTCTGCACAGAGCCCCGCAGGGGCACACACACCAAGGAAAGGACGTAACCCACATGGCTGCTTCAACCTCTTGATCTCTAGAAGGTCCAGATCGAAGACTGAAGCACCACATCTTCATACCTTCCACTGGTGGCGTGCGTGGCAACCCAGAATTAATGAACCTATAGGTGAATTAGACTGCAAAATATCAGGTAGTCAGTCTAACTCCAAGGGTTGCGGGCAAGCAAGTCGAATGCATCAGGCCCAGAGAATGTAAAACAAGAATTAAGAAGAGGCCGTCAAAACTGAACACCTGTTTTATAAACAGGTAACAATGAGCAAAGGTTGCGTGCAGAGAAAAGAAGTGAATAACACAGCAAGGTCCGATGTGTGCAACCAGGACAAATCAGAGCGCCTCTAAAACGTAATGCAAGATCAAGAATCAGACAATACTGACCACTGGATGCGTGCGGACAACAAACTGAGGACAAGAAGCAAAGCCTGTCAAGGGACGACAGAGACGAAGAGGGGGAGAGTGTTGCAGAGCTAAAAAGAGCACAAAGCAAAGAAAAAGACGGGCCCCAAAATTTTTCCGATTTGGACATCATATTTTTGTATCATAATCATTCTTGTAATATATTTCCCGTTGTAAATGCACTAGAGGAGTCCTCTAGATGCATCCCCACAGAAGATTAGAGATTTACCCATGTAAAATAGTAGGAAATTAGTCTTTTAGTGAATAAAGTGCCGGTCTCTTGTGTGAAAGGACCATTTTTAGGGCACTAGTATATAAGTCAAATGTGACTCTTTGTAAAGAACTTTTTTGCCATTGTGAGAATAGAGAGCACAGAAATTCGAATTTGTGTCTTCTTCACTCCATATCTTCTTCTCTTTGAGCTTGTATGCATGTGTATTGCTTGGAAAGAGTGCTTGGGTGTGTTGTCTATCCATGAAAGTGTTTATTTGCTGTAGGTAAGGTGTGTGCGAAGTGTAGGAAGTGCTGAAGTGTAGGAAAGTATTCCCGTGACTCAGTATTTTGCTCATAACTTGAAGTAGGAGCGTCAAAATTGAGTGAAACCACTGCCATTGGATGCGTTTTCTCGAGAGCTTCGAAACACATATGCTATTTGCTATATTTGGAGTTCGGAGCTGGGAGAAAAGTCCAAAATACTGACGGCTACTGTACCAAGTATCGTTTCGCCATGACCAACAGTTGAAGCTTGTTTGGATAAGTCTTTACCTTATTTACACTCTTTGAGTAGTTCCTTTGCATTGATCATTACATGATTGCATGTCCTCATACACTCGGCTAGGTTTGTATACTCTTTGGATTGATAATTAAAAGCGTGTATCCCCACTATATGCACTTGAGAGGGGATTGAGGTATAGTCTCTTTCTCCGCAAGTCCCTAAGTTGGTGCTTAGGTCAACACACCGACGACTATACCTACAAATCTTTTTTTGGGCAGAGTGTGTTGTCTCTTGCTACAACAACATTCCCATGCTATTGTGTAGCAAAAGATAACACATTCTGCCCAAGAAAAGCCCAACTACATGTGAGATGTATGATAGGCAACAAAAACATGATTTGATAAAGCAAAACATACTCTCAAATACAAAAGACAGTTCAAGGACATAGAAATTACCAACACCCAGCTTTAAGAGTGCCCATGTTATGAAGATGTAGTCTATGTGGAGGAGATCACCCTACACATGTGTGTGCGAGGAGGGACCGGTGCACATCAGACATATCCTTACAACAGACAGCCCCAACAAGGAACTGCCTTGTACTGCCACTTAGAATAGAAATACACCAATCACACCACAGAGAACTGCCCATTCAATAGACAGGCACGACCTTTACAACCACCTCAGTATCGACCATACAAATATCCACCTAGAGAGCCAGGCAGAGAGATGCTCAGATACAATCCCTATCCAGCACCAGTAGGAGCACCAAGGCCATATGAGCAAGTACCATATCCACCACCCCAACCAGTGTTAGGACCACAACTGTCACAACCTTAACAAGTGGTACCTGTGAAATACGCTCAGCCAGAAGAAAATTTGGAAAGAGCCATAGTGCCAGCCTCAACGATGACCAGTGTAGAATCAGTGAACCCTGGATATGAGCTGCCCCCAGGAGATTATTATCCCTATGAAGCCAACGCGTTAGAGTATGAATCAACATATGATTCGGCTTACTATGGATATAATGAGAGAGCAAAAGAACGATAAGTCCCAAAATTCAAATAGTTGAAGATTCTGAAGACCCACGTGAGAGTACCCAGAACACTAAAGCACAAAAATGGAAGGAAAGAAGAGAAAAACTCAAAGAGAAATGGATGAAAAACAAAAGTCAAGACAATAAGAAACAAACCAGAAGTAAGAAAGAACAAAAAGAGCAAGAAATTCGGAAGGAAGTGTCTAGTCCACCGCTTATTCGAGAAGCTGAAAAACCAGGATTCATTTTAGCTGACCCAAAACCTGATGACCTAGACATGTGGCTAAAAGCTTACCAAGCTAGGATTAAGGCTGGACCAAAGGTAGAACAGCATGAAAAGCTTTACCGACAAGGAGATTTAGAAAAAGAGAGGCTTGCAATCTGTCAAAAACTTATAGAGGTAGCACAAGCAACTCTAGAAAAGACTATACCAACCCTTCCAAAAATGAGGATATCAGAGGATCAATACAAAGAGTATGTCAAAGCCAAGGGTAAGGAACCTAGAGAGTAGGTTGACAAGCGTGAGCGAACGAGAACCCAAGATGAACCAATGTCAACAATACCTGACCTAGAAGCTGATTGGCCAAAGGAATTATGGAATAGAATCCGAGAAGAACAATGGAAGAAGAATGGAGTGACTAAACCTCCCTTTGAGGAAATAGATGTAGAAGTTTATCAACCAAATCGCAATCTGGAAGTGGAGTAGGAATTGCCACCAAGGAGATTTGGGAGAAATGGGGAAAGCCTGCCTTACGGCCCACCTGCATGAAACTCCAATTAGCAGACGGTCATATAGAGAAACCCTTAGGAATACTGGAAAGAATCAAATTAACCACCTGTGGAGTTGAATTTGAACACACATTAGCCATCCGTGAGACAAATGCAGGTAGTGCAAGATTGGGAAGAGATTCGTTATACCTACAACACCAAGGAAACACTACCAAGATAAATCTACACACATTTTCCTATCGAGATGTCCCTCCACTACAATGGAATCCCATACACAAGGAGGAAGATGACCTATCCATTCATAGTGCTGGGTCAAGCGATCAATCATGGATGCACGAAGACGCTCAGTTATGGATGTGTAAAGAAGCCAAGAAAGAGGACAACAAAAGACAGTTATGGCCAATAGGACATCCTAACTATGGACCAGTAGAGGACCCAAGGTATATGTGTTGGAAGGAGTATTTTTGGAAAGAATTTTTTAGTAAAAAGCCAAAAAACTTGTAAAATATTTATGCAATGATTGTAAAAATAAGGGAGAGTCTTCCTTATGTAGTCAAGGATCTCATGTAATTTTTGTAGAATTTTTAGAAACTCTTAGATAGCATATTTTTAGAAAATTAGAGAAAAAGACCTAATTTCAAGTGTGAAAAGGGACACTTGAAAATGTATATAAGTCAATTTTCTCTATTTTGGAGAGGTTGGTTAGTCATTTGCTCAAGCTATCAATAGAGAAAAGAGTTTCTGCAAAAAATCGTGTTTTCTCCTGTTGAGTGTATTTCCTTTGATGTAAGTGCTTGTTTCTTGCTTAATCATGGAGATTTGTGAGTCTCATTTGTGTAATACTGAGTGAAATGTATGAAGAGAGATGATTACTGATGTAATAAGTGGAGAAGGATTGAAGAAAGTGTCAGAAATGTGAAAATCGTCTACTGGTACAGAATCGCGATTGTCTCGTCTCTGTGATACAGGTGATATTTTCCAATTCTGATTTCATATTTGTATTCTGCTGAGAAAATCACATGAATTAGACACAAAGATCATAGAAAATGGTGAAGATTTGCTCTAGATAAGGTAAACCCTAGATATTTCCTCTTCATTTTCATTTTCTCAGAATTCCAGCCATTAATCTCTTATTTCCTTGAATCTATTATCTTGAAGGGGCTGTGGTCTTATGGATATTCCTAGGATTGACAAAATAAAGATGATTTGTTGATTCTTTGTTACTTCATGATTGGAGAGGACAACTTGGAGTCCAAAACAAAACATTTTTTGGCGCCGTTGCCGGGGAATATTCCAAGAACTTCTTTGAAGTTGGACCTTTGCTGGATCTTCAGTTGATGATGGTAACCAACACAAGAACAAGGTAAAGCACATCAATTAGGAAAAGTGCACATGAATAGGTAGATGTCATTGTTTGTCTTTGGGGGAAAAAGAAAGCAATTGATATCTTGTAGAATTGGAAGTGCTGAAATTTTTGTAAATTGATAGTTGCTCATCATATTGTTGAAGTAAAAGTGCAGGTGTGTGGAGGATTTGAGCCAAGAAGCTGAAGATGGAGGTAACTTGAATCTATTCTTGCATTTCTAGATTTCTTTTTGCCCAAGTACTAAATACCATGGGTGATCTTGGGAAGATAACATGGCGATACTAAGGAAAGGACAGTTAAAGTAGCTAGATGTAAGAATGAGGGATTCAGTTGTTGACCAAATCTGAGCATTAATCTTGAGTTGTTCTGCATTTTGAAAAAAAAAAAATATGATTGAGTTTATCTTTACAAAAATTGATTGCCTTCCATAACACTTTTTCAGTTGAGAAACTTTCTTTTGTACTTTAGTGATAGCTAAGGACATAGAAACTCATAACCAATCAAGAACTATGGGATCAGCTGATCTCCAAAACCAGAAACCCTAAGTAAAGTGCTCTCCTTTATTTTTAGGGCAAAAATACCAAACAAATTCATAAAATTCCTCAAAAATAATCAAACAAATTTCTTTTCTTGTTAGAAAGTTGGAGTAAGGTGTTGTGGATAAGAGTGATTGTGAAAAAAGTGAAGAAAAGGTCAAAAAACCAGAAAATTAGGAAACACGATTCTCTGCACAGAATCGCGATTTTCTGAAAAAAAATATTAAAACTAGAACAACATTTCATCCACATGTTGAATTGGGGTTGATACAGAGTATTGAAGGGAGTTAAGAAGAAGAGACTACTCCAATTGGCATAAAATCAACAATATGCAAAAAACACGATTTTCTGCAGAGAATCGCGATTTCCTGTAGAGGAAAATTGTTGGAAATTTTTTGGCATATTTGAGTACATTGAGATAGGAAAGTGTAAAGGAGACCAGTAAGATTGAGTAAGTGAATTGGAACAAGGGAAAGAGTGTGGAAAATTGAAAATCACACAAAATCGCGATTTTTTGAGCACTATATAAACAGAAAATTAAAGAAAAAATTCATTTGAGAGTGAGAGTGAGAGAGAGAGAGAGTGAGCAGAGCTGCTGGAATCGCGATTTTCAGCAAACAGTGGCCATTGGAACAATTTTTCACCCAAGCAAGAAAGGTAAGAATCCTAACATCATTCTTGAGCACATATTTTTGGTTTTTTGTGAAAAAATAACACCAAAAAATAGAAAAAAATAAGAGGAGAACAGAATCGCGATTTTCTGATTTTTTGAGTTTTTACTAAGAAATCATTAAATTTTGCTTTAGTTGCTTTATTGCATGTTAAAATTTTCATAAGGCGATTCTATAGGTGAAAGAAATATAAAAAAATCAACATTTTGAAATTTTGTCAAAGATTGGACAAAATCGCGATTCTGAGTTTTAACTCAAAATCGCGATTCTGTGAAAGGTGCCAACAACATCGCGATTCCCAGAACGCGATTTTCATTAAGAAAATCGTGTTTTACAATCTGTGAGCAATCACGATTGTCTGGGAACAAAATCGTGAAAAACACGATTTTCACACAGAATCGTGAAAAACACGATCTTGTGAACAAAATCGTGAAAAACACGATTTTCACACAGAATCGTGAAAAACACGATCTTGTGAACAAAATCGTGAAAAACACGATTTTCACACAGAATCGTGAAAAACACGATCTTGTGAACAAAATCGTGAAAAACACGATTTTCACACAGAATCGTGAAAAAACACGATCTTGTGAACAAAATCGTGAAAAACACGATTTTCACACAGAATCGTGAAAAACACGATCTTGTGAACAAAATCGTGAAAAACACGATTTTCACACAGAATCGTGAAAAACACGATCTTGTGAACAAAATCGTGAAAAACACGATTTTCACACAGAATCATGAAAAACACGATCTTGTGAACAAAATCGTGAAAAACACGATTTTCACACAGAATCGTGAAAAACACGATCTTGTGAACAAAATCGTGAAAAACACGATTTTCACACAAAATCGTGAAAAACACGATTCTCAATAGAGAATCGTGAAAATCATAAATTCCACAGAAAATCGTGGAAAAACACGATTTTATTCAGAAAATCGTGAAAATCATAAATTCCACAAAAAATCGTGGAAAAACACGATTTTATTCAGAACATCGTGAAAATCATAAATTCCACAAAAAATCGTGGAAAAACACGATTTTATTCAGAAAATCGTGAAAATCATAACTTCCACAGAAAATCGTGGAAAAACACGATTTTATTCAGAAAATCGTGAAAATACATAACTTCCACAGAAAATCGTGGAAAAACACGATTTTATTCAGAAAATCGTGAAAATACATAACCTAAGCAGAAAATTGTGAAAATAGGTGAATGATACTCAGGTCTGGAAATAAAATAAATACACTTTCTAAACAAGACCCAGTAAGGAAGGGAAAAGAGCCAGGAAGTAGTAAAAGATCAGAAAGTAGTTTAGGGCAAGAAAATAACATGGAAAACCTAAATGAAACAAATGAGTCAATAGAAACTGGGGATTTTAGGAACATCCTCAAATACATGTATACAAATAGGTTTGGAGCCTATGTATATCAGGATGGAATGCATAAATTCCTCATTAGATTGAGAAATTTAGAAGTTCCCTTGAATATAACCCCAGTAGCACAATTCAAGGATGGAAGATATGAAGATAGGCAAGGATGTATATACATCCTCTCTCAAGACCCAGAAAATTCAAATGACCTAGGGCAATGTGCTGATAAGGGACCTTGGGAGCATAACATAGAACAAACAAATTTGCCCAGGCCAAATGAAAACCACACTAGCCATGAACAACAACATGGGAGGAGGACACATAATTCCCCAAATCCCTTTGACAAGGAACCAGATGGATACAATGACTTCCCACTTAGAAGAAGACCTCATTGGCAGCCTCAGGGGAGAATGCTTAGACCATATCAAGTAGCCAAATGCATGAAGAACCAATATGAAGGGTATTCAGATCCCCATGCTCATGCAGCAGAATTTAGACAACTAATTAGAGCTGAGGAAGTAGAGGATTACAAGGTGCAATTTGAGGCATTTGGACTAACCCTAACAGGACCAACCTTATCTTGGTTCATTCCCCTCAGAAAGGAAATGTATCTGGACATTGAATCTTTTTTAGAAGCTTTCATTGGAGAATTTTCTAAGACTGGGATAAAACATAGTACAACCACATTAATACATAGTTTCAAACAACAAAAGGAGGAAAATGTTAGAGAAGCGGCCAGAAGATTTAAACAATATATTGATAGATGCCCAAGAGAGGAAGTACCTTCCATGGCAAAACAAGTATCCCTATTCATTGAAGGTTTGAGAAGTGCTCAACTAAGAACCCTAGTGTACTATAGGAGATGTCCTGACTTAGCAGCCTGTGTGAAGGAGGCAATAGACTTGGAGGACAACAGAGGTCAAGATCTGTTGGCATTTGATCAACCTAGACCATATGAAGACAAAATTCCTCCAGCAGAAGAATTGGCTCAGGCCATTGCTAAAGCCCTAGAGGTCAACACTAAAGCTAATCTGATTAACTCTAGGTTAAACACAAACAAAAAATGTTACATTTGTGGAGAAAATCATCTGGCACAACAATGCCTATATCAGAAGCCTCCACACTTGCAAGATAGGAAGACACTCAAATACTGCACACTAGAGAGAAAATGGACGAACCATACCAGGGAGGAATGCTTCTATAACAAACAACCCGTCAAGGAAAGAGACTACATGGCTCAGAGGGAATCAGGTTATACTGAGCAACCAAGACCAGTGTTGGGACAACAGCCTCCTATTCCAACTAATGTGGTACCAGTCAAATATACACCCATAGAGGAAGGAAATTCAAGATTCAGATCACCCTATAAGGAAGAGTATCAATGGAGTGAGGGACATCAGGAAGAATGGGAAGAATATGAAATAAGAGAACCTGAGTTAAAAGCCCTAGACTTGGGAAATGGGAAAATTGAAATGGACACAGCAACATTCATGTACATTACCAACAATTACATGTCCAACCAAAAACCTCAATTCAAAGGGGGACCAAAGATAACTTGTTATAGGTGTGGGGGAGAGCATTTCATTAGAGACTGTCCGCAACCTCCTACATTGAGAATAGAGGGAGCCTACTGTAAGGATTGTGGCAGAGAACACCTGATCAAAGATTGCCCAAAAAATCCCCAAAAACAACAGAACATAACCAATAACATACCACTAAAAACAGTCAATATAATGGAACAAGAGGAATTGAGTAACAATGATCAAGTTGGAATCAATGTTATGACAAGGGCACAAGCTAAGCAACAGGAAACAAATAAGGAACAAAGTGAAAGTTCAGCCTCAAAGGTGAAAATAAATAAACAAAAAGGAAAATGGGAAAAGAAAAAAAGAATAGGCAAAAACTTGGAAGAAAATAATAAGGAACAATCAAAAAGTACTCCTCCCCAAAACACTCAAAATCAGTCTGAAATAGGACACTCTCAGAGTCTAGAAACCCTAATCAAAGCATATAAGGGAAGAATCCAAGAAGGACCAAGTCCTGCAGATCATGCAGTGGCTTATCCTATACCAGAGTTAGAACAAGAAAGAATGCTAAAGTGCAAACAAATTATCCAGGAAGCACAACTCAGATTAGGGGAAGAAGACAGTTCTCAGAGAACAATTGAACAAATTGAGGAAACAAGAACATGGGAAAGTGTTAACAAAAAGGAAAATTCACAATTAACATTCCAAATGATCATAAATGAACAATGTAGCATTACATGTCATACAACATGGGAAAACTTGTTAAAACAAAATCCTCATCTACAAAACAAAATGAATAAAGTGGAAACAATACCTGGAAACCTTCATTCACCAACACGAGAATTAGAGGAATTATGGTATATTCCTATTGATAAAATAGGAGGATATTGTGAAGGAGAAGAAGGGAATTCAACCCTAAAATTACAATATGGAAAAAATTCAGCTAAAGCCATTTTAGATAGTGGATCAGGAGTGGCCATAATGACTAAACAAACTTGGGAGAAATGGGGAAGAAATGAATTACTACCCACTAAGATGAGGTTACAACTTGCAGATGGGCATATAGAAAAACCCCTAGGAATTTGGGAGAAAGTGATTGTGGACATATGCGGAATAGAAATAGAGCATACCTTTGCCATAGTAGAATTTCCACAATCCACTTCATATGAAATTATCTTAGGAAGACCTTTTATGAGACAAATGCAAATTGTACAAGATTGGGGTAATGATTGTTTATATCTCCAAAGCAAAGGAAGAATAACAAGAGTGAACTTGAGAAATGGGCACTACTGTGATGTATCTCCTCAAGAATGGTATAAAATACATCAAAATCAAGAAGAAAGTGAGGAATCAGACATGGAGGATCAGGAAGAGAGTGAATCAGCAATATGGAAGTGCAACATGATAAGAAATCTCATCAATAGAAAGAGAAGACTGAAAAGAGAGGAATGTGTGGAAGAAAGAAAAGTACAGGATGAAAGCTATGTGCCACAACAATTTAAAGATGAAGAGTTTGAGCCTTATGGTTGGAATCAAATCTTGGCTACTATGGATTTGGCCAGTGAAGAGTATGTAGGAGTAAAATTCCAAAATGAAGAAGGCTTTGATGTTTTCCACATTAGCATACACATGATAAGTGTACCAAAAACAGAAGAGGAGCAAAATAAAGAAATAATATTACAAAAAGGAAAAACACAATATTTGGAAACAGTAAAAGCCGAGGATGCAATCAAGGACAAAATCACAGGCAAATACAAGGAACATAAACACAAGGAAATAGAAAGAGATCAGACAAAAGAGAAGAAAGAGAAAGAGATCAATAAGGATCAATATTTTGATGTACCAGCAAATTTTAAAACTTATGAGGTAGAAGACAGACTACTCCTGAAAATGAAACCAAAAAGAGAGAAGAAAAAAGGAGAAGCTTATGACAGTGAAGAACAAACAAAAAAAATTGTGATTACTCAGGAAGAAGGAGAAGAGAGACAGATAGTGATAGCTGATGATATGACCACACAAGAAGAAGAAGCCTTAAGGAGCCTGGCAAAGAACTATAGGGATGTATTTGCTTACAGTTATAAAGATTTAAGAGGGATTGATCCAAAAATCTGTGAGCATAAGATTCCTATGACACCTAATGCAAAACCAAGCAAACAGAGACACTACACATTTAATGATAAATACTCTGCCAAAATAAAGGAAGAAATTGATAAGTTGTTGGCGGCTAATTTCATTTATGAAATAGAGTACACTGAATGGATATCACCTATAGTTGTGGTGCCAAAGAAGAATGGAAAACTTAGGGTTTGTATCAACTTGAAAAAAGTGAATGCAGCAACTATAAGGGATAGTTATCCACTGCCAATAACAGATCATCTTCTGGAGAGAGTTGCAGGAAAGGAGGTTTACAGTTTCCTAGATGGTTTCTCAGGTTACAATCAAGTGCCAATAGCCTTAGAAGACCAACACAAGACTGCCTTTTCTACAGAATGGGGGGTTTATGCCTTTAGGGTTATGCCCTTTGGACTAACCAATGCTCCAGCAACCTTTCAGAGATTGATGTGTCATATTTTCAAAGAATTCCTGAGAAATGTAATGGAAATCTATGTGGATGATCTGTGCACTTTTTCTTTAAAAAGACAAGATCATTTACAAGATTTAGAAAAAATATTCAGGAAATGCAGGACATACAGGGTATGCTTAAATCCTGAAAAGTGTGTATTCTTTGTGAGACAAGGTAGAATGTTAGGTCACATAGTTTCAAAAAATGGAATTTCTACAGATGAGAAGAAGATAAAAGCAATAATAGAACTTCCAAGACCTACAAATGTAAAGGAACTCCAAACTTTTATGGGACATTGTGGGTACTATAGAAAATTTGTACACAAATTTGCTGATATAGCTAAACCCTTATATGCCTTAATCACAAAGTTTGAGTGGACTGAAGAATGTGACCAAGCCTTTGAAAAATTAAAAACTTGTTTGGTGACAGCACCAATTTTAAAAACACCTCAGTGGGATAAAATTTTTCATGTACATGTCGATGCTTCAAATTATGCTCTGGGATGTGTGTTAGCACAACCTATAGAAGGAAGCAAATTAGATTTTCCAGTAGCATATGCAAGTAGACAATTAAACATTGCAGAAAAAAATTACACAACCACTGAGAGAGAAGGATTGGGAATGATATTTGCTGTCAAAAAATACAGACATTATCTATTGGCCAACAGGTTTAAATTCTTTGTGGATCATCAAGCTCTACTCTATTTAGTAAATAAACCATGTCATACAGGAAGAATAGTAAGATGGTTTCTTTTACTAATGGAATTTGAATTTGAGGTGGTAGTTAGACAAGGGAAAACACACTTGAGAGCAGATCATTTGTCAAGAATCCAGTCAAAAGAACCTAGTTCACCTATAGATGATGATTTGCCAGATACATACTTATTCAAGGTGGAAAGTGTTCCTGAATGGTCTAGGTCATTAATTCCTTTACTAACCATGGGACCTTGTAGCACATTAGGGAATATCACACATCTGGTGTTACAAAGCAGAAATTTCATGCTGTTAGCTGGACATTTGTATCACCTTAGTCAGTCCGGCATACTGGAATTTTGTACTCCAGAGGAGGAGCAATATGAATATGTAAGAAGAGCTCATTACTGGAACCCATGTACTCATGCTTCCAAGATAGTCACTTTAAGTAACCTTAATAGGATGGGAGTACATTGGCCAAACAAGATTCAAGATGTGGGGAAATATGTCGATAATTGTAAAAAATGTCAAACATTGGAGGAATCAGATTTGATAACTTTATATTGGTTTCAAAAAAACCCTGAATGGAGTGAACATATTGTAGAGGAATTGAAGAGAAAGAGGAAAGGGAAACAGGTAATAGCTGGTGCTGACTCAAGAAACTTACAAGTGATCTCGGAAGAATATCAACTCATAGGAGAACAATTATATAAGAGAGGAATGGATGGATATCTGAGAATTTGTGTTCCTGAAGGAAAGTATTTAGAAATGTTGGAGATGGCACACTCAGGAGTGGCAGGAGGACACTTTTCAAGTGATAGAACAGCCAAGCTCATATTGTACTCTGGCTTTTGGTGGCCAACTCTATTTCTTGATGCAAGGACTTATGTAAAAAGATGTGACATCTGTCAAAGAGTGAGCCAACCAAACAAAAGAGATAATATGCCATTAATTCCTTTAATTTCAGCCAGAGCTTTTAGCAAATGGGGATTGGATTTTATTGGACCGATACATCCTCCAGCCAGACAAACCCATGCAGAATACATAATAGTAGCTACAGATTATTTGACAAAATGGGCTGAGGCCAAAGCTACTAAAAGAAATGATGCTCACACTACTGCCAGATTTTTGTATGAAAACATTATCACTAGATTTGGACTACCAATTGAACTAGTAAGTGATAGGGGAACTCATTTTTTAAATCAGATCATAGAAAACATGACCAACCACTTTTTGATCAGTCACAGAAAATCAGCCCCATATCACCCACAAGCTAATGGCTTAGCAGAAAGTACTAATAAAGTACTTTGTGCAGTATTGTCCAAACTAGTCAACACAAATAGAAATGACTGGGATTCTCAACTTAATCATGTTCTCTGGGCTTACAGAGTGGCATACAAAACTGCAATAGGAACTACCCCATTTAATTTGGTATATGGCCAAAATGCAGTTTTACC
The DNA here is from genome assembly GCA_020310875.1 of Ceratopteris richardii. Classification (NCBI taxonomy): domain Eukaryota; kingdom Viridiplantae; phylum Streptophyta; class Polypodiopsida; order Polypodiales; family Pteridaceae; genus Ceratopteris; species Ceratopteris richardii. The sequence goes on from CM035427.1 coordinate 3,828,266, forward strand.
CATGGAATTTCTTATTCCAACATTAAAAGTGGGTAATCAATATAATTGGACAGGACATGAATTATCCGAGAGAGTCATAGATTTGGAAAAACTGGGAGCTTCTAGACTCCAAGCAGTGATGAGTATATACACAGACAAGAAAAGACAGAAAGCTTATCATGATGTTCACATTAAAGACAAAGATCTACAAGAAGGAGACCTGGTCTTGGCTTACACAGTTAAGGAACATCAGAGAAAATTTCAGAAAAAAGGTCATGGGCCATACATTATACATCAGATAAGTAAAAGTGGAGCCATTCAGTTAGCTAATATTGATGGAGAAATCATGCCAAATTTCATAAGTGGATGCAGAGTTAAGAGGTATGATTGTCCATTAACTCCTGATGAATGGAGAAGACTGCAAAAGGCCCAAAATAGAAAACAAGAAGAGAAGAACATCAGAAAAGAGGCTCAACAAGAAGCCAAGGAGAGAATAAGGAAATTGAAAGAAGTGTGCTTATGTGAAAATACTCTAAAACAAAAAGAACTTTTGCCTGTGATCATGATGAATTATCAAAATGAAAATATTAGGGTGTTAGTAGATTCAGGAGCTCAAGTGAATCTGATTAGCTCAGCTCTGGTAAACAAATTTAACTTAAAGAGGGCTGAAAGCAGAGTTTTGATCAAAACCCTAGAAGGAAAAATAATTCAGAGCATATCTTCACTTTCTGTTAAAGTTAAATTTAATAATGAATATATGGAAATAGATTGTGAAGAGTGGCCAGACCAATTCATGACTGAAAAGTTGATTTTGGGACAACCTTGGCTCAAACAAGGTAAAGTTGTTTTGAACTTTGAGAAAATGAAGCTTAATTTGACCATAAATGACAAAAAGTTTTTAATGTTTTTTTTGAGTAATGAAGAACAGGAGGTTTTTCTAGATGTTCTTGATCCAGATATGGAAGGGTTTACTTTCTCAATGAAGGACAGGAACATATTACCAATACCAAGTGTTCAAGCTTCATACAATCAAACCACACAAGACATCTTGGGAATAAAAACAACTGGTGAGACAAAAATAAGAAGACAGTTATGGACCCATCAACAAAACAGAACTACAAACACATGGAGAAAGGGTACGCACAGATGGTATCCACCAAAACAGGAAGAGGGAAGAAAATGGGTATGGAAACCAAAAGAGGCTACAAGAAGTTTGTCTATGAAACACGGATACTTGTATAATACAAAGACAGTGAGAGTGAAACATTGTTGGATAAAAAAATCAGAATTCAGTCAATGGAAGAGAGATCATCTACACTTAACCTATTTTCAGATCTGTGGAACAAAATACTATTTAAAGAAGAAGAGAGAAAAGGAGGGAGAATGAATGACAAAAGCAACATGTTCCTCTAAATTCTTTTTCCTTAAAAGGGAATTAGGAGGGGAAGGAAAGCAGAAAAAATGTCATTATGACAGAAAAAATGTCATTATTATAATAAAAAAAAAAAAAAAAAAAAAAAAAAGAAAGAAAGAAAGAAGAAAAAGAAAAATGTATTTCAATTTTTATCTAAAAATTAAAAGCACAAAAGCAAGATATAGGGAGGGAGAAAATAACTTATTATGGAAAATCTGTATTATTTTGTTCAAAATTTTGTGACTATTTTTTATTTTTATTTATTATTTTCAATCTTTTGAAGTCTTTACATTAATCATCTTTTCCATCATCTTCTTTCTATTTAAGAATTGTTTTCTTTTGTGAGCAAGGAATGGACAATTGAAGAGAGCACATTAGATATCTTGCTACACCTGTAATGCTCACTTAAAATTGAGTCTTTTGAAAAAGAAAGAATGGCTTGGAACTTGTTTTTCTTTTCTTTTGTTGTTATATCAGTGACATTCCAGGATAAGACAGTATTTTCTTGTGAATTCTTATGACTCATGTGGGTGGAGTGTTTGTTTTTTCTTTTATATGTCATAAATACAGGATGGTGAATACGAAAGAATTACCAATTCATGACTTCAAAGCAGATTCGGTGACTTTGTCTAGAGGACACTGGTTTCTGGACAGTGATGCAGTTGAGGAACAGGTGGATCTAGAATCAGATGAAGATTCAGAAATCCCAGAAGCTGAAAGGATGATGAAAGAACTTAAAGAAATTTTGGGAATGGTAGGGCAGCATATTTTTACAGTAGGAATTGGGGGGTATAAGTACACTATGCTGTGCCAAGAATTTTACAGGTTTCAGAGAACTCCTGTCAACATAAAGAGATGGAAAGCTGTTGGATTGCAGAGAATATTGGAAGAGCCTATTTTCTTCATTGACTTTGAAAGAGTAGCACAGGTGATGGGGAGTTTGGAAGAAGTTGGGAAAGGCAATGATGCATACTTCAGATGCAAAGTAAAGGACAAAGACAATCAAGAGGTAAGGATTACTATCAAAGCAGACCATATCAAAGCTGCCTTACAGTTCTTTCCAATGGGAACCAAACTAGACCCAAGTTTTGTCAAAAAGAATAAGGGCACCTATACAGGATTTACAAAGTTCACTGATTTTAAAGGAAAGGAGAAAGAAGAGTATGCAGTGAGGATGTTTTTACAATTTTTCTGTTTTCCAAAATTACCAAGATACACAAAGCCACATAAGTCAGTGACTTTGTTGATGTTTAACAATGAAGATAGAACCAAACCATTTGGAGTAATGGATGTCTCTCCATACATCCATGAGCAGCTGAAGGAAGCAGCAAAGCATTGGGAACAGAAGAAGTTTATGAATGGAGGTCAATTCTTAACCAGGATCATCTATCATATTTTGGGAATGGAAGAACAACTTAAACTGGCTCCAGAAGCACAGTACTTCAGAAATTTAATGGCAGGAGTAAAAAGTCCTCCCAAAAGGATGCAGCCTAAAGAAACAGAAGGACACACTAATATGAGGGGAGCTAGGATGAAGAGGAAAATAATCTCTGAAGAAGTGATTCCAGTTAAAAAGAGAAAGTTGGATCCCAGGAGAGTGGAGTTGGAACAGATTGAAGAAACAAAAGAAGAACATGTAGCAGCTCAGAAGGAGGTACAGTCTTCTAACGAACCTCATCCTCCAGAGACAAGTAAAGAACAGCTCTATACTTATCTTACCCAAGGAAACAACAAAAGAGCTATGTATGAGGCACAATATCAAAAAATGTTGGAAGATTACTCATGCAAGAAGAAGTGGAGCATTATGAAACATTACATGATGAAATGATGGCAGCTGATACAGAAGAGGTGTTTGTAAAGAATGAAGTGGAGTTGCTAGCTTATTTTAAGGAATTACAAGGACCTCCAGAAACCAGAACCACTGTTGTGGTGAAGAAGAAGGTGCCAAGGAAACCAGTTCAAAAGAAGAAATTGGTTAAGAAGGGGAAAGAAAAGGTAGAAGCTGAAGTTGCAACAATAAAGGGCACAGAAGAGGTGATCAGGAAAGAAACACAGAAGCTTGTCATGGTGGAAGAAGCATCAAAGCCTATAGAACCTGAATGCGGGGGGCCTTCACATTTTTCATCTGATTCAGATAGTGATATTGAAAGCTTCTTGTTAAAAAGTCTGAATCTTTCAATACCAAATACTCCTAATGTGGGGACACAGGCCATAGAGAAACTGAAGACACCTGAGGATTCAAGCAAGAAGTCTCAAGAAAAGAAGACACAGGAGGAAAGAGTTCAACATATGAGCTCAGAAGATGAAAGAAGGCTATCTAAAGGAAAGGCAGTAATGACAGGAGAGGAAGGTCGAGTGAGAGAAGAAGTCAGTAAAAGTTGGGTACATACAGGAATGAAATCCATATGGACAAAACCTTCACATTTCAATTTGGATGAAAAACTAGAAGAATTGACAAAGGAGTTGCAGAAGGGCAAGTCAATTATAGAGCAGAAGGATCAAGAAATGGAGAAGATAGAAAAGGAAGGGAGTGCTTCAAGGGTGACAGGGAAGGTAATGGAGGAAGGGATCATTCAGAGTATAAAAGAGGTGTTGCATGATATAAAAAGTAGTGAGGAATTTACATCTAAGGATGATCAAGAACAAAAGGAAGAAACAGACCTCATGGACATTGATGAACAGGAACAAGGATATACAGATAAGGAAAGAAATGAACAAGTTGCTGGTATATCTGAAATTGAATCAGTTTTGGTTCAGGAAAAACAGGGGCAGGAAGAGGAGCTCAGGAAAGTTCAAATGGATTTGGTTGAAAAAGACTTAAACAAAAGTCAGGAAACCCTGATACAAGAACAGGAGATACAAACTAAGGGAGACCAGCTCTTGACAGAGAAGCAAAAAATGTTGGAAGAAAAGAAGTCACTAGAGGAGAAGAGGACTTCAGATTTCTCAGAACAAAAGATTGCAAATGTCAAAATAGTAGATTTTAAAGAAATTGATACCAATCAGGAGACAAAGAATGATGACCATAGTTTTGAAGAACAAGGCATTCAGGATATGGATGATGAAAAAGCAGCAGAAGGAGATGATGTGGGTAAAGAAGACAAGCAAATTGAGGTTAGACAGGCAGGATTAGAAGTAGGGCTGGACAGAATACCCAAAAATATAAGAGCAGCTTGTCAAATAATCATGAGCAACATTGAACAGTTCAGACCATCTAGCAGAAATATGATCATATCAAGAATGGTGGCTGAATCAGAATTTGAAAAAGGAAGTTTAATTATCAAAGAGCACAAGAAGGAGGAAGAGCAGATGTCAGAGCAATTAAGGATGATGAGGGAAAAGAATGAAGAAAATATCAATAGAATCATTGCTTTGGAAGAAGCTGAAGTTCAGAAGCAAAACAGAATTCAATATTTGGAGGAAAAGAGTGAAAAGTTATCAGAGCAAAATGTTAAATTGGAAAGAGAAGTAAAAGTCATAGGAGGAAGGTACAGAACCTTGCAAATATCATATCAGATTCTGACCAAAGCACATGAGGAGATTAATAAAGTATTGTTAGAAGAAAGTCAACTAGAAGATGGAGGTAAACATGCTCAGTTGACAGAGGAAGAAAAAGAGGAGTTGCATAAAGAGATTCAAAGACTTCAACTAGAATTAAAAGAAGCCAAAGAAATGGAGAAACAAGCAAATACTCATGCTGCCACATCTATGAGAGGGTATCATCAGTTACATCTAGAGGTGGAAAAGGAAAGAAGTGAATGGCAGACAAAAATGAAGAAAGAAAGAGATGAGTGGAGGAAGGAAAAGGAGTTGTGGGTAGCTCAGAATCAAAGTTTAATGATGACTATAGAGGAACTACAGAAACAGCTGGAGAAACCAAAAGTCCAAGAAGGAATTCAGGATCAAGTACAGGCAGAAGATACAGAAAGAGGAGAATATGAAACAGGGGATTTTAATAAAGAACAAGGTTACAATGAATCAGCATCCAAAGAACCAGAGGAAGAGTATTCTGAAGAACATATCCAGAAGCTATTGACTAATAGAGAGTCAAGAATGGAGTTTATCAGAAAAATGCATAATGAGTATGAAGATCAGATAGTTACCTTTGCTCTGAATAAAGGCGTCAATCCAGATCAGCATCATTGGGCAGCAGACGGATTAGGGATACCATTTTGCATGATCTTGGAAAGTATAAAGAATTATCAGTTGGCTAGAGTGGGGTTATCTTCAAACAAATATCTTGAGTATGAAGAAGATATTAATGTCACTAAGGAGTTATTTGAAAGAGCAAATCCCAAATGGAGGAATAAATGGTTGGATGCCAATAAGGAATGTAGGAAAATTTGGAAAGTGGCACCTCTACATTTAAAGATAAATCCAACTTATTGCCCAGTTGCCAGAAGAAGAGAGTGGACTGTTTTTTGGGAGAGAAGAAAAACAGGGCAGATTCCAGCAAAATGGCTGAATTTTCCAAAAATAGCAGGTCCAAAGGCAGGAACTTGGCCTACAAAGAGTTATATGGTGAACACTACAGAGTCAGTTATAGCTATGTATAAAGATGTTAATGATCCTGCTTGTATTCTACTTATCAGAATAATGAGATTAATTTTGGCCTGTATAGAAACATACACGGACACAGATATCAGAACATTAAACTATATTGGTTTCGATTCTCCCACAGATGCTTTACTATTTGATTTGAGCGAGACTCCTGATAGAATCTGTTTAATGGCATATTATAGCAGAGTGATATTTTTGGGCAGTCATTACTTACAGATTTTTGAGGATGCTTTTGACTATGGATTTTTTGAAAGGGAGTCAGAAATTTTTGGAAACCTATCAGTCGTCACCAAGTCCAGACTCACAGCCTATGAAGCCGCCTATACAGAGTATCTGAAAAAAGATGTCATAGATAAGCCTGAAGCTGCAGTGCAATGGAGGAAAGCCTTGTTTGAAATGGTCAATAACTTGAATGTCACAGAAAGGAAGAGCCATGATTTGGTGTCACAAGTGTACCAAAGGAAGAAGAAATAAAGTTGAGCTCACATGAGGAAGTCTTTTGTCAGGAGCCAAAAGCTCTAGGAGGGGAAGAATGTTGGAAGGAGTATTTTTGGAAAGAATTTTTTAGTAAAAAGCCAAAAAACTTGTAAAATATTTATGCAATGATTGTAAAAATAAGGGAGAGTCTTCCTTATGTAGTCAAGGATCTCATGTAATTTTTGTAGAATTTTTAGAAACTCTTAGATAGCATATTTTTAGAAAATTAGAGAAAAAGACCTAATTTCAAGTGTGAAAAGGGACACTTGAAAATGTATATAAGTCAATTTTCTCTATTTTGGAGAGGTTGGTTAGTCATTTGCTCAAGCTATCAATAGAGAAAAGAGTTTCTGCAAAAAATCGTGTTTTCTCCTGTTGAGTGTATTTCCTTTGATGTAAGTGCTTGTTTCTTGCTTAATCATGGAGATTTGTGAGTCTCATTTGTGTAATACTGAGTGAAATGTATGAAGAGAGATGATTACTGATGTAATAAGTGGAGAAGGATTGAAGAAAGTGTCAGAAATGTGAAAATCGTCTACTGGTACAGAATCGCGATTGTCTCGTCTCTGTGATACAGGTGATATTTTCCAATTCTGATTTCATATTTGTATTCTGCTGAGAAAATCACATGAATTAGACACAAAGATCATAGAAAATGGTGAAGATTTGCTCTAGATAAGGTAAACCCTAGATATTTCCTCTTCATTTTCATTTTCTCAGAATTCCAGCCATTAATCTCTTATTTCCTTGAATCTATTATCTTGAATGGGCTGTGGTCTTATGGATATTCCTAGGATTGACAAAATAAAGATGATTTGTTGATTCTTTGTTACTTCATGATTGGAGAGGACAACTTGGAGTCCAAAACAAAACAATATGCCTCAAATCTTTCCGGATGAAACCTTTGAACCGCATGGATGGATGGAAATCTTAGCCACCTTGGATGTGTGTGTTAATGAAGAAGTACTAACCATGAACGAGTGCATAGACGAGGAAGGCTATGATGTGAATCTTTATATGATTTTTCTTCAAGAAGTAGAAGAGGGAGAAATCTTGGAAAAAGAGTGGAAAGAGGAATATGAGAGTATAGAAATGGAAACAGAATTTGATTCAAAAGAGAGCTATCTAGACACCATTCTAACCAAAGAGAAACATGAACCGACAAAGATCTTGGCAATAGAAGCCGCTCCCATAGTACAAAGGCAAGAGGAAAGCATAAGTAAAATCGAACCAAATCCAGATCTTTTCGAGGTTCTTGAACATTTTAAAAGATATGAAGTAGAAGGGAGAAAGGTAGCCATTCAAATGCCTAAACAAGAGGCTAGAGACGGAGAAGCATACGAAAACAAAGAACAAACGAAAAAAATCATAGTAACAGTGGAAGATGGAGAAGAGAGATGCACATACATAGGAAAAGATGTGTCGGTGGAAGAACAAGAAGAGTTAATACAATTGATCCGGGAATATGGAGATGTATTCGCATGGACATATAAGGATCTTAAAGGTGTGGAACCCTCGATTTGTTCTCATTGAATACCAATGACAACAGATGCGAAACCATCAAAACAACGCCCATATACATACAACGAGGTCTATGCTGCTAAAAATAAGGAGGAAATAGACAAGCTACTAGCGGCAGGATTCATATACGAAATAGAACACACTGAGTGGGTCTCACCATTAGTAGTGGTGCCTAAGAAGAACGGAAAACTGAGAGTGTGCATTAACTTGAAAAAAGTGAATGCAGCCACCATACGGGACAACTACCCACTACCCATCACGGACCATCTATTGGAAAGAGTCGCAGGAAAGGAAGTCTACAGCTTCTTAGATGGATTCTCCGGATACAATCAAGTAGCTATTACCACTGGGGATCAACATAAGACCGCATTCGCTACCAAATGGGGAGTCTATGCTTTCCGAGTGATGCCTTTTGGACTCACTAATGCGCCTGCTACTTTCCAATGATTGATGTGCCATGTTTTCAAGGAATTCCTAAAAAAGAGCATGGAAGTATATGTAGATGACCTATGTACATATTCCAATCAAAGGAAAGATCATATTCCTGAGTTGAGAAAGATATTTAATACATGTAAACAGTACAGAGTCTGTTTAAACCCAGAGAAGTGTGTCTTCATGGTAAGACAAGGAAAGATCCTAGGACACACAATCTCTAGGAATGGAATATCCACAGATGAGGACAAGATTAAGGTCATCTTAGAGCTCCCTAGACCTAAGAATGCGAAGGAGGTGCAAGCATTCATGGGACCTAGTGGAGATAGGGCACAAGGAAATTTTTAGTCTGTTAGGGGAGAGACCTTCAGAACAACCAAAACTCCTCGACAGTGCAGAAGAATGCAAGGAAAAGCTAGTAGAACAGGATCCCAGCTTCAATACCTTAGATCCCAATTTAGAAGAAGCTGAAAATCCAAACCCTAATGTGTCCAAGGATGTGGTGAAATCATCCTATTTAGTGGGTGAACGGCCAGACAACAAGGGGACCAACTTTTATGGAGTTTCTCACACAACGAAAGGATCACCAATGTGGAAGACAACATTCCGATTCTCGCATCAAGGGAAGAACAAATTCAAATGGGCACGCAAAGATCAAGTGCAAAAATCAGAGACACCAACATCAACTCTGGAGAAGAAAGAGGAGAACAAGAAGTCAGCATCAATGAAATCTGAAACAAAACGACTCTTACAAATATGGCTCCCGAAGCTTTTGATTCAAGCTCAGAAGGCACGACAATAGATATGGATTCCCACAAAGCTCAGACAAGTAGCCAAGCAAGAGATAAACAAACAGACGGATGCATTACATCGAGGCATTCAAACAATGCAACCAAGATCGACTCATCATAAAAATAGGAGGAGAACAAACTCAATTAATAGGACATCAAAAGAAATACATGAAGTTCGACAGTACAGAGAGAAGACAAGGGCCATCTACATAACCACGAAGTGGATTTGGAAGCCAAAGCAACTGCAAGGAATGGACCATCACAACAACAAGGATTCCAATTTCATTCATGAAGTATTAAATGCACCTAAAGTATGGATAGTAGGGACACATTACAAGGCCAAGCATTCGGCACTTAATGTGCATAAACAAATTAGTGGAGCACATTCTCCAATGGGAATTAGGTCATAGCTTCAACTCTCTTAGGAATGGATTTACTATGTACATAAATAAATGCTTCGGCTATACTAATGCTTGTTTTCTTTCAGGAAAGAAATAAAAAGATGTGGTAAGAGATCTCACTTGTAGAACCAAGGGAAACGGAGTGACAAAATGACAACATATCACTGCAATGCACTACAAAGTTGCTATGCTTTCCATTGAAGCTAATGCACTTCTCCTTACGAGTGCAGATGGCTTCTGAAGATTCTGAAGCAAGAGTTCAAGAGGAAGCATTGGAATTTCCTCTCCAGAGTATCACCAAAGCAAAGGGACATTGGTTCAGAGAAGATCAACCGGCTGGGGAGTATCTCTTCCTGGCAACTATAAAAATCATGGATACAGATAATCAATTTCCGATCATGTCCCAAGACTTCAGAGTTTTGCATGAACTCCCATCGACGATTGCCATCATGAAGAAAGCGGGTATTCATAAATATTTTGAACTGCCAATCTATAAGCCCGACTTTCAAAGGTGCACACAAGTCATGAACACATTACAACCAGCATTGCATGATCCGTTGGTGCTCGAGGCTAGAGTGATGGATAAAGTAGGCGAATGGGTAATTATTCAATTCACTCATGATTTGATTAAGGAAGCTTTTGGATGGGAAAAGGATGGAACCACGGTAGTGAAAGAAGAGAGTCGAGGGGCAAAAACGAGAACATTCACCAACATTAACAGAGTCGACATAGAAGAGTAAGTCAGACTTATCCACCAGCACTTCTGCTTCCCAAATATGCATCGATACACGGCTCTACAGAAGATTATTGTCCAGTTACTCTCACATGCCATCAAGCAGATTGGAAATCAGATTAATCTGACTCCTTACATATAGGAAAGGCTATTTGAAGAAAAGAAGAAATGGAATAGCAAGAAGTTCCTTAATGGCAGTATAGTTCTGACAATATTAATCTACCATGCTTTAGGCATTAGAGAGCACCTAAAAGAAATGCCATCCTCAACCGCTATGGCTAAGTATGTCAAAGTCGCGACAATACCAAAAAAGAAAAGAGGAGTCAAAATTGTTGAAGAGACAGAAACTAGCTCTCAACCCAGAATGAGAGGCACAAAGAGATTAAGGGAAGTAAAGCAAGTAGAAGAGGAAGTTCCAGCCACGAAAAGAGCGCACGCACTTCCAAAGACAAGGATTGAAGAGCAAAGACAGATTACAGAAGAAGATTTAACTAAGGCACTGGAGGATACACATCAATATACAGAAGGGCAAGTCAATTTACCAGTGCAAGGGCACCATTATCAGCAGGCCCAACAGGAGATAGAGGCCAAAAAGAAGCTCACAAAAGTACACCGCTACAGGTAATTAGGGTTGGAAAATTCAAGCTCATCTTCCGATGCACAAGAAGAACCCGAAACCTCATTGTTGAATGTAGATATTCAACGTGAATCAAAGGATGATGGGAAATGGGTGGAATTGTATGCAGTCAACTACAATGAAGAAGAAGAGGGCATAAAGATGGATGACAACACTACCCTCCCTGATCAGGACACCGCAAGCAAGGAAGCAAACCAAGAGAAGATGCATGTGATAAAAATCAATGAGACTTCCACAATTCGTATTAAGGAGACAACACCTATAAAAGAGGTGTCAATCAAGATACCAAAGAAAGAGCCTCAAGAAGCGACAGTAGAAGAAGCAGAACCCTTCACACCAATAAGGGTTGTGGCAGAACCCTTCCTCATGGACGTCACCTTTCAAGGGAGTGCCACAAAAGCTATTCATTTGGATGAAGAAGAAAAAGAACCAAAAATACAATTACAAATTAGACAACCCCACAACAAAACCATACATGTAGAGCAAGGACAAGATGTGCAAACCCGAGAAGCTCCAAGCATACCTAGGACATGGTTGAATGTCGACATCGCGCAGCTCAAGCCAGTAGTGCAAGACATGATCAGAACTGCAATGGACACACAACAATTAATGCTTGAGGCTGATGAAGACTACAATCAAGCGATGCAGGACAAGCATGAGCTTCAAGAAAAGGGTAAGAATCTTTCAGCATAATTAAAATTAGCTAGAGTACAAATACTACGGAAACAAAATGAAGTTCAAGAGGTCAAAAAACAATACAAAACTCTAGCCACGGAAAATGAAAGATTAAAAGAACAACTCCAGGAATTAACAAAGAAATATGAAGCTAGCGAGGCTGAGAAGACGTGGATGAATGCAAGAAGTAAAGTCTTAGAATCTCAAATAAAAGTATGTATGGAAGAAGCAGAAAACCTAAGGAACATGAATAAAGAACTAATGACAGCTCTTCTATACGATCAATCCATAGATGTTCAGGAAAAGCCAGAAAAAGACATCAAGGAACTTGAGGAAACGCTGGCTAAGTATGCAGATCAGCTCAAGCAGGAGTAGGCCACCATTGCCGAATGGGAAAAGAGGTACATGGAGGATACCGCAGCTCTAAGGAAAAAATGGACAAAAGTTGAGAATAGATACCTACTACATTGTAAAGAAGACACAGACCAACTCGCGATAGTGGCAGAGGAAATACAGAAAAATAAGGAAACAATTTTGCAAGCACAGGAGGAAATTAAGAAAAAAAAGAAAATGATAAAGCAACTGCAGGATCAACTAGCACACAAGGAAATTGAGGGGACACCAGTAGTTCCAAAATCCGCAGAGGCTACTGAGGAGACTGAGGTACGTCCTCTCTCTCCCCCCTTATATCATTCGCCACTAAGGGAGGAACTGGAGGTCCAAATTGAACATAATACTCGGGACATTGCAGAACTGAGCCAACCAGAAAGGGCACTACTGGTGTCCCAGCTTATCGCTGAATTTGAAGATCAAATAATCCAAGTCATGAAGGAAGCTAAAATCGAGAGAAAAAACTTGGATCAAATTTTGAAGCCTTTTAATGTAGCATATGGACTACTTAAAGAACAAACGCGACAATATATAAGGACCATGACAAATAAAGAGCCAGATAACAACCTCCAGTTTGCAAGAATACTTTCCATTATACTCAAGAGGAGTTCAAGAAGGCTAATCCCATATGGAGGTGCAAAGTTTTGGAAAAGAATCCAACATTGCGGGTACAATGGGAAGCATCACCATATGTGCTTCAAGTAAATCCAGCATTTTGTCCAGTACCCCGCAAACGCTCCTGGGTGCAATTTTGGGAAGGACAGTAACTGGGAAGCATCAATAACCAATGGCTGAATTACCCATTGTTACCTAGTCCGCCACATAACTACTTACCAACGGAAGAATATATGGTAAAAACAATGGAATTTTGGATTGCAAGATATGCGACTGTCCCGGACTTAGCAGTGAAAATGACAAATAAGATTTTCAGCATGCTATTAACTGTAATTCAAGTCTTCCAGCATGCAAAATACACTTTTTTGAATTTCATCGGCATTACCCAAGGCTCTGAAGCGTTGGTTTTTTACCTCTCTACTATTCCGATCCGCTTAACCCTGATGGCTTTATTCAAGGCTTATGTTTTTGCCGTCAACATACATGCAGACTTTTGAAGAAGCATTTTTCACCGGCTTCTTCGAAATAGATTCAAAAATTTTTGTCAAGATGACTTCGAACCTGAATGCACGACTGGTAGCATATGAAACCAGCTTTTTTGCAGATCACCGATAAGCACCAGAGTGAAAGAAACTTGGAGAAGCTTGTCGAAGGTAGAAAAGCTCCAAGCAAGGAAGTTTGGTCAAGCCAACCGGCACAAGACCAACCCTTGAGCTTATGGAGACTCAAATAGACCTTATAGGCATGCTATAAGTGCAAAGAAACACACTATGTACCTTGGAGCATCAAGGAGAATGAGTCGATACAAAACAGATAGGTTCGCGGGTCGACTAGCTCAAAAAAACTTACTATCTATGGAAGAGACAATGAACTTCAAATGCCCATAGCGACCAGCGTCATTCCAATTAGAAAAAAACCTTTTATGAGAGTGATACACATAGGGTTGAGTGTATGGAATGCACAAAAGTATAAGGAATAAGCAAAATATGCTATAGGAATGAATGCGACATTCATCGGTGGTACTTCCTATTTTTCAGGAATACACAGAGATTGACCCCGAGGCAGAAAAACTTAGATTTCTCCAAATCTGCTAAACCAAATACTATGAAAAGTTACAAGCATAAAATAAACACTAATACCTTTCGAATGAGTCCTCTTGCACTCAATTTGGAGCTCTAGAGAGAGAGCAGCAGCCTCTACAAGATTAGTGTTGGCGAAGAAGATGATGCAAAAAATTGAGGGAGCAAGACAATGATGGTCACAAGTGTATGTATATTGCTTCCATGTATAATACAAGTGATTTGAACTCCTTATATAGCCTCTAGGAGTGTTCCATGACTTTTACAACTTGAATTTGAATTCAAATGAAGGTGGGAATGGTTATTGGAGGGAATCAATTCACTTTCCTACAATCTAAGAAAAGTGAAGATCTAGTTTGATCTATTTTTAGGTGATTTGATTTGCTTGATTGAATGCAACTTCAACCACCAAAAATTCGTGGGATTTGGGCTCTATATTTGTACCTTTACATGTGTAAAGCTCAAGGCTTTTACAACGGTAAATGAGCCATCAAAAATCTCTCAAAAAATACAATAAATGAGCATATGAAAAAAGAACTCTCCAACGGATATTCTTTCGACGCGATAGCCTTCGATGTAGATCAAATCCACCTCAAGCATAGTGTAAGCTTGATGTTCCAACAACTCCCCCTCAAGCTAAAGTATGCTTGAGTCTTCATTCTCTGATAGGTTGAATACCTGCCATAGCTTTGAATCTACAAAGCTTTACTCCACCAAGGGCCTTCATCATCATATCTGCTACTTGCTTTTCAGTTGGAACAAAAGAAATGTCAATCTCCTTTGCCATGAGATTCTCCCTGATGAAGTGGTAATGGACTTCTATGTGCTTGGTTCTCGCATGCAAAATAGGATTTGCCGCTAGATGCATGGAACTTACATTATCTCCAAATATGTGAGGTTTGGAACTCACAAGTCCAAAATCTGTATACAATGCTTTTAACCATATTGCCTCTTGAGTTGCTATGGTCAAGCCTCTGTACTCTGCTTCAGTTGAAGATAAAGCAACTGTTGGTTGCTTCTTGGAACTCCATGACACTACCTTGGAACCTGCAAATGCTAAGTAACGAGATGTACTTTTTCTATCATCCTTAGCTCTTGCCCAATCTGCATCTGAGTAGATTTTGATATCCAAATCTGAAGAGTAAGGATAGAATATACCTTCGTTGATTGTACCTTTGAGATACTTAAGTACTCTCTTAGCCGCATCCATGTGTGGTCTTCTCGGTGAGTGCATGAACTGACTAAGCACTCCCACACTATATGAGATGTCTGCCCTTGTATGAGTAGCATATATCAAGCTACCTACCAAGCTTTGATACTCTTTAATGTCTTCAATTTTCTCACCTTCATAAATACTAAGTTTATGATTGATCTCCAAAGGTGTACCTGCAGGTTTAGTGTTCTCCATTTTGAACTTGAGAAGAAGATCCTGAATGTATCTTCTTTGAGTCAAATACATTCCTTCATCTGTGTATATCACCTGCATACCTAGGAAATATGTGAGCTCACCTAGGTCACTGATTTTGAACTCCTCTTGCATGTGTCTCTTGATCCTTTGAATGCCATTTAGATCATCACCTGTCACAATAATATCATCTAGATATACACATAGATAGATAACCTCATTGTGATCCCTTTTGATGAATAGAGAAGGATCTGAGCTGCTAGCTTTGAATCCTTGATCTTGAAGATATGTAACCAACGTGTAATTCCAAGCTCTAGGAGCTTGTTTCAATCCATACAATGCTTTCTTAAGTCTGCAAACATAAGATGGATGATTAGGGTTTTCAAAACCTGGTGGTTGTGACATGTATACCTCTTCACTTATCCAACCATTTAAGAATGAATTTTTTACATCAAGTTGGAGGAGTCTCCAATTCCTTGCAGCAGCTACACTTATCAATGTCCTGATTGTAGTCATCTTTGCAACTGGTGAGAATGTTTCCTCATAGTCTATACCATGAGTTTGTGAGCATCCTTTGGCAACTAATCTTGCCTTGTACCTGCAAACTGATCCATCTAAATTTCTTTTAACTTTATATACCCATCTGCAACCAATTACCTTTTGATTCGGTGACATTGGAACCAAATCCCAAGTGTCCATCTCCTTCAATGCATCTATCTCTTCGTTCATGGCTTTTTCCCAATTAGGATTTCCCTTTGCCTCTTCATAGGTTGAGGGTTCCTCTGAAATAGAGTCTTTTGCCAAATATATTGAATGCTTCGTAACAAACGTGGAATCATATCCATACCTTTCTGGTTGTTTCTTCTCTCTTGCAGATCTTCTAGGTGCTTGTTTGGAGCATTCTCCAACCTCTTGCATCTTTGCTTTGCCTCTTGACTTCCATAGCTTGTAATCCCTTTCTCTTTCATCTTGGTCATCGTTTGTATCACTTCTTGCATCCTGGACCTGTGTATCATGCTTTCTTCCTAATTGATGAGAGTCATAATCAAGATCATATGGTAGTGTTACCTTTTGTTTGTCTTCATCATACCAAGACCTATGTTCTTCAAAAACAACATCTCTACTTGTAGTGAATTGCTTGGTTGAAGGATTGAAGAACCTATAACCCATCTGAGTTAAATCATATCCAATAAACACTGCCTTTGTTGCCCTTTCATCTAGCTTACCTCTTATTTTTGATGGTACATGAACATAAGCTAAACAACCAAAAGCCTTGCAATGTCCAAGACTAGGTTTTCTTCCATGTCATGCTTCATAAGGAGTCATACCTTGAAGTGATTTGGATGGTAGTCGATTGACGAGGTACACTGCAGTTGAAATAGCTTCTGCCCATAGATAATGTGGCAACTTCTTCTCTTCAAGCATTGTTCGGGCTGATCCAACCAATGTCTTGTTTCTCCTCTCTACAATTCCATTTAGTTGAAGAGAATACCTAGTAGTCACTTCCCTTTTGATACCTTTGTCCTGCAAGAACTCATCAAACTCTTTGGAGAAGTATTCTCCCCCTCCATCAGATCTGAGCTTCTTTAGTGATCTACCTGTATGATTCTCCACATGTGCAAGATACTTCTTGAAGCAATCAAATACTTCATTCTTACTCTTGATAAAGTATAGAACAGTCCATCTACTATGGTCATCAATAAATGAGACATAATACCTTGATCCTGCCAATGAAGGTTCTTGACTTGGTCCCCATACATCTGTATGTACTAAGTCCAATAAGTTGTTGTGGATGTAGCCTTTGTGGTTGAATGGTTGTCTTTGTGCCTTCCCAATCTGATATGCATCACACCTGTTGATCATGTGTTGCTTTGATATGTTCGGCAGTCCTAGAACACTTTGATCCCTGCATATATCCTTCAAGGTTCTTTTATTCACATGAGCAAGTCTCTTATGCCACACTTCAAGCTCACTTAGGGTTTGAGACCCAAAGTTGAATAGAGCTATGTTCCTGGTTTCTCCTACTTCAAAAGTAAAGAGCCTACCATGCTTCTCACCTCGGGCTATCTTCCTGAAGCCTTGACATGGATCTTCCACAAAAGCTCCATGTTGGGTGAAACTAACTAGCAAGCCTTTTTCAACTATTTGGCCTACACTTATTAGGTTTTTAGTGATAGTGGGTACATAGAGAACCTTACTCAGAATGTTTGTCCTGCCATTGGAAGCTTTGACATTACCAATCTTCTCCACATTGTGCTTTGTGTCATCTCCTGTTTACACTTCATATCTATGCTTTGGACTCTCCAAGTCAGATAGAAAAGCAATGTTGCCTGCAACATGATTCAAACATCTTGAATCTATGTAGAACAAATGATCATCTTCTTTACCTTCTTTGTGGCTAAGATTCATGAGAAGCAATGAGTCTTCATGTGGTTGATCTTCTGAATAATTGTTGTAGTCCCTTCTATTATAGCTTCTATTGTTATTGTTGAAGTTGTGTCCACCTCTGCCTCTATTGCTTCCATATCCACCTCTTCCACTTCCTTTCTGGTCTTCCCATTGAACCAGCAATTCTGAGTGGTGTGGTTGGTCTTATCGCATATGGCACAAGGTTGAACATTCTGACCTTTGGATTTGTCTTGCTTTGGTCCCTTCTTCTTCCCTTTCCACTTGCTCTTGCTTGCAAAGTTGGCTTGGGAAGTCTCTTCTTCATCTTCTTCCTTCTTCTTGCCTTTCTGCTTCTTATCCTTCTTATCTGCATATAGAGCTCTAGTTGAACTACCATGATAAGAGTTACCTTCCTTTATGCTATTGTTGGCTTCTTGATTGAAGAGTTGTCCAAGAAAGATGTTGAAGTCCGGAGTCTGCACATCCATGATGAGATCATAAGCCGTCGTAAAGGATTGCCATTGCTTATCACTTCGAATGCCGTTGAGAATTTGCCTCATGATGACCTCTTCTTCAATCAGCTCTCCAATGGATGCTAATTGATCCGCAACCTCCTTGACCTTGGTAACAAACTCTGTGATGGTTTGTTTAGGTGTCTTCTTCATTTGGTTGAACTCGTTCCAAAGATGATTCTTTCCCGCTTTGGTACTAGCAGAAAAGAAAGTCTCCAGGGCATCCCAAGTCTCTTGAGATGTCTTGCATCCTCTAATATGTGGTAATAGAAAGTCAGAGATAGATTTTAGTATGTACGACCTTGCTTGAGCATCCCTTGCGCACCAAAGTGTGAGCTTATCTGTCTCCTCTTGTGTAGGTCCTCCTTTGGATCTTGGAATGGGAATAGCTTCATCACCTGCTACAATTCCATAAAGATTTCTACCTTGCAAATAGGCCTCCATTATGATTTGCCAAGCCGCGTAGTTGTGTTGATTAAGCTTCTCGATCATTGAGGGAAAGCCGTCACCCATCTTGATCTAGCTCTGATACCACTAAAAGAAACTTTGAGAAGCTTGTCGAAGGTAGAAAAGTGCGTTTCGAAGCGACGAAGTTTGGTCAAGCCAGCCGGCACAAGACCAGCCCTTGAGCTTATGGAGACTCAAATAAACCTTATAGGCATGCTATAAGTGCAAAGAAACACACTATGTACCTTGGAGCATCAAGGAGAATGAGTTGATACAAAACAGATAGGTTCGCGGGTCGACTAGCTCAAAAAAACTTACTATCTATGGAAGAGACAATGAACTTCAAATGCCCATAGCGACCAGCGTGATTACAATTAGAAAAAATCCTTTTATGGGAGTGATGCAAATAGGGTTGAGTGTATGGAATGCACAAAAGTATAAGGAATAAGCAAAATATGCTATAGGAATGAATGCGACATTCACCGGTGGTACTTCCTATTTTTCAGGAATACGTAGAGATTGACCCTGAGGTAGAAAAACTGCAATTTCTCCAAATCTGCTGAATCCAATGCTATGAAAATTTACAGGCATAAACTAGACCCTGATATCTTTTTAATGACTCCTCTTGCACTCAATTTGGAGCTTTGGAGAGAGAGAAGCAGCCTCTGCAAGATTGCTGTTGGCGAAGAAGATGATGCAGAAAATTGAAGGAGCAAGACAATGATGGTCACAAGTGTATGTATATTGCTTACATGTATAATACAAGTGATTTCAACTCCTTATATAGCCTCTAGGAGTGTTCCAAGACTTTTACAAATTGAATTTGAATTCAAATGAAGGTGGGAATGGTTATTGGAGGGAATCAATTCACTTTCCTACAATCTAGGAAAGTGAAGATGTAGTTTGATCCACTTTTAGGTGATTTGATTTGCTTGATTGAATGCAACTTCAACCACCAAAAATTCATGGGATTTAAGCTCTATATTTGTACCTTTACATGTGTAAAGCTCAACGCTTTTACAATGGTAAATGAGCCATCAAAAATCTCTCAAAAAATACAATAAATGAGCATATGAAAAAAGAACTCTCCAACGGATATTCTTTCGACGCGATAGCCTTCGATGTAGATCAAATCCACCTCAAGCATAGTGTAAGCTTGATGTTCCAACACAGAGGATGGTGCAAAGTCACACCAATGGAAAGAATTTATGATATGTCACGCTAATTTGCCAAATCAAAGAGAGCAAGCAGCCATACAAACCTATTCACGTCACCACAAAAAGCCTCTCGAGGACGACAGAGTTCAGGAGGAGGGACGTGTGGAAGGGGAATCAAGCAAGAAGAAAAGAAGAAGAAGATCAAAGTCAAAGACTGCTCAATAAAGAAGGAAGATCATAAAGCAAAATGACCATCCTCTGCCCAAAGCCCCGCAGGGGCATGCATCAAGCCACAACGTGAAACACCCACATCTTGAGGAATGGAATTAAAGAACAATCAGAACCAAGACATTTCATGGAAAGGATGGACCAAGGCTAGGAACTATACATGAAGAAGTGCAAGACAATATTTGGCAGGTAATAATCCTTCCACTGATAGCATGTGTTGACAACCAAGTGAACAGGTTTAAAGCAATGCAACAGGGTTAGATGTGTGAAGAAAAAGACAAATCAAAAGACCAAAAGTTAGAAAGAGGTAGAGGCTGAAAAGTTGAAGAGGGTGACTAAGAACAACATATTCCTAGTCATTGGTAGCGTGCGTGGCACCCCAACTAAATACAGCAACCCAGATATGTGACATAAGGAATACCAAGGGGCAAACAAAACCAAATGGCATACCTCGGGCAAAATAACAAATTCTTTGATAGTCCTTATCGCTTCTTTGACCACTAGGTGCGTGTATTCAGAACTCTTAAACAAGCTAAAGACAAGAAGTAAAGTCTGTCAAGGGATGACAGAGACAAAGAGGGGGAGAGTGTTGGAGAGCAAAGAAGCACAAGAGAAGAGCCCCAAAATTTTCAAATTAATGGGCATGATTTTTCTTCTTCAAAATCTTAGAGAATTCCCTCAAGCCATGTAAATGCACTAGAGGAGTCCTCTAGTTGCATAATCCCAACTTGTTGTACAATATCCCTTGTAGATTAGTAGGAATTTCACTTTTTAGTAATAAAGTGCCTGTCTCTTGTGTGAAAGGACCAAATTTAGGGCACATGTATATAAGTCACTTTGTAACTCTTTGTAGAGACGTTTGCCATTGTGAAGAAGGAGAGATCCTAAATTTCAAAATTACCTCTTTCTTGTAGATTTCTATCTTCCCTTTGATCTTTTATGTGTGTGTAATGCTTGGAATGTGTGTGTCGGACTGTTTTCTACCCCTTCCCACTGTTTTTGAGCTACTGTAGTGTGTGTGTGAATTTGTAGGAGTTGTGGCGTGAGTGTGGGTGCTTCCCACCATTCACTATTTTGGTCATAACTAGAAGCTCAAACGTCAAAATTGAGTGAAACCACTTTTAATAGATGCGTCCCGTCGAAATGAGTACCCTATTGACTATAATCGAAGTTTGGAGCTGGGAGAAATCCTCGATTTACTAAAAACTATTGTAAGTGGTATCACGACAGACACTTCCAGTATTTCAGTGAGTTGGAGAGGTGGATTAGTCTTTTCTCATACATGTAAGCTGAACTACTTCATTCTCTATCATGTGTGCACATGTCCTCATATGCTTGGTTAGGTCGTTTGATCGGATTGACAAATAAACGTGTGTCAATTTCCCACTATACGCACTTGTGTGGCAATTGGAGTTTAGTCTCATTGACACAAGTCCTTGAGCCTTCTTGACTCAGGTACACACCCCTGTTGGTGATGAAGGCTGTCTTCGGTATATCTTATTTCGCCATCCTCACTTGATTGTATCCACTGTAGCCATCCAAGAAAGAATACATTTTCTGACCTGCTACCCTATCAAGCATTGTGTCTAGAAAAGGAAGAGGAAACGGATCTGGTACGGTGGCTGCGTTAAGTTTCCGATAGTCGACACAAATTCGTAACTGTTTATTTTTCTTAGGCACTATTCCGATTGGTGAGATCCACTCTGCATGTTCAATGGGAACAATGAATCCAACCTTCCGCAAGCGATCTAGCTCTGCTTTTACCTGGGCTGCATAATGCGGATTCATCTGGTAGCTGGCTTGCTTGAAGGGCCGCGCATCTGGCTTCAGGACCAGCCGGTGTTGATAAATCCGTGGGTCAAGACCCTTCATGTCCCTGTAATCCCAAGCGAAGACATTTGGGAATTCACGCAAGAGTTGTACCAAATCGGCCTGGAAGTTATCTGCTAATCCGACCTTAATTTTGATTGGCCTTGGGTTGACCGTATCTCCCAAATTGTATGTTACCAACTGATCCTCTGGTACATAAAACTGCCGAGGCTTTGCCAAATCATCAGCTGGCTGCAAGAGTTGTTGTAAGGTCGCTTCATCCATAGTTATGCCATCATCTGATTCTACTTCTCTGATCATTGGTACGACCGTACAGGCTGTCGGACTCCAATTATCTTCTACCGACTGTATATACGCAATCTTGTCTGTACTACGACTGCTTGTGAATCAATAGGGGAAACATAAACCATATTTGTCATCGGATTTTGTCTTTCCTTCTTTCTTTTGTCATACTCTACGGCTTCTTTACAAAATCTACGAATATGCCCAACCTTGCCATAAAAATGGCAACGAGGGGGTGGGAGAGAGGTACCTTCAGCCGATGTACCCGTATGCCATCGATTTTGATTAAATGTTATTGCACTGACCTCGATAGTTCCTATATCCTTGTTGCTGGGTGGTTCACAACTGTGGCGGTACATAATGGGTGGGTGGCTGGCCCGGTTCTTGTATTATGGTGTTTGCTGCCGCTCTACCCAGCATCTTTGCATTGTATGCACAAGTTTCTGTTGAGTGACCCGTCGCATTACAAATAGCACAATACATTTGGTTGAGCGTTGTCGGGATGAAATCCCGCAGGGAGTGTGCACTGATTTTTTTTTCAAAAGTTCATTGGTTTTAAGCTTTTTGTGTGATGTTTTGACTAAAGAGTGGTATATTTCATGCATAATTTGGCCGATTTGATTGACTGTGCGATGCGGAAACAAGTTTGAGATGTTTGTTAGACCCGTGTATATAAACAACAGACATTAGACCCATAAAAACTTAGGTTTGACCCTTGAAACTGGCTGAAATTGAGGGTTTACCCCCTGAAAATCGAACTTGAACCCTTGGAAACCCTTGGAGTTTAGGCCAAAATTGTAAATAAACCATTAAATTGACGAGCTTGAGTTAATTGTGAGCAAACCCCGAATTTGCCCGACCAAAATCCGTAGCTTAGACCCTTGAAATCAGTGTTTATCCTCGCCCAAACCCTTAGATTAATTAACCCTGTATATAGTGTGAAACCAAAACATTAATTTAGGGAAAATAAAAAGGACAAAAATAAAAAATAGAATCAAGAGATGGGATTTTCCAAGAATAGTAAGTGAACATGCATGGTCGTCTGAAATTGGAAAGTTGGTTAAGGAGGTTGGAAGTTTCTAGAGGAAAGCCCAAGGGTGGGGAGGCCTATAAATAGGTGCCTAAACTCATTTGTTCCTCCCCGTGGTCTTTCTTGTTGAACTTTCCTACAGGTATGCTCCTTGACCTTACTTCTTCATTTATGTTTTACTTCCTTTTTCATACTTCCATGATGGCAAAGATGGAGGTAGTGTTCTTAAATGGCCACTTAGATTGTGAGATTTTTCACGGCTGTATGCTTATGATTATCGGGATTAGAGGTGGTCATGCACCATATAGAGAGAAATGGAGAAACCCATAGATGGGCACGTAGATTATGTGTTGTGGTCGACTGGCACACAAATTGTTGACAGAGACAGAGAGAATCTAGCAGATAGAGAGAGACTCGGAAGGCGTCTGTCTGGTTGTCGATGCCGGGTCACAGAGAGAGAAGATGGGTTCTCGAACCGCCGCTGGCACACATAGAGAAGGAAGGGGGCGAGCTTGCGTGTCGCAATCAGAGAGAAGCTGAGCATGGCGGCACTTGCTGAGAGACGGATGCTGTGGAGGATAGCAGAGGGCACGCTAGAGTGAGGCGTTCCTTGATGGCTATGAATTGGGGAGAGATACGCTATTGGTGGTTGAGCATCGACACAGAGAGAGAAAGAGACGTCATAGGCTGCCGTGCACGCAAAGAACTTCGGAGGTGAGGGAGAGAGAGGTGGTGTATAGCGGAAGAGAGAGAAGAATTTTGTTCTCTATCACTCACTGACGGAGAAAACGGCGCTGCCATATTGCAGAGAGAGAGAGAGAGAGAGAGAGAGGTTGAGAGAGAGGTCTGGCGGCGCCGCGCTACAGAAAACTCGCGCGTGGAGAGAGAGAGGTTGAGAGAGAACTCGCGCTTGGAGAAGAGAGAGAGGTTGAGAGAGAGGTCTGGCGGTGCCGCGCTACAGAAAACTCGTGCGTGGAGAGAGAGAGAGATTCGAAGTCTGCTTCCTCATGGCCTTAAGTCTGCACGCATGTACGTGGAGAAAGGAGAGACAAAGAAAGTCGGAGCTGCGCGTACGTGAGTTGAGAGAGAGATGTGGTCCCCATCGATAGCTACACGTGGAGGAGAGAGGAGCTGCAGAGAGAAATGAACGGCGCTGCGTAGGCAGAATTCTATAGAGAGAGAAAAACAGAAACGTTCAATGGCGGCAAGAAGGAGATCAATAGAGTCAGTTGTTATTGGAGAGAGATGAGAGACAGAGAGCGGAAAGAGAAGCATTTTTGAGAGAATCAAATGACCATTCGTTGTAATGCTCACCTCGCTAATGTGTTCACACTATTCTTTTGTGTTAATGAATAGACAAATTAAACTCTGATGTTCATATTAAAGACATATTAAAGATCGAAATTCACTTGACCATTAAATAGCTTTCTCTGTTATGATCTTAACACAAAAGGTATACGATCCTTCGAGACTAGAGTTCACAACGTCTGATATTAGAACAAAGATTGAGACATGATTCGTTAGGATCAACATGGGATAATTTCATTAATCGACTTTATTGGGATAATATCATGGGAAACATGATAAAAGCATTTAGGGTATATGTATTGTCATCCAAGGACCAAAACCTAAACTACTATAGTGGGAAGGTGGATGCTCTGTCTTGAATATGCGCATTAGCAACATCGACATTGTTATTGTTGTAAGCAATAATGTAAAAGCATCATGTACATTGAAGTTTTGTAAATCTTTTGGAGGTGCATTTAATGAAGATGCAGTTCATAAATAATTTTTGTTTCTAAACTATTAGATGAGATGATGAATTTTGAATAAATCCCTAAACAATAGTTTTGAAATGTTAAAGCTGTATATTAGTCAAGAAGATGTTGGTTCTTTTTTCTATTTGTTATTATTTGTATAAGTACTAACATGGTTTTTCCCCCACCCCGTGGTCTTTCTTGTGGAACTTTCCTACAAAACGTCTTTCCAGGTTGGTCCGATTGAAGATTTGAGAGATTATATGAAGTATATCAAGTGATTGAAGATTGAAGAAAAGAAACCCCATCCTGTGGATTGCCCTTGTGGATCGTCTCCCCTCCAAGTTTATGCAGTTTTTGATTATCTGAAGTAAAGAGAAGGAAGGCCACTGCTGAGGGTACCTGAAGTAAAGAGCGGACCGAAGACCTGAAGAAAAGCTTGGACCGCGAAGACCAAAGCGGAATCCCGTAGGCGATTTCTCGCACTGTTGCGAGGGATCTATTTTATATACTAGCCGGCCTGCACTGTGGCGGCGGCTTTCATATTGTATCATCGCACCGCACTGTAGCGGTTTTATTGTACCATCGGCCCGCACTGTAGCAGCCTGTTCGTATCACTCATTTTTATTGGAGTAGTTCAATTTCATTTTTCGTTGTATCGTTGGCTTCATCTGCATTCCGTGTATCACTGCGGTATCCGATTGTCTCTTTCTGACGCCCACGGTCCCACGTCTCGACACTTCCGAGGGGCAAGGGACCCTACGAGGATCACGCACGCTCCGAAGAGCACAGGTGAGGCGCCCAGCGCGAAGACGCCGCTCGCACGACAGCGGGAACGGCGCACCAGAGAGGGGCCTGATCCAACCCCACGCACCGGCTTCCTGCCACGACCTCCTTCTTCCCGGCAGCGCACCTGTGGAACTTGTGTGATCGGGATTCTCACACTTAGTACAATACACTTGTTTGGATGGATCCTGAGTCACATTCTTACTTGCTTTCAATCATTCCAAATCCTCTGTAAACCCACCCACTTTGTGCTCCAATTGCAAGGCCATTGCAATGAGAGAGTCCAACGTCATTCCGCCCACACAGCGTATGATCATGATTTGTTTTAAATGTGGATTCAAGCCGTTGATAAACCATTGTGTTATGACATCATCTGGCAGGTTGGCATGCACCGGTGGCAACTGTCTCAAGTGAGTTCTGAACAGTGTTGCATACTCCTGGACACTCTGGTGTGGTTTCTGTCGATTGTTATGCAAACAATCAAAAATTTATGCAGGATTCTTCTTCAAGCAAAACCTCTGCAGGAACGCGTCCCTCACATCATCATAATTACTGAAATGATTAATAACATATTTTGTCAGCCACCTTGCTGCTTCATTAACCAACGTGGCCTAAAACACGATGGCCTTATATGCCGGATCTGGTGGGTGATTCAACACTGCATAACTAATTTCGAATGTGCGAACATGTGCATCGGGATCATCCCCCAAAAATCCACCGAATTTCGTATATGTCACTCCGGTTGGAACCAGTCGAGGTGGAACGATTGGCTGTGGCTGCTGTTGTTGTTGCTGTTAAAATTGTGGTTGTGGTTGTGGCGGTGTTTGTTGCTGTTGCTGTGAGCCACTCATGGTGCTAAATTGTTGGTAGTGTTGTTTTTACCTGAATTTTGAGGGGATGTCTCTTGACCTTCCGAATCTGTATGGTCAGCTTGCTCACTTTTCGGTCCAAAAATATCGTCAAACCGTTTGCTTAACTCCAAATCCAACAACCTTTCCTCAGCTTTAGTGTCAAAAATAGGTAGAATTGCACCAAAAAGGGGTGAACGCAATAAATGTTCACCAAGCAGCACCGCAGTGTCACCAAAAAACTTCAAATTGCCACCGAGTGATGCCGAACTTCCATCGGAACTCACCGAAGTCTCATCGGACCAAGTTATCCTTTCACCGGACATGTTCTTATCCGGTACCACGAACCTGTCACCGAAACTGGCCGAATTCGGACTTGATATTGCAGAACTGACTCCACACTGTGTCTCTATACACCCTGACGTCATTGTACCTTCTCCAAAAGGTGCCAGACTCACACCGGAATGCACTGGAATCTCATCATGTGTTACCAAACTAGCACGAGAATCACTACTAACTGGTTCCGATCCTTCTAGAACTAGACTTAACTGGCCTGTACTTCTACCACTCGGGGATGTCCCTAATAAGTTTGGAACTGCCCATGGATGTTGATCTTGCCTATACTTTGGGTAGGACTCACCGGAACGAGTAACCGGCGTATATCACTTCTTCGACTAACGGTTATTATTCTCCAATGCTTGCCTTGATTACTGCTCTTCCCTTACTGATTATTCCAACTCTGTTTCCATCTTCCCACAGATGACGCCAGTGTTAAAAGTGCTATCGTAAGCTACTTTTAATCTCTTTTTTGGGTTCTTGGGGATGGATAGGGGTCTGACAGTGCAGAGGCCTTTTGTTTAATTTTCCCGATTCAGCAGTCACTAAATAGTTAACCATCTTCAATTCATGGATTATCACTATGCAGTATGCTTATCACACAAATTAACAACCACGACTTTGCATAGAATTATTAATATTAACCGGAGCAAAACTGTTTTAATGATTAAATACTGTAACGCAACAAGAAGAATACCAATACTCAAGATTTCTCTAACTCTACAACACAACTTCCCAGCGTAATCGCCCAGACAGACAGCTTGGCGATCCTCTGTCTCTGGCCGAACGATGTACTTGCCTTTTCATTAACGAATAAAGAGTTACATCTGTTCTCTACACCTTTTTGGTGCGTGGGAGTATGAAAAAATAAAATTACATATTCCCATCCGACAGCCTAACACTGGTATGCCCAGTGGGACCACATAGTGCAGAATTGACTCCGCACTGCGTCTCTGTACACCTAGACGTCACTGTGCATTCTCCAAAAGGTGCCGAACTCACAACAGAATGCACTGGAATCTCATCATGTGTTACCGAACTAGCATCGGAATCACTACTAATTGGTTCCGATCCTTCTGCAACTTGACTTAACTGGCCTGTATTCCTACCACCCAGGGGTGTCCCTAATAAGTTTGGAACTGCCCAAGGATGTTGATCTCGCGTATACTTTGGGTAGGACTCACCGAAACGAGTAACCGGCATATATCACTTCTTCAACTAAGGGTTATTATTCCCCAGTGCTTGCCTTGAGTACTGCTCTTCCCTTACTGATTATTCCAACTATGTTTCCATCTTCCCATACAAGGTAATATACCTATGTGTTTATGTTGATGACATCATACTTAAAGATAATGATGTGAATGGAATTAGACAAATGAGGACCTAGATGATGAAGGAGTTCAAGATCAATGATCTTTGTCTACCAAAGTATTTTCTTGGGCTTGAGTTAGTCTATACTAACTCTGGGATATACATTAGTCAGAAAAAAATACATATAGGATATGTTGAAGAAGTTTCATTTGCAGGATGCCAAAGTTGCAAGTACTCCCATGGAGGTAAACCTAAAACTAAGTGCCCATGAAGGTAATGAAATTAATGACATTACAGGTTATCAAAGCATGGTGGGTAGCTTGAACTATGCTACCTTAATAAGGATAGACATTGCATATGGAGTTAGTGTGCTAAGTCAGCTTATGCACAAACCAAGGATACCTCACTTAGAAGCTGCTAAGAGAATACTAAAGTATCTCAAGGGTACACAACATCATGGTTTGTATTTCCATTACACTTCGGACATTGATATCAAGATTTATTTAGATGCAGATTGGGCAGGATGCAAGGATGATAGGAGGAGCACTTCAGGATACATTTCATTTGCAGGTGATAAGCCAATATCATGGTCTTCAAAGAAGCAACCTACTGTTGCTTTGTCTTCTACAGAAGCAGAGTATAGAGGACTGGCTAATGCCACACAAGAAGCCATATGGATCAAACTATTGTATACATAATTGGGTTTATCTACTAGGTCACCAATAATCTTTGGAGACAATACAAGCTCACTTCACCTTGTAGCGAATCCTATCTATCATGCTAGGACCAAAAATATAGAGGTCCATTACCATTATGTGAGAGAGATGTTATTAAACAAGGACATTCAACTAACCTATGTATCAACCAACATGCAGTGTGCAGATTTGTAAACTAAAGCTTTGGATGGAACCAAACTTTGCAGGTTCAAAGCAATGATTGGATTGCAGGATATACATGAAGATTGAAGATGAAGACCAAGCCAAAATGTTTGGCTTGAGGGGGAGCTGTTGGTGTAATTCACAAGCCTATATATTTGGCTTGATGGATACATTGAAGTCTATACACATATGGAGAAGCATAGGAACTATTGCTAGTGGTTAATTACCACTTTACTTCCTTGTAAAAGTCAGATTTGACTTGGAATCTTTGTAAACACCTACCAAAAGGGATTTGTGGAAAAAGGTAGATTTGATTGATGGAATATCTTCCAAGATATAGGAGCTTGATCATAGGGAGCCAAAAGTTTGAATTCGAATTCAAATTTTTACTCAATCATTATAAAAGAGATCATAAAAAAGTCACGGTTAAGACTCATCATTCTGGAGCTCATTACTGTCAATTCTGAGTGTGTGTGAGGCCTATACTCTAGCCCACACCTATCTACACCATTAGGCAATGATCTTCATGCCAATGGTATTGTATAAAAGTGTCCATTAATACATACATTTACATTGTTCATTTCTGAGTTCTCTGTTATACTACTTGAAAGTCTGTCAACTTGTGGAGAGCATATCTCAGTTGTTTCTTCACCAAATGTAAAGATCTAAAGCTTGTTGGAATCAGCTCAGTGTTTTCTACATGGTATCAAAATTTGAAGAGATTCTATTCAGCCATTTCAGAGAAAAGCTCTTCGAGGTGATCACTGGTCATTGTCTGTTACAGTCCTAAAAAATCGAGGGTAAAGCTTTACTTGCTAAATTGATTTCTTTGAGCATAGTTGATTTTTTTACATCATTTCACTTGTAATAGTTAGCTTGATAAGCTAATTAAATACCCTTAAAAGGAATTTGTTCAATTCCTACTGTGCTGGTCATAATGAGCAAAAGATCTAGCAGGTGTCAAGACATAAATAGAAGTTTTTCTTGAGATTTTGAGTTTCAAAGTTATCTGTTTTGGTTCAATCATTACACACATCATTTCCAAAGTACATAGGCCATTTTATGGTGTCATTGGAAAGCTAAGGAGGTCCACTTATCAACTCTGAAGATTACAAGGGCTGGTACAAAGCAAGATTTTGTAGTACCTACTCAATCTCTTGGAGTGTCCATCCATCTTTCCAACATGATCCCCCCGGATACCATTTGAGAGAGACAATATCTCTTTCTCTTTTTGTTGTGTGTATATATGTGAGAACTTTGATCGCCAGGTAGCATCTTGTTGTACTGGATATTCGAAAAAGCTTGGACTATTGTTGTCATGGGTTCGAGACTCAGCTGTGGTTTCTGACAAATAGAACACCTTTTGCCTCTCTTTCCAGGTATGAACGCTTTTAATGGAAAGAAGCCATTACAAAAAAATGAATCTTGGTTTGTGGATAGAAGAATTGATTCATCTCTACGATGTCTAAAGTTCAAGTCTTGGATTTGACTATATTGGCAGCATCTCGTGATAAAGCTTCCTTTTGTTGTGCTATTATCTCAGCTCCAAGAGAGATATATGACAAAAATATAACTGCCGATGATTTTGCATACTCGTGGATATGCCAAAGCTGCAATGTAGAAGCAGTAAGGAGATCAAATCTAGGAAGGCCCTCGACTGTTATAACGCGACATTGAACTTCTGGAAATCCTCCTTTTGGTTATTTGATCTACAAAGTTTTATAGCGCAGAGTGTAAGAGAAATGTAGCCAGGGTCAAATCTTTTATGTCTGCGTTTTGACTCCCGCATCTGATGTGCACAGAAATTATCTACAAAGATAAATTGTATAGGAATTGATTCTTTACACATTATCGATTCTACGTTCGTGTGTACGATCTTTGCATCTCATTGTAGGCACACAGGCTCTATCACGTTGCAGCTTCGAAGCCGTCTGTCTACGGCTGATAAAATCAATGATTAAACTTTGATTTACAAAGAAGCTGCAATGCGCAAATCTAATATATAAAATATATGAAAGAACTCATGTGCTCTGGAAAATAAAGTGAACGATTCTTTATCTTGACATCATAGGTTCAAAGATTATCTATTCGCTTAAAGAAAGCATATGACCATACAAGCATGGAATAGTACAGTGGATAGCTTATTCCCCTCATAGATGAGACATCGTGATTATCCTGTACTCCAACATACGTAAATGAATTATGTATTCTTTCTTATGCTCACGACTCAAGTTTGAGTCCTAAAAACATTAATATCTTTTGCTGTCGGAACCCAAAAAGAGGGGCAAGATGTACCGCATAAAGAACATGATGAGGAGACTATTAACAATGGAAGCATATTTTAATGAAGAAGATGATGAGCCTAGCAAGGTCACATGAAAGCTTGCCTAGAGCTCTGGTACCAATGCAATATTACGACAACCACCTCCTAAAGAGATGAGTCTCCTCCCAACCAAATGCCTCTATATATAGCTCTCTCTAGGGGACAACCTGCTTGGGCAGGTGGATACTAACCATCCATGAGTCAACCATGTAACTGCATGTGCACCAAGTGTCCCAATTAACCAGAGGTAACTCAACTCGATGCTTCTAGAAGGTTCTAGAGCTCTTTGGGAAAAGCTCTCTCCCCATGTACCCCATGGGGGTTTAACCCAAGACCTCCTCCTTCACATCCTTGGGTCCTAACCACTAGGCTAAGTGGATCACTTGGTTGATACCAATGCAATATACGACCACCACATGCTAAAGAGATGACTCTCCTCCCAATAAAATGCCTCTATGTATAGCTCTTTCTAGGGGACTCCCTACTTCGGCACGTGGATACTAACCATCCATGTGTCAGCCATGTAACTGCATGTGTGCCAAGTGTCCTAGTTGTTGGAAGAGATGGATGGATACCATAAGAGGATGAGTTGGTACTACTAATCCTTGCTTTGTACCTACCCTCCTTCACCCTAGAGTTTGATAGTAGGCCCCTTTAGTTTGCAAATGACACTAAATAAGTGCCTATGTACTTTGGAGATGATGCTTCAAACAATTAGATCAAAACAGATAACTTTGCAAATAGCTAGTAATAAAAAACTTGTTATTTCGGCCTTGACACCTGTTGGATCTTTTGCTTAGTGCTCATAGTATAGGAAAATTCCTTTTCATGGTATCTAATTAGCTTAGATAGATAATGATTCCAAGTGGAATCACTTAAAATGATAAACCATACACTGAGCAATCACTTTAGCAAATGGATGCTTACCCTCGATTTTTTTGGAGCTATAGAGAGAATGACCAGAGAGCACTTTGACACGGATTTCTCCCGAATTGCTGAAGAGAATTTCTTCAAATTTGGATAGCTTAAATTCGACTTTGCACTGGTTCCAACAAGCTATAGATCATGAAAATGATGGAGAGATCACTGAGATATGAGCATTCAAAGTACACTATTTTCAGTGGACATAGGAGAGATGAAGATAGATGTGATCAATGTATATATTATATCACATGATTTTAGAACCTCATTGACATTCCAATTATGCATAATGATAGTGTGATGAGTGAGCTATAGTGTATGCTCCTCAGCTTCTACAAAAGATCACAAAATGAGCTCCTAGAAGAGGCATCTAGACTGCAAGTTTTACAAGTCATTTTATAATGCGTTTTCCTCAAATTTTGAATTTGAAATTCAAATGAGGATCCACCTAAAAGTGTTCCTCCAAGTTAGGAGTGATGCTACCAAATGGAATTTGTAACTTTTGATTCTCCTAACTCCACAAAATTATTGGCTTTACAAGATTCTTTAATGAGCTAACCATTTATACGTGGTAAATGATCCATCTATTACAAGCAATTTTTCATGTGACTTATCACATGTTTTTTCATATGTTTCTTCAAGTGAAGCCAAATGTGAAGGCTCTTCCAATTGCTCCAACAGATCCCCCTCAAGCCAAACATCTTGGCTTGTTCTCCTTCATGAGTCTTCTTGAATGTCCTACAATCTAATCATACTTTTAAACCTCCAAAGTTTAGTACCAGCAAGTGATTTGGTCAATAAATTTGCACATTGCATATTTGTGGATATATATGCCAATTGAATCTCCTTGCTCAATAGCTTCTCTCCAACATAATGATAGTGAATTTTTATACACTTGGTTCTTGCATGGTAGATACGATTGGCTGCAAGATGCAAAGAACTTGTATTGTCGCCAAAAATCATAAGTGAGTGAGTGTGAAGTCCCAAATCTGAATATAGCAATCTAATCCATATGGCTTCTTGTGTAGCATTGGATAATCCCCTGTATTCAACCTCTGTTGAAGATAAAGCAATAGTAGGTTGCTTCTTGGAAGACCATGAAATGGGCTTATCACCTGCATGAAAAAGATAATCTGAAGTACTTCTCCTGTGATCCTTACAACTTTCCCAATCTGCATTTGAGTATAGCTTGATGTCTAAATCTTATGTGTATGGAAACTATAAACATTGATTTTGAGTACCCTTGAGATACGTCGAAAGCCTTTTGGTAGCCAAGTGAGGTGCTCTAGGTTTATGCATGAATTTACTTAAGACACGTACTCCATAAGATATGTCTATCCTTGTCAAGGTTGCATAGTTTAGACTCCCAAATATGCTTTGATATTTATTGGTAGAGATTTAAATTTTAATTCAAATGCTTGGTTCCAACAAAAGCTATAAAAGAGGATATGAAATACCCATGTGTATCTCGAGGTTCAGAGGTCATATTCAAGTACTCATTTAGAAGAGGAGCTCATCTCATAGCTCACTCATTTCTCACTCATTGTGCAATGAGTTATTGCCAATGACATTGTACATTTACATGATTTAATACATACATGTTCATTACTTCCTTGTTGGGAGAGATGGATGGACACCTTAAGGAAGTGAGGTGGTACTACTAAAACCTGCTTTGTTCCAGACCTGGTACACTTGAGAGTTATAAAGTAGGCCCTTTTAGCTTGCAAATGACACCAAGAAAATACCTATGTACTTTGGAGTTGATGCTTGAAACAATTAATTTAAAACAAACTAGTTCAAGAATAGCTAGGGTTGAAAAACTTGCTATTTTGGTCCATACAACTACTGGC
Source organism: Ceratopteris richardii (assembly GCA_020310875.1). Taxonomy (NCBI): domain Eukaryota; kingdom Viridiplantae; phylum Streptophyta; class Polypodiopsida; order Polypodiales; family Pteridaceae; genus Ceratopteris; species Ceratopteris richardii. Next base: position 3,862,259 of record CM035427.1, read on the forward strand.
TTTTTTTCTCAGGGTTCACAATACAATAACAATGGAAAAAATTCCTTTTGGGGGAATTCAATCAGCTTAGATAGCTAATGCTTGCAAGTGGAATCATTTAAAATGACCAACAATGCTCTGAGAAATCATTTTAGCAAGTCAAGTCTTACCCCCAACTTTTTAGGGACTAACCAATAGATGACTAATGAGCACTTCGAAGAAGATTTCTCCCAGATTCCTAAACCAAATGCCTTGAAATTTTGATAGCACAAGTAGACTTTAAGTTGGTTCCAGAAAGCCAAAGATTATGCAAAATGATTGAGTATTCATTGAGATATGACGAAAAGAAGTTGACTGTTCTGAGTAGTCATAGGAGAAAAGTAGACATAGATGTTCAATGAGCTATATGTATTATAACACATGCTTGTATAGAGTCATTGGCATTATAATGATGCTCAATGATGATGAAGTAAGTTAGCAATGGTGTGAGCTACGCAAGCTATACAAATGATCAAGGAGAGAGCTCTAAATGAGGCACACTATTTGCGAGATTTTACAATGTCTTTTATAAGTATTTCTTATAAGTTTGAATTTTGAATTCAAACTTGGCTCCAGTCAAAATTAATTCCTCTAATTTAGGAGACATTCCCTCATCTTGAATTCATAGCTAATATTCCTTCTAACTCCAGGAGTTATAAGCTTCTACAAGATTCTCCGAGAATTTAATGATTTACAATGGTAAATGATCAAGTAGTTGCAAGCTATAGTTCACATGACTTATCAAGTGCTTCCTCACAATGTCGTCCACGCTAAGCCAAATGTGTAGGCTTGATCATTTGCACCAACAGCCCCCCCTCAAGCCAAACATCTTGGCTTGCATTGCTTCATCAATCTTCTTGAATATCCTGTAATCCAATCATGGTTTTAAACCTGCCAAGACCATAAAGTGCTTTGGTTAACAAATCAGCACATTGCATATTTGTAGATACATATGCTATTTGAATCTCTTTGCTCAAGAGTTTCTCTGTAACATAGTGATAGTGCACTTCTATATGCTTAGTTCTTGCATGATAAATAGGGTTGGCGACAAGATGCAAAGAACTAGTGTTATCACCAAAGATCATTGGTGAATGAGTGTGAAGTCCCAAATCTGAGTAGAGCAATCTGATCCAAATAGCTTCTTGTGTAGCATTTGCTAATCCCCTGTATTCAACCTTTGTTGAAGATAGAGCAGCAGTTGGTTGCTTCTTAGAAGACCATGAGATGGGCTTAACTCTTGCAAAAGATAAATATATAGAAGTACTTCTTCTATCATCCTTACATCTTGCCCAATCTGCATTTGAGTAAAACTTTATGTTCAAATCTGATGTGTATGGGAAGTAAAGGCCTTGATTTTGAGTGCCTTTGAGGTACTTCAAAATTCTTTTAGAAGCTTCCAAGTGAGGTGCTCTACGTTTATGCATGAATTGGCTCAAAAAACTTACTCCATAACATATGGCAATCCTTGTTAATGTTGCATAGTTTAGAATCCCAACTATGCTTTGATAACCTGCAATGTCTTCAAGAAAATCACCTTCATGAGAACTTAATTTATGATTTATCTCCATAAGGATGTTAGCTACTTTTGCTTCCTCCAAATGGAACTTCACATATCCTGCACATATTGCCTTTGAGTGATGTAGATTCCAGAGTTAGTGTATACCAACTCAAATCCAAGAAAGTATTTTAGAAATCTAGGTCACTGATCTTAAACTCTTGCATCATCTGGTTTTTGATTTGTTTGATCCCACTGGCATCACTACCTTTAAGAATGATGTCATTCATATATACACATAAATATATCTTTTTTGAATTACTCCTCTTGATAAACAGAGAAGAATCTACCTTGCTCATCATGATTCTTGGTCTTGAAGATACGTTGTTAACCTATGGTTCCATGCCCTAGGTGCCTGCTTAAATCCATAAAGATCTTTTTTTAATTTGCATACATGATTTACCTTGCTTGGATCTTCATAGCCAAAAGGTTGAGCCATGTAAACCTCCTATGAAATCCACCCATTTAAAAAAGCATTTTTCACATCTAGTTGATACATATTCTAATTTCTAGATGTAGCTACACTTACCAATACTCTGATGGTTGACATTTTAGGCACCAGTGAAAAAGTTTCTTCATAATCTATTCCATGGATTTGTGCAAAACCCTTAGCCATAAGCCTAGATTTGTACTTGTTTATGGATCCATCTGAGTTCCTTTTGATTTTTGTAAATCCACCTAGAACCAATTACCTTCATTGATGCTTTCTTGGGTACTAGCTCCCAAGTGTCATTCTCTAGGGGTGCTTCTATTTCTTCATCCATAGCGTCCTTCCATTCTGCTTTGGTACTTGATTCTTCATGTGAAGAAGGTTCTTCAAGTGATGAATCCTTAGCAAGATAAATAAAGTGCTTAGTGACTAATGAAGTATCATATCCATATCTGATTGGCTTCTTACTCTCTCTTTGTGATCTCCTTAAGGCTTGGTTTGATGACTTAGGTATGTCCTCCAACCTCTTCATCTTGACCTTGCCCTTTGATTTCCATGCTCTAAAGTCTTCCAAGTTGATGGTGTCCTCATCATCTGATTTGATGTCTTCAATTGTGGTTGGATCCTCCTTCGTGAGGCTTGGAAATTCTTCTTCCAAGTGATATGGCAAATTTGACCTTCCTACATTCACTTTCAAACCAAGAGTCACTCTCATCAAACACAACATCTCTACTGGCCATAAATCCTTTGTTGGATGGATTATAAAGCATATACCCCTTTTGATTTATGTCACACCCAATGGAAATGCATTTCTCTGCCTTAGGGTCTAACTTATCTTTGATTTGAGATGGAACATGCACATAAGCAACACAACCAAATATTTTGCAATGTTCAAGTGATGGTATCCTACCATTCCATGCCTCATAGGGGGTCATCCCATCAAGGGACTTAGAGGGTAGCCTATTAACAAGATAAGTGGCAGTGGAAACAGCCTCTGCCCACAAATAATTAGACAACTTCTTTTCATTTAGCATAGATCTAGCTGCTTCCACAATCGATCTGTTCCTCCTTTTTGCTACTCCATTTTGCTCAGCAGTATATCTAGTTGAGTCTCTCTCTTGATACCTCTGTCTTGCAAAATGCATCAAACTCATTGGAGAAGTATTCACCTCCTCCATCTAACCTTATCCTCTTTAAAATCTTTCTTGTTTGACTTTCCACAAGTGCAAGATACTTTTTGAAACAACTGAACACTTCATCCTTATTTTTCATGAAATACAAGATAGTCCATCTATTGAAATCATCAATAAATGACACATAGTATCTTGAGCTTGCAATTGAAGGGTCCTTGCTTGGTCCCCACTCCCCACACATGTGTGTGGACAAGTTCCAAATAATCCTCATGCATATAGCCTTTTTTTGTAAATGATAACCTATTCTCCAAGTGGAACTTCTTCAACATGTCCTACACATATTTCCTTTGATTAATAAAAAATTCGAGAATTTGTGTAGACCAATTCAAGTCCAAGAAAATACTTTAGAAGCCTTAGGTCACTAGCTTTAAACTCGTGCATCATTTGGTTCTTGATTTATTTGATGCCATTGGCATCACCACATCTCAAGATGATGTCATCAACATACACACATAAATATATCAATACTGAGCTTCTCCTCTTGACAAACAGAGAAGAATGTGACTTGTTCATTTATGAATCCTTGATCTTGAAGATAGGTAGTTAACCTACGATACCATTACCTAGGTCCCTGCTTCAAATCATAAAGAGCTTTGTTCAATTTTCATACATAATTTACCTTGCTTGGGTCTTCATAGCTAGGAGGTTGAGCCATGTAAACCTCCTCTGAAATCCAGCCATTGAGAAAAGCATTTTTCACATCCAATTGATACATATTCCAGTTCCTAGATGCAGCCACACTTACCAATACTCTAATGGTTGGCATTTTAGCCACAGGGGAGAAGGTTTCTTCATAATCAACTCCTTGAATTTGTGCAAAAGCCTTAGCCACAAGTCTAGCTTGATACCAGTTTATGGATCCATCTGAGTTTATCTTGATTTTGTAAACCCACCTAGAACCAATTACCTTCATTGATGCCTTCTTGGGTACTAGCTCCCAAGTATCATTATCTTGGAGTGCTTCTATTTCTTCATCCATAGCTTCTTTCAATTCTGCCTTGGTCTTTGCCTCTTCATATGAAGTAGGTTCTTCAAGTGATATATCCTTGGCAAGATAAATGGAGTGCTTAGTAACTAATGAAGTATCATACCCATATTTGATTGGCTTCTTGCTCTCCCTTTGTGATCTCCTTAGAGCTTGGTTGGATGATTCAGGTAAGTCTTCCAACCTCTTCATCTTGGTTGAGCTCTTTGATTTCCATGCCTTGAATTCTTCTAGGTTGATGATGTCCTCATCATTTGATTTGATGTCTTCAATTTTGCTTGGCTCCTCCTTGGTGAGTCTTGGAAACTTCTCTTCCAAGTCATATGGCAGTTTGACCTTCTTGCATTCACTTTCAAACCAAGAATCATTCTCATCAAACACAACATCTCTAGTGAACATAAATCCTTTGTTGGATGGACTATAAAATCTATATCCTTTCTGATTTAAATCATATCCTATGAAGATGCACTTCTCTGCCTTAGGGTCTAGTTTACCTCTGATTTGAGATGGAACATGCACATAAGCAACACATCCAAATATTCTACAATGATCAAGTGATGGCCTCCTGCCATGCCATGCTTCATATGGGGTCAGCCCATCAAGTGATTTGGATGGCAACTTGTTAATAAGATAAGTGGGAGTAGAAAAAATCTCTGTCCACAAATAATTAGGTAATTTATTTTCATTAAGCATCGATCTAGCTGCTTCCACAATCAACCTATTTCTTATCTCTGCTACCCCATTTTGCTCAGGGGTATACCTTGCAGTAATCTCCCTCTCGATACCTCTATCCTACAAAAAATGCATCAAATTCATTGGGGAAGTACTCAGCTCCTCCATATGACCTTATTCTCTTTAGGCTTCTTCTTGTTTGATTTTCCACAAGTGCAAGATATTTTTTGAAACAACTGAACACTTCATCTTTGTGCTTCATGAAATACAAGATATTCCACCTACTGAAATCATCAATGAATGACACATGTACCATGAGCCTTTAATTGAAGGGTCCTTGCTTGGTCCCCACACGTATGTGTGGACAAGTTCCAAGTTATCCTCATGCATGTAGCCTTTCTTTGTAAAAGGTGGCCTATGTGATTTACCAAACTCACATGCACCACATTTATAGATCATGTGTTGCTTGGATACATTAGGTATCCCAAGCACACATTGATCTCTACATATTTGCTTCAAGGTTCTCTCACCAATATGCCCTAATCGTTTATGCCAAATCTCAAGCTTAGACAATGTTTGATCCTTGTAATTATAAAGTGCAATATTTCTAATGGTTTGGTGTCTTGATTACTAATTATTTTTCTTTAACTATTGCTTTCTCATGTTAACGTTCTCATAACAATTAGCTAATGTTTGTCAATTTGGTTCAATGAACGACTCTAAATCATGAAGATACAAGCACACCACTAGTCTTATGCATCCTTCTCATGTGTTACATTGCTCAAACCTTTAAATTACGGCTTCCAATCAAATCACGGTTTGGTCATCAAATCTCGACCACATTCACCCCCTGTGAATCTATGCATCCTGCATATGTGCCACCAACTTGCATACATAATAACAAACATGAACGAGTATCGAGTAGTCATAAGAGATAAACAAACTGAAAACACATTAGTCTTCACATAAAATAAAAGAAGAAAGTAGACATAAGTATCCCATACACCATATCAGAATACACTAATGCACTCAGACTAGAAATCAGATGGATGAACCAAAAACTTGTTAGCTCTTTCGTTAACTCGACCTAGTTATATCTAGTAGCCTATTCAAAGCATATGCATATACCAGTCCTTACTAACTCGATTTATGAAACTCCCATCTGGCTTCCGTGTTGATCTTCCATCATCCGGACCTCTATCATACCTTTTCTTATTTCTCTTTAACTTTTGTTCTATTTTTCTTCATTTTAATTCTTCATCCCAACTCAACCTTCATATTTTTATTTATTTATTCCTTTTCTATACATGCTGGCCTATGCCAAAATCAGATGCAGGACCTGTCCACGTGGCCAGGTTTAGTCCACCCATCTACCTGTCGAACATAGCATACAACACACAATGTCAACCTCATACGAAACCAACATTAGCCCGTGGCTTTGACCACCTGATTAGAGTGAGTCCACCCGCCTGTGGACCCGTATGAGTGCATAACAATATATAGGTTAGAGCATATGATATAACTAGCATCAATGCATGGCCCTGATCACTCAACCAGGGTAGTCCCACCCACCTACTAGCTCATCATAGTGCCCAACAACATATACACATATACATAGATAGTTAATTGGTATATGGATTCTTTTCTTAAGATATAATCTGTATGAATATCAAATCAGATGAGAGATCAAGAGCAGAAGTGAAAGTGTCTCACTCATCAAGTGCTCGTAAACACTAGTATATACAGATACTTAGTTTAGGTCTTCCCTTCACCTTCCTAGGTATTGTTCCTGAAAGTTCTAGTCTGTCTTCTAATCTTACTCGCATAATCCGAGTCCTTATACATCACATGTAATCTCATTAGTCGTATGATATTTTTGTTCTACTTAATTTTCTTAATTGTGCATTTCTTTACGTGTCATATGCCCAATTCATGTAGTCTTTTCATATGGACATATATACATACATACACATATATATAAGAAAAAAGGGAACTGAAGCAATAACATCTTACCGATATAAAGTCAGAAGTTGCTTGAACTTGTTGTTTCCAATCACCTCTTCTTTAAGCATCTCTAACTAGATCATCCTGGATTTATTTATGTACATTGATAATTAACTCCTTGTTAACTTTCAAAGATTATCCTGGTTTTATTCTTCATAAAAAACCTAACTTGCTTTTCAAAAGAAATAGTTTTTACACATAATTTAACACAACTTTTTAGTTTATCTCTGAGATGGCTTCTCCCCTTCACGTTCCCTATGCAACAAGGTGAATTATGCATCTCATTCATAATTCTTTTTCTTTCTTCATTACATCCTGTAACTCACTGGGGAATTTTATTCATCCCAAGCTTGCATTTCCATAACAATCCACCTTTCAAGAAATAATTGTTAGACTTTCTCTGAATACTTTTAAACTTGTCCTTGCTCTAGCTTAGATTTGGAGTTAGGACACTCAAATATCTCCCAATTTCTCTCCATCCATTTTTATATTTTGATTCATGAAACTCTTCTATTGCATTCGTTTGAACATCATAAAGTTTTTCTTTTATTTTTAAATCAACATTCCCACCCCCTCTAATGTCTTTAACTCTTCTTATTAAAGGCTCATCATTATCCTTTGATTCTTCATTTTGATAATCGGGTTCAGTTTATTTTGATTTTTATGTACTACAATATTCATCCTTATCAGATACTCTTTATCATTGCAGTTACTATTCCCCAAAGTTCTCTTTTAATTTGGGGATAGCCTCTTTGATGAAGATTCAGAATCTTGGCTCCAAATCAGATGGCAAATCTTTGTCTGTGTTCATCCCCGTGACCAATTGTCCAACCTATTCTTGTTGGGTTTGTATCTATTGTAATGAAAATGGGTCTATCATTAGTATAATTAGCCTTTCTAAGTAATGGAGCCTCAGCAAGTGCTTTCTTTAGTTTTCTCAGAGCATGTATATGAATGTCCTTCCATTGAAATCTTTGCCCTTTCTCAATAATTGATAGAGTGGATCATCTACATGGGCAAAGTGAGGAATCCATACAATATAGAAAACACATATCCCAAGAAATATCCTCACTTCAATAATTGAAGAGCAGACTTTTTTCATATTTTGGATGGCGTCTACCTTCTTGGGACATGGCTTCCTTCCTTTCCATCTATAAAGATTTCCTACAATTAATACTTCTTGCACTCCGAATATTGATTTCTTAGCCGACAATGTTAAGTGTACCTCCTCTAGTTAACTAAGAATGGACTCACAATCGTTAATGTGATCTCTAACAAATTTTTGACATCCACGCTCATGAAGAGTATCGATCCTATCGTTCTCTTTGCCTCCTTTAATTGTTATGTCATTAATAAATGGCATGTTCAAGTGAGGAATAAAGTCCCTAAGCACCTTGTGCAGATCATTCATCATATGAGCTACTGAGTTAGTTTCTTCTTGTGGCAAGGTACACATGTGCATAAGTCCCGGTGGTATTCTCATAGTTATCGAATCTCGACTCTCTAAGGCTAAGTGGAATTGATCATATCTAGAATGCAGATCCCCAATCGAATAGATGGATCTTCTTGAAAAAGCTACAGCATACTTATCCACAACTCGACTAGCTCCCACATTTCTAATTGTCACCTTATTTATTAATTGTAGTCCTGAATAAATCTCAATGATCCATTTTGCTTTGGTACTGTGAACAAACAGTTAGAATAGGGAGCACTTGATGGCTCAAGAACCCTCATTCTAATCTTTTCATTCAACAAGTCAGTTAGCTTTGAAATATGAGCTTTTGGAACTCGAATCCATCGGAGATTCCATGGTATATGTGGAATTGTGAATATGATCATCGGTGCCACCACTGAAGGATCTACACAACCTATCTCCTAGGAATCAAAAGAAAATGATTTTCCATATCTACTTATCATTGAAAAAAATTCTTCTCTTTCCTCATTATTAAGGAAGTCATCTCCTCCTATCTGAATCTTCTCAAGTGTTTCTTTGGTAAATTCATGACCTATTCTCCTCTTATGTCTAAGAGGTGGCTGCTTTTTCACACTATCTGTAAGTTGATTACTATAATCAAGAAGTGGAATTGCTGCTAGTTTCACCTTTTTCGCAACTGTTGTATATTTTGTTTCAACAGAAAGTTCTTTATCATTTTCACTTTGTTCAAACTTTGATATTTCTTTATACATAGCAATAGAGTGAATATGAATCATATAATCATCTCTTTTTCCATTGATTAGCTCTAGAAGATTAAAAAATGTATCAATGAATGACATTTTGTCAGACACCCGAAATCTCTTTGTGATCAGCCTTCCTTGCATATAGTGAGTGATCTACATCACATATAGAAAACCCAATGCTGGTTAAGTAATTAGCAATCCTTGCATGCCATGCACGAGGGGCTTGCTTCAGCCCATACAAAGCCTTTTTCAAAATGCAACATATTTTGGATGCTTTGAATCTTTATATCCTTGTGACTGGTCCATATGTACTTCTTCCTGTAACTCACCATGTAGGAAAGCATTCTTCACATCCATCTGATGCAAAGTCCATCCTTTTGCTATAGCTAATGCAACAAGTGTCCTGACAATAGACATTTTAGGTATAGGGCTGAATATTTCCTCATAATCAATGCCAAATGTCTATGCATATCCTTTAGCTACCAATCATGCTTTATACCTGCTTATGCTACCATCAGCATTATGCTTTACCTTGTAAGCCCATTTCTTGCCTATTGGTTTCTTTCCTTGCGGTAATGGAACCAGCTTCCTTGTATCATTTCCATAAAATGCAGCCATCTCCTCATCCATAGCTTTTTCCCAATCTACGATTCCAATTGCATCTTCAAAGCAAGAAGGTCTAGCATCTTGTCTTACCTTTGTCATGTAGGCTCAATGACAAGCCATGTAACTATCATATGTCAATCGTTGCATAGAATTCCGCATCCTCCCAGATCTTCTTGGTCCTGGGTCACTTCTCCATGTATCATCTGCATGTGCCCTTCTTACTCCTGGAGTCTTCACAGAGGGCAATCCAAGTTCCTCATCAAGACTCTTTTTTGAACCGCTTGAATCTCCATCAACCTCTTCAAAACCTGCACATGTTTTATGACCAGCATAAAGCTTTTCTTTATCTTTCTTGGATGTATTTGATGAATTTGCTAGACTGAAATTTCCATGTAATCTTCCACTGCATGGATTTGAGTTGGAACTATTGCTTGGTGATGCATCCCGCCCACTCAAAACCTGAGATTCTGCACTTGATCTTTCCACATTTTCTTTGTCATTTGGTTCAAGACTCAGTCCTTCTTTGGCATCTGCATAGAAGCTTGATATTTCATCAAATACCACATCTCTGCTCACCTTTACATGTCGTGTGAGTGGGTTATAACATTTATATTCCTTTTTCTCAAGGGATTATCCAATGAAGACACACTTTTCTGCTTTTGGATCAAGCTTCGTCCTCAATTCATCTAGGACATGTACATATGCAATACAACCAAAAAATTTTAGATGTGATAAGTTTGGCTTTTTACCTGTAAAATTCTCTTCAGGTGTAACTTGATGTACAACAGCAGTCGGAGTTCTGTTCATGATGTATACAACAGTATGCACAGCTTCTGCCCAATAACAATGATGCCAAATTCTATGATTTTTTAGAAGACTGTTGAAATCATTTGACATGTATTCACCTCCTCCATCAGATCTTAATGTCTGAATGTACTTCCTTGTATGCTTTTCCACCATAGCTTTAAAATTCTGGAAGTAAGTGAACACCTCACTCTTCTCTTTCATGAAATATACCCATAGTTTATGTGTATGGTCATCAATGAAAGTAACATAAAACCTACAACCGCCCAAAGATGTGGTCTTTGCTAGACCTGAAACATCTCTATGTACTACTTCTAGTACATTCTCGCTAACATGCTTGTCATGTGGAAATGATGCTCTTGACTGTTTACCAAATTGATATGTTGCACATACCTTTTGCATTTCTGTAACTTTGAAATTTGGTAGTCTATGGAGAATCTCCTTTGACAGCATCAATTTCAACCTTTGCAAGTTTGCATATCCAGTCCATTTGTGCCACATCTCTATATCTACAATAACTCCTACACCTTTTGCAAACATGGTTGCATTCATTTGAGGAATCTTAACATTTAAGGTGATCATCCTATCCACTTTGTTTCCTTTGGCAACCAATCGTCCATCCTGCTTGTACTCTTCTGCATATAATCCATTAGCATTGAACCTGACTTGTAATCCCTAGTCAACCATTTGTCCAGTAGAAACTAGATTCTTTGTTATATTTGGAACATGTAGCACATCAGCAAGATGTTTTACCTTCTCGTCCTCCATAGACAATGCTATGTTTCCTGTATGCTCAATAGGATGCGATGTATCATCACCTGTTTCAACATATCCAGGAAGTGGCATTTTCTACAAACTACTAAACCATTCTGCATGACTGGTCATGTGATTTGAAGCACCTGAATCAACATACCAGACATTATCATTTGATTTTAAAATACCAGCAGATATCATATTCATCATGTGATGTTGAACCATGAACAACTTCTCAGAATCATCTGCACTTGTGGATGCATAGTTGGTTTGCTGCCTTCTATTATTTTGATTCTTCAACCTGCAATCACATTCAAAGTGTCCAGGTTTACCACAATTCTAGCATCCTTTACTATCATTACTTGAATCTTTTCTTTGGAAATTTCTCTGACCTCTTTGGCTCCCCTTGCCTCGAAACTGTCCTCTTCCTCCTCCATGATCTTGTTGTTGACCTTGGTCTTGGTTATTGTTTCCTCTTCCACTTCCCAAGCCTCTACCTCTGCCTCTTCCTCTGCGAGAGTAGAATACCTTCTCAGAACTGGACTTTCCTTGGGTGCTTGAATCCTCACCAAGATTCTTTTCTTCAATAATCAGCATAGATACGAGATCAGCAAAATTCAGAATATTTTCCCTGGTCTGTATGGAAGTTCTGAACTGCTTATATATAGCTCCTAAACGACGAAGGCACACTTCCACCTTATCATCATCATCATCATCTACATTCATGCCAATAGATGCAAGTGATTCACATATGCTTTTGATTTTCAAGGTGTAGTCACTTACCGATATGCTCTTCTTCTCCAATGTATGCAGTTCATTCTTAAGTTGCAATTTTCGTGCCTTTGTATTGGTCTCATACGATGTGACCAAACTGCTCCAAGCCTCTTTTGGAGTCTTGGCATTCTGTATGTGTCCAATCATGTTATCCTATATGCTAACAGATAGCCATTACATTACCTTTCATGCTCCTTGATTCCATTCCTCATATGCTCTTACCTGATCTACAGTCCGATTCCTTTCTGGTAACTACGGAACATTTTCATTCTCTCCTTCGATGTACTTCTAGTAGCCTTTCCCCATCATGAAATTTGTCATTCTGAATCTCCAAGCATGGAAGTTCTTCTTGTCCAGCGTATCGCTCATAAGCTGACTCATTCCATCTGTGTTTGCCATTTCTGTAGCAATTCACAACACTACAAAACACTACAAGCACTATGACGTGACAATTCGATCTCAGAAAAACATAATTTTCGTGTATCAAGAGTACACAGAATCGTTTGAAATTTTGGACCTGGAATATATGAGTGTTGCCGAACACAAGGCAAGTTACAATTTTTGAAATTGACCTAGTTTTTTTGCACGCTCTACCTTGTGGGCTCGAAACGGAGGTCGAGATGGCTCCGAAACTTCGATCTGACAAAAACAAGTGACCCTAAAGGGATAACTCTCAAAAATATTTTGAGGTCTTTTACCTTCAAGCCGATTTTTGTAGCACATGGAGGTCGTTTGTGAATCACGTTTTCTCCATGCCTTGCTACGTACTCTCCACCGTCGCTTTCTCCACAAGCTCTCTACAGCCATGCTGGCTCTAATACCATGTCACGAGGAAGGATATAAGGAAGAGATCTCAAACACAAACACACTCTGCACTTTCATAATCTAATACCGTAAAGTAAACATTATCTTCCAGGTGCAAGCGAATGGTAGACCTGACCATTTCATCTAACTCATCCCAACCATCTTCATCCATCTTAGCAAGGTTCTTTGAAATCCCATTTACTTCCATTGCCTCCTTTGAATCAACACATCTTTAATGTGATTCTTCCATAGAGCAAAGCTTGTGTCATCAAATATTCTGATCTCAAAATGGTCTTTGGCCTGCAAGTTATAACTCCTCCTAGGAACACTCGCACTAGACCCTGATCCACCTGATGTGCATGAGACCTCTGATGCCATGATGGTAGAGAACTGAATAGAATGATAATTGAGCTAGAAGAGTCCAAACACGAATGAAAAAGTGTATCAAGGAGTAAATCGACCACTGTATAGTTGACAAAACCAAAAACAGGAAACATTTTGCCAGGGTATCCTCTACAAGATGAGCATATGACCAGTGTCAAAATATCATAAGACTACAAGTACTGACATGTCTACCTGCATAGGGAATCACTGACTCCACTGCATATAATCAGTTACCCAATAGAAGCCAACTAGGCTTATCGAGCACCTACGAACAACTACCATACATCTCCTATGGCGAGGCTAGGTAAGTATTCCACCTGCATCACCAAAGAGACCCCAACATCTGGGTGTCTCCTAGTTAACAAAACCTTACCATGACCCTCTTTATCAAATGTAAAAGGCTTTATGGAAAAATGTAACCACTATATCAATGACCACATGGACCTACATAAGTGGTATCCACAGAAGCATACATGGTGTCTAGGTGCTCAATATATGCAGTAAAATGACACTAAAAGACTGAATGCACAACCCAAAAACTAGCCAACAACATGTGCAAGTGTCTGCCAACTCTGATGTTTTATACTTAAAAAACCTGCATAAATTTGCACCAGCTGCTCCCACCAAAACTACCTTTCAAGAAATCTATAGTTTTACGAGTGTGGCTGAAAACATAGCCCCAAAGATTGATATTTATTGTCCTAGAAGGACAAAGAACACTCTTCTTGATGTTCTTGGACCTGTGTGAAGAGATATATGTGTGAAAGTACTCCAAAATGGCTCCAAAAGATGCCCCAAAATTGCTTCAAAAACAGGCTTTGAATGCAAAGAATAAAGCTTGGACATACCAAAAACATGTTCAAGGTAATGTTAACCTTAGTCTTTGCCCTCCTTCAAACACCACAAGAGTGTAGCTTAGTGGTAAGAGATTGCCATGGTTAAGCGAGCCTTAGGGAGCATGAAGACAAACTTCTTAGGTCTTACAAATGCGGTGGAACCTACAGTCTATGAATGACAAGGCCACTATATGTTTTATTAAAGAACATATACAAAGAAGTGTCGAGTGGCCATTTGGCCTTTCACATTGATACTAAGGATAACAAAAATGTGCCAAAACCTTGAGACCGATTGTCTAGTTTCTTGATTCTGATAAGTGAGGGTCTTGTTTTGGATTGTTGATACCATTGATGGCATCATCAATTTGTAACCACCCCTGAACACCCATATAAGGAGGGATTGGCCACAATCTTAAATTTTGATCATAGTCTCGTTTTTATATCCTTGACTTTTTCTTCATCATCACCTGTTGAGATAAGATCATCTACATATACACATAGGTAGATATAATTTTCACTTTATCTTCTTGCGAATTTACCAAGTTTGACTCCAAAACTTGGGCTTTATATGCATTATGATTTGGATTATCCAATACACTTTAATTAATTTTTAAGTCACAAATTTGTGCATCTGGGTCATCACCGAGAAAGCTACCAAATTTGGTGTCGGTCATTCCTGTCAGATATTGCCTTCTATGGAGTAATCTTTTGTCTACCATAGGTCTAGTGCTAAATTCTTCTACAACATCTACTAATTGAGAGTCTCAAACTATCGATGATGCTCATCCCGTAGGTTGTACCTATTTTCCAAGAAGTTTTAAATTCAACTATTGAAGGGGTTTTGGTTCACTAGAATAAAGTACTTTTCCATTGCTCCAAAATCTTGGACAAGATGTAGTAATATCCACAACTATTTCTTGCTGAAATTTTGCTTGTATAGTATGATTTCTGATTGTATAGTCTCATTGTCTGACTTCAATTCTCTCTCTCTCTCTCTCCCCATTGTGGGATAGGGTTCATGTTCACCTCCTTGATTAAAATGAATTTTGATCATATATCCCTAGAAATGCAAAATGGGGACTCACCCCCTATTCGAACTTTGTCCCCCAATGCTGGCATTTTCAAAATGGGAGATAGCAAAAATTCATGAGGAGATAAGGAAAACATTCTTAATCGGACAACTCTTTGGCCCTCAAATTCCCATTGAAGCAAATAGGGTATGGATGAGGAAGGAATGAACAAAGTTGCCATTGTGCCTATTCAAATGGTTCCCAAAATTCAAGCCAAACAAAGTGAAACCATCCAAGTTCCCATTGTTGATTGAGTTACCTAACCTTCACTACTTTATCTACCATTTATTAATGCAATAGCCACTCCGGTAAGGTGCCTACTAACAACTCAACAAGATTTTGGGAGACCAATTTATGGGGGTGCCTCCCACTCTTTTTAACACTCACTAGCATCTACACTCTAGGTTGAGGCGGATCTCCACCTAGAGCTTCCATCTTCAATTTGTATCGATATTCATGATGAAGATCCCTTGGAAAAGGATGTTATCTTGATGCATGTTTTCATTGTGATACCCTTCACCATAAAAGGGAGGAGTGTTTGCTAAGGAAAGGGACTATGGGAAGCAAGTTGGTCATGAAAGAAGGCCACTCTAAGTCAGTGGGGGAGCTAGTAATGGATGTTAGGGAGGTGGAACTAGACTCGAAAAAACAAATGCCAGAATAAAAAAGGCTAGGATAACATAACTCACATAGCTTAAGTTGGACTTCTTTACACATGTCAAGAGAAACAAGAATAAAAGTCCCAAAAAACATATAGGAGAAGGATCATCTCATGCTTTCAAGGACCAAAAGGTGGATAAAGAGGCCAACTGATTGGAGAAAGAGGTCAAACTTTTGGAGTGCCTAGGGGGATTTGATCATGCTAAAGACACTAATGATGGTAAAGCTCTAGAAGGTTATGCTACCAATAAAGAGGATAACCATGAGGACTATCCACAACCAAATAATTCAACCTAGATAGCAAAAGATCCATTATTCGTTCCATTGTTCAGGATACCTATGCAAGGAAAAAAAATGTTCTAAAGGGTAGGATTCCACTAGAGATTTTATGGAAGATCCCTATCAAAGGGAAAACTCACTCACGCCATGAACATATCACAAAGACTAAGAAAACAATGATAGAACCCCAATTCTATAAGGCCTTTAGAAATGATTCTATAAGATCTATTTGAGTCTCCATAAGCTCAAGGGCTGATTTTGTGCTGGTTGGCTAGACCAAAATTCATTGCTTTGAAATGCAATTTTCTACCTCCTACAAACTTCTCCAAGTTCTTTCATATCCACTCCTAGTTGAACCAGAAGAATGTTAGGCCCTTCCTAGGACCAAATAGTTCACCACCAGAGTCCACACAAAATTCAATTGCTCTCTAGACCTGAGGATAGAACTTATGCAAATTTGCACAATAAAAATAGACGCTCTAAGCTTTCCAGAAAGCCATAGATCACTCAATTTAGAGAGTGTGATGTATGTCAATCTCCTTGTACAAGACAGACCAAAATCTGCCCAAACAGATAGCTATCACTTATGTGTACCTCTTCACACACATATGTTGGGTAATATGTAGAGATAGATGAAAGATCTTTCAAGCGCAATATACACAAGAATAAGGAACAGTTGATAGTAAGATTAGATTCAAAAGAAAGCTTACAAGAACAGATTTAAGGTGAGCTATCTTTCACACAAAAGGGACAACTACACAAAGATATATAGGCGATACAAAATCTCAACCAAACTGAAAACTTTAGCAAGCATGGGGCTAGCTTAGCTAGGGGCTAGCTAAGACTTGGATTATACACTCCCAATGAGAGCCTAAAGGTGCACAAATGAAGCTTCAGGAGGCCATGACTTTCTTCCAAGCTATTGCTTATATAATGCTCTAAAAGTTGGTGTAGAATTTGAATTCAAATCATGCCTCCAAAATCCCCCACTTTTCTCAATCAAGGTAGATGGAATCTTGAGCTACATAAGTCGTGGAAAAGTGGTTGTAGACTTTACCAAAAAGTGAAATGATGTGGCACTTGAGTTAGGCCTTGGTTCACACACATTCGACCTTGTACATTTCTAACAGGGTACGTCACCTCTGCACGTATAAAATTGATTTCATGGTCCTCAAAGAAGTAAACCACTATTTCACTCTCATCAATTAAATTTGAATATAGAGTAGTTATTCATGCAATCCACGAAGCTATGTGGATTAAGACCTTGTATTCTGATAGTCATTTATTCCACATATATTTGGGGATAATATCAATTCATTGCATCTTGTTGCTAATCCAATCTATCATCCCAGAACTAAACATATAGAAGTGCATTATCATTATGTTAGGGAAAATATTACAAGCAAGGAGATTCAATTACCCTATGTATCAATGCATCAACAATGTGCAAATATGATGACAAAGGCATTGGATGGAGTAACGCTCAAAATGTTCAAATCAATTATTGGATTGCAAGAGTTGTTGAAGTATTGAAAACTCAAGCTTCTTAGGATTGAGGGGAGCTTTTGGTGCAAGAAGCATGCCTAAGAGCTTTGCTTTAGCTCTTTGACTACTCTCATTATCTATTTCACATATATGTAGTCATGGGAACCTATGTTTGTAAAATTCAATGGATAAATCAAGGGGAGACATGTCCTTTCTCTGAGAAACTTCGCTTTGCTGAGAATGGAGGGTGCCTAATGTTGATACATTTTTAGCCATAACCAAGACCCATTTAAAGCAAAAAAACACTTCAGAATTTACCTTCCATGGATAAATCCATGCATGCCTAGAAAAGTCATCAATGAGACCCATGAAGTATAGATAATTCCGAAGTGAAGGTGTTTACATAGGACCACAAATGTCAATATGAAGAAACTACAATTTATATGTAGTTGTAACTAGCCCATATTTGGGAAAGGAAGGATGCTACATTTCACCAAAATTACATACCCCACAAAAACATTTAAAAGGTACCTTAAGTTTGAGTAAGGAAGACACCATTTCAAATTTCAATAGGGGAATCAAATTATCAAAGTTCAAATGATTGAAGCATGCATGTCGAAGTTCTTCATATAAAATATGTTGAGAATCATGAAGTACACATGCTAAATCATTCTTAGTTCTACATAATCTATGAGCTAATTTATGCCAAAGTTTTTCATCTAAAATTGCATGATAATCATGAACTACACATGCTAAAATCATTCTCTTTTACGTAATCTATGAGCAATGATATTATAGTTGAAAATCAAGTATCAATCATGCAAAAAGGCTCAACCACGAGTTTTGCAAGTGGAACAATCAAAAGGAGGATCCAAAGTCATGGAATAAAGTTAGAAGCTCCACCAAACTCAATCAAATTCAAATCTCATCAAATCAGCCACCAAAAACTGCACCTAAACTGATTGGTGGGTGGTTAGCTAGATTGTAGGAAAAGTAAAAGTCTATATAAGCATCATCCCACCTTTTTTTCTTGAGTTGTATGCATTCCACGAGTTTCCCACTTATTTTAGTGAACTCATAAACTCCAGCAAGCAGCCCCCTTGATTGCTTACCTCATTTTCTCATGATTTTTCTCTACTCTATCTAGAGGTGTAGTTAGGATTTTTAAAATCTGATTGTACCAGATTGCAGAGCATTGTTTGCTCTCTCATTGTACTCATTTTCATTAATTTCAAGCTTCATTTGGTCTCTCATATACCTGAAATTTGCCAAAGTTTCAAGTTATTTGGCTGAGTGAGTTGTGAGAAATTGCCAACTTTATGAAGGTATATCTCTGCACATAGGCAAAGAGCGTTGCAAACAGGTAGCGTGTCTTGGAGGGAGTGGTTCTCCCAGGTGGAATATCCATTTGGGATGATTTAAAGCTTATTAGGTAGCTCTTATAGTCTACTACAAGTCTACAAAATTGCATCTTAACTCTATGTACTACTGCAAAGAAAAATTCAGAACAGTGGGCATATATCACTACTTTTAGGACCTAGTGGAGGGCAGCCATCTTCCATTTTTGCCATCTTCCATTTTTGCATTGGGGTGTTAGAATGATCCCCCATCAGTGGTATCAAAGCCATTTTGGAGGCTTGGAGACATCATTGGCATCATATTGAAGACTTGAAGGGATCAAGACAACTCGTGGAAGCACAAGGAGGACTCATCAAAGCAAGAAGGCATCAAAAGGGGGCTACATCGATCGAGATCTCAAATAGTCGAAGGTTAGCAAGAGAGAAGCTATCAAAAGGTAATATCCACACCTTCTAAAGCATACAAACACTTGAGGAAAAGCTAGAGGAGCATCTTAGAGCTCAATATGGCTGAATATAATGCACAAATAGAGAAGTTAGAGAAAGGCAATTATCAACCATGGAAATTTAGAGTTAGCAACTACCTTATGGGGCAAAGGATTGTATTAGTGAGCGGCACGGAGCCAATGCCTCATGTACATGATCCACCACTTCAAGGGCAGGTCAAGGCACTTAATGAATGGATAGAAAGGGATAGAAGAGTCATATTCATTCTATCTCAACACATAAGCGATAGCATGATAGGGCATATATGTTGGAGTTAGACATCTGCGGAAGCACATGAACAACACAAGGAAGAAGAAGAAGCTTGGAGCACAACACACAATACTAAATGTATTACTAGAGAATGTACAAAGATAAGTAGCCCATTAGAGCAATAGGCGTATATACAAGTCGAGGGAAAAAAACCTCCTAAAGAGGGAAAAGAGTGCCTCGACGGTCCTAGTGTGTTCACACACATCACTACCTAAATATTTCAACAAATCCCCCCTGGAAGTGATGGGGTGAACAACGAGCTGGCACTCATGTATAAGGAAGTGCCAAGCTATGTGGAAATCACTCCACAAAAGGACGTAAGCCCAAAGCTTTCCGAAAAGCTTCAAACTTCTCCCTAGGCAGAGCCTTCGTGACAAGGTCTGCAATGTTCTCCCGCTTGGGGCTCATATGCCAAGCTGATCTCCCCAACAAAGAACCTCTCCCTGACATAGTGATAATGCACCTCAATGTGCTTAATGTGAGCATGAAACACAGGGCTCCTTGCAACTCCCAATGTGCTCTGACTGTCACTAAAGATGGTGTTGGCAGGTGTCTGACCAACACCCAAATCAGCCATAAGGCATCTGAGCCACACACACACACACACACTCAACAGTTGCTATGAAAGCTGCCCTATACTCAGCCTCACAACTCGAAGTGGCCATAGTAGGCTTCTTCTTGCTCAACCAAGATATACATGAGCTACCAAGCATGAAGCAAAAGCCACTAGTGGACGCACGAGTGTCATAGCAACCATCCCAATCAGAGTCAGAAAAAGCATGCAAATCTGGCGGTAGTGATCCCCCCTTGCGATAAAACAACCCAAGTAGGCGAGTACCACTCAAATAGCGAAAGATGCACTTAATTGCCTGCCAATGCTTGACTCTTGGGCAATGCATAAACCTGCTCATCTGTGAGACAGCAAACTGAATATCTGGCCGAGTAATGCATAAGTAAATCAAGCATCCAACAACCTGCTAATAGAGAACAGAATCAAATGCATCTCCATCATCATGAAGACTCAATCATAAACCTGTCTCCATAGGAGTGGCAATAGGCTTATAGTCTTCAAGGCCAAAATGCTGCAATAATGTGTCAATATATTTCATTTGACACAAAGCCATTCCACCATCAACTAGCATAAATTGAATGCCCAAATAGTGATGCAAATGCCCCAAATCAAACATCTTAAACGAGGCATGCAGATCAACCTTAAAATCAGCAATATGCTTCTCAATAGGACCAGTGAGCAGCATGTCTTCAACATAGACAACAATGATCGGAAGCACATCATTAGCACGCTTAACATATAAGGTGCTTTCAGTTAGAGTGTTCTCAAAATTATGTGCAATCAGATAGGCATGTAACCAAGCACGTGGTGCTTGCTTTAAACCATATAATGCCTTCTTTAACCTGCACACCTAGTTTTCATGCCCTTTCTCCACAAAGCCACGGGGCTGAAAAACATACACTTCTTCATGCAAGTCACCATTCAGAAATGTTGTTTTAACGTCCAACTGATGTACATTCCAACCATGATGAGCTGCAAGTGCACATATGCTCCGAACAGTAGTCATACGGCATATAGGTGCAAAGGTCTCATCAAAATCAATGCCTCTTTCCTGTGCATAACCCTTTGCAACAAGCCTAGCCTTATACCTATCAATTGTACCATCCGGTTTACACTTTAGCTTGTATACCCACTTAGTGCCAATGGCCTTCTTGCCTCGAGGCAAGTCACATAAAGGCCAAGTACCATTCTTCATTATAGCATCATATTCAAATTTCATAGCAGCCATCCAATTTTTTGAATTTTGTGCTTCATCAAACGAAGTAGGCTCATTCTCATCACAGAGACTAGATGCAGCAAATAACATAGCAATTTGATGCAAAAGAGGCACTATGAGATCCTGAACAAGTATGATATGATAGAGGTGCATCTAATTTGCTGTCATGCAAAGTCTGCACCAGCCATTTTGGCATAGTTTTTGCCTGCTCAATATCAACTCTCTCATCAACTAGTGCATGATGTAAATCTGCATCAGAAATGGAATGATCTGCGTCACCACATGAAACCTGCAAAGGCTGAGAAGTTGTCTCATTGGGACCAGCACTAGGCTATCCACCTATAAAAAGAGGAAGAAAAGTATCATACATGTCTTTGGAGCTAACAAATGTCTCCTTAGTACATGAAAGCAATGGCTGAATAGCATCTTCCACAAAAACAACATCACAGCTAACCAGAATGCGTTCAGTCTATGGATGATATAGATGATAGCCTTTACTCTCAGAACTATACCCAACAAAAATACATTGTACTTCTTTATCATCCAATTTTCCGTGATGTTGTTCAGGCACTAATGTGTATGCCAAAAAACCAAAAAAACGCAGATGAGCAACAAATGGCTTGTGATCATGCCAAGCCTCATATGGAGTCATAGACTGCAACACTTTAGTGGGACACCTATTCAGTACATATGCTGCACACATGACAACCTCAAGCCAGAAACTATGTGGTAAAGCCTGACTCTTGATCATACACCTCGCCATCTCCATGAGTGACATGTTCTTTTGCTTAGCAACTCCATTCTGTTGACGTGTATACCGCACTGTACACTGGTGTTTTATCCCACGTTCAGCCAGAAATGCATTAAAATAAGAAGACATATATTCCCCCCCTCGATGAGAATGGAGGGTGCCCATTTTACATGTTGATAGATTTTCAAACAAAACAAAAAACTGTTTGAAGCACATGAACACTTCGGACTTTTCATTCAATGGATATACCCATGCACGCCTGGAAAAATCATCAATGAAAGTCACCAAGTAAAGATAATTGCCAAAAGAAGGTGTCTGCATAGGACCACATATATCACTATGTACAAGTTGCAATTTCTAAGTAGCCCGAACTGAACCATCTTTTGGAAAGGATGAACGTTGCATTTTGCCCAGAATATAGCCTTCACAAACATGTTTTCTAGGTGCCTCAAGTTTGGGCAAAAAGGACACCATTTCAAATTTTTGTAGGCGTAACAAACTAGCAAAATTCAGATGACCAAAGCGTGCATGCCAAAGCTTTGCGTCTGACATAGCCTGAGAATCATTTACTGCACATGCCAAATCCTTTACAGATCTTTCATAGCCTATGAGCTTATACAACCCACAACATAAAATGCTAGAAGCAATAATCACATTGCCATTTGAAAAATCATGAAGTGCACACCTATCATCAACAAAATTTCACAACCAAGCCAATCTTGGCTAATGCAGAAACTGATAACAGGTTCTTCTTGATCCTTGGCACAAATAAAGCATCTGAAAAAGTGAAAGAACTACCATCATTAGTAATCAAAATGATCTTACCAATTCCCATAACAAGATAAGAGGAGTTGTTGGCGCATGTAACAGTATTCCCTATAGGGCAGGCACAAGTGAAGAGAAGAAACTGCATTGCGAGATAATATGTTTGGTCGCCCCACTTTCAAAATACCAAACATCTGAGTCTACTGCAGACATGCATTGCTCATGAGAAGATGGATCAAAATTGTATACAGTAGTAAACACCCATTCTTCTTCCTACACAAGATTAGCAGACTCTGTTTTTGGTGTAGAGGCCTCTACAACAACCATTATGGCCTCTTTCTTCTTTGCCTCTTTAGCAGCTAGTTTTGGACAGTTCTTTATGATATGATCATTCCCTTTACAGTACTTACAAAACAATTTCTGCTTTTCTGATTTCTTCTTATCTTTATCTTCCTTCTTCAAATGTGTAGAATTAGCAGATTTCTGCTTACTAGTTGAAGAGCTCCATTTTCCTTTGCCCTTCTGACTAGCTAGGAAAGCTTGATTTGCAACTCGCATAATGGACCTGTTCTGCCTGGACTGATCTTCTTGCAACGGAACAGAGACTAACTCCTCAAATGATAAGGCATTTGGATTGCCTTTCATCATCAACTGAAGAGTAGAGAAAAACTCTGATATGAATCAGGAAGACCATTCAAAACGGTCTGCACAAGTGAGCTATCTGGTATAACCTTATCACTAGAAATCAACTGTTCCTTCAAGTCTTTGAAATTCATTAGGAAACTGTCCATAGAATCACCTTCATTCATGTGCTCACTCCCCAACTTTTTTTGGAGGTAAGCAACACGATCCTCATTCCTAGCTTGGTACAATATGGTAAGTGTATCCCAAGCATCTTTAGTTGTTCTACAAGAGTGAATGTGAGGAATAATGGCATGTTTGACAGACAAAGCTATCAATACATGTGCCTAGGCATCTCTACCATCCCAACAAATATGCTATGCAGTAGGTGCAGCAGAAACCATAGCACGAACAAGAATATGCAGAATATCATCATCTTCGACACCTTCTGCATCAGCTTCAGTACCTGCAGTTGTAACAATTGCAGGTGTGATAGGACGTGTTTCGACACCCTGCATAATGTTCCACAGTCCTTTTGCAACCAACACATGTCGCATCATATAAGCCCATAATGTGTAGCTGGTACCATCCAACTTATCCTCAACAGCCAACATACGGAATACATCACTGCTTTCAGCCATGGTCGGTGACTAAAATACCTTGATGAAGAAAATTGACTATATCTCAAAAAGTTGAACAGAACTGCCCAGACAAATTCTATTAGACCTATAACAGACTTTGAGACGCTTATACTGGCGGATAGAAAATGGTATATACCTTTGGCACAAAAAGACAAAATAGCCTGCACAAGCACTATGATAGTGCATTTGGAGGCCAAAATGAGCTCAGATCGTGATTTCAGGACCACATAGACAAGCTTTTTTGATCTTGAAAACATGCTGAGTATGCTCACCAAAATTTGTGCGATTCTGAGACTGCAAACGGAGGAGTGTCGATGGCACCCTAGATGAAGCGACGACCTTTTCTGATACCAATTGTTGGAGTTAGACGTTTGCGGAAGCACGTGAACAACACAAGGAAGAAGAAGAAGCTTGGAGCACAACACACAATAGTGAATGTATTACTAGAGAACATACAAAGATAAGTAGCCCATTAGGGCAATAGGCGTATATACAAGCCGGGGGAAAAAGACCTCCTAAAGAGGGAAAAAAGTGTCGCGGCAGTCCTTGTGTGTTCACACACATCACTACCTAAATATATCAACAATATACAAGACTTGGACACATCCAAGAAGGTTTGGGAGACCTTGGAGAGATTGTACTCTTCATCAACCAAGGCAAGGAAGATTCAGCTCAAGAATGAGCTGAATAATCTTAGGAAATCACCAAGTACTAACATAAATGAGTACATTTTGAAGGTTAAGGAACTTGCAGATGCTTTAGGCTCAATTGGGAGCCCAATCGAAGATGATGATCTTGTTGCACACATTCTCAATGGCTTGAGAGAGGATGAAAGGTGGAAAGCATTTAGCACATCAGTTTATGTGAGGGATTCCCTACCAGAATTTGATCAATTAGTCACATTGATGGTGGCTGAGGAGATGAACCAAGGAGGTTCGCAATCAAAGGGCAGCGAAGCCCAAGTTTTCTATGTAGGTAGAGGCAAAGGGAAAAGAGGTGGACAAAACTCCCAAGGCAGAGGAAGAGGAAGCTCAAGCTCAAGCTCAAGAAACCAAGAAGGCTCCAACCAAAGCTATGGATCAAGAGGAAGAGGAAGGAGTAGAGGAAGAGGAGGAAGATCACATGGAAGAGAAGCATCCAATCGAGAATGCTACAATTGTGGGAAACCGGGTCGTAATGTAAGAGATTGTTGGTCCAAAGGAGGAGGCAATCAAGGATACAAAAGGAACCAAGGTAATTATTCTAGTACTTCAACAGATTCAGAAAATGAGAACTTGCTTATGATGTATCGTTCAAGTGAAAGAGTCAATTCAGATTTTACATGGTACATTGATAGTGGTTGTAGCAACCATATGAGTTGAAATAAAGATGTTTTCTTTAATTTACATTCACCCATCACTCAAGGAGATGTAGAGATAGGGGATGACACTGAGCACAAGATTACACATGTGGGAGATGTTGCATTGAATGGATCTCAAAGCTCCAAGGTGTTGAAGGATGTGTTGCATGTGCCAACCATCACAAATAACTTGGTTTCGGTAGGTCAAATGGTTGAAAGAGGTTATGAGGTGAGGTTCAATGAGCAAGGATGTTTTGTTGAAGACCCTATGCAAGACTACAAGCTCATAGCAAAAGGAAAGAAGCAAGGAAGACTCTTCACCATGGAGGTAAAACCATCAACCTCTCACACTGTCTACTTGTCAATTGGAAATAAACAGATTGCAGAAATCGACTTATGGCATAAAAGAATTGGGCACATAAACTTACAAAGGATGAAGGACATGCAAAGGAAGGGCTTGGTGAGTGGCCTACCTGATCTTACATCTCAAAATATGCAACATTTGTGCCATGCCTGTCAATTAGGAAAACAAAGCAAATTTCCATTCAAGAAGGGAGCACATGTGAGCAATGAAGTGTTTGATGGAGAGTGTGACTCTTCAAAAGAACAAGTTATTCTTGAAGTTAGAGCACATCTATATCAAGAACAACTCAAAACCTTTACCAATTTGGAGGATCAATGATCAATTACCAAAATCTTGAACAAACTGTGAAGAAGATGAATACACAGAAAGTCTGCTGCATTTAACTCACTCATTCACTTATCAAATGTGTAAAGTTTTTTTATAAAACTTTGCATAATGTTTCGCCTATAGTTTTCGCATCTCCTCCTTCCAAAATACTCAGTAGATCTTGAGAAATGATCTCAACAAGTCACCTATGTCTAAAACTGTAGTTCTTTACAGTCGACTTTGACACCTGCAAATTCTAAAGCTTGGTTCTCCCAAAGTAGAACTTGTTTATGCAAATGCTTTTAGCCATAGATGGATTACCTTTCAACTTAAATTTTGACTCCTCATTTGTGCAAAACTTTACATTGTGCACTGAGAACTGATCAGTTCTTTGACCATCGAGATTGCACCTGTTTCAGAAGACACTCAATAGTTCTTCACATACAAATGTTCCTACACATAATTCTCACAGCTTGTTTACGATTAGGCTCTCAAACTTTAACCATAAACTCATTAACTATGGAATTAGACACCTACAAAAGGATTCTTGAAATGATCAAGCACAGAAGAAGAATACACAGAAATATCCGGTGCAACGTTTCTTCATTACTGAAAAGTTTTACATCTAGATGAGAGATCTATCTTACTCACTTCACAAGTGTCTAATGACTTCTAATTCTCCTCAATTCTTATTCTCTCATATTTTCCCTGACATTTTTACTTGTATATATAGGCAAATATGTACAAGCTCATAACCATGCAAAAGTATAAGTGAGTTAACTATAGATTAATGTACATATGTATACACATCTTTATCTTGTGAACATGTACTTTCTTCATGCTTCATATCTTGATCTTTTCTTCAATCCTTGACTTCAAAACTTTATCAAAACTTTAATTGTTGATTGTTGTGCACCAACAGCTCCCCCTCAATCATCAATTGAGGTTTTCTCTATCTTCTTTATACCTGCCATGTCTTTAAATCTCTGTAGCTTTGATCCATCCAAGCTTTTGGTTAGCATATCAGCTATCTGATCTTTTGTTGAAGTATGTATGACTTCAATCTCCTTATCCATCACTTTCTCTCTTAGAAAATGATACTGAATCTCAATATGTTTAGTCCTGGCATGAAAAATAGGATTAGCAGCTAAATACAATGAACTCATGTTATCTCCATGAATAGTGGGTGTACTCTGAATGATATCAAAACTCTTCATAAGAGTCTTTAGCCATATGGCTTCCTTTGCAGCTTCAACCATACCTTTATACTCTGCTTCTGTAGATGATAAAGCAATTGTGTGTTGCTTCTTTTAACACCAAGAGATTAACTTATCTCCCACATAACACAAGTATCCATAAGTTGATCTCCTATCATCAGGATTACCTGCCCAATCTGTATCACTATATATCTTGATGTTTGTATCTGATGTAAAACCATAATACAAACCTTCCTTGAGTGTACCCTTAATGTACCTCAACACTCTTTGTCCTGCAACCCAATGGTCTTTCCTAGGACAATGCATGAATTGAGATAATACTCCAACTGCATATGAAAAGTTAGGCCTAGTTAATGTAGCATAGATCAGACTACCAAACAAACTTTGATATAGCTTCATGTCCTTGAATTCTTGTCCTCCATATCTGCTCAATTTGTGATTCACTTCCATTGGAGTAGGTGCTACCCTACAATCTTCCATTTTAAACTTGATCAACAAATTTTTCAAATACCTTTCTTGAGTCACATACACTCCATATTCAGTGTATGAGATCTCCATGCCCAAGAAATATGACAAGTCTCCCAAGTCACTAATCTTGAACTCTTTCTCCATTTGCTTCTTGAGGCTTTGAATGCCTTTCTCATCTGTTCCTGTAAGAATTATATCATCAACATATATGCACATGTAAATGAACCCATCATCACTTGCTTTGACAAGCAAGCTACTATCTGATTTAGATACTTGAAAACCAAGTTCCTTCAAGAACTTCACAAGTCTATAATTCCATGCCCTTGTGGCCTGCTTCAAACCATACATAGCTCTTTTGAGCTTACATACATGATCTGGATACCTTTCATATCTGAATCCTTGTGGTTGCTCCATGAAAACATCATATAAAATATAACCATTTAGAAAAGCATTCTTCATATCTAATTGACATAATCTCCAACCTTTACATGCAGTAATGGCTATGAGTGTCCTGATGGTTGTCATCTTTGCCACAGGACTATAAGTCTCATCATAATCTATACCATATGTTTGAGCAAACCCTTTAACAGCAAGTCTAGCTTTATACCTAGACACACTCCCATCTGCAAACCTCTTTGTCTTGTAGACCCATTTGCATCCAATGATCTTTAGACTATTTGGTTTAGGAACCAAATCCCATGTCTCATTTTCCATCAATGCATCATACTCTTCTTGCATATCTTTCTCCCAATTTTCCTTACCTTTTGCCTCTTCATATGTAGAAGCGTCTTCATCTGCCTTTACCGTATAAGCATAATCTTTAGTAGCCAAAAAAGAAGTTTCATAACTATACCTTGTAGGTTGCCATTTGTGTCTTGATGACCTTCTGAGTTCTCCACTTCTTGAGGTTTTTGGTTCATCACATTCTGGATCAAATCTTGGCACTTCTTCAACTTCAACCTGTACTTCATTATTCTCTTCTTCATCAAATATCTGAACTTTTGATTTACCTTTCTTTTGATTCACAACTTCTTCATCACCTGCATAAATATTGATTGTACCTGCATACCAAGTACCTTGCTCATCAAACGTAACATCCTTTCACACAAGAAATTGTTTTGTGGATGGAATCCACAACCTATATCCCATCTGCTTATCATCATATCCAATGAACACATATTTTTTAGATTTAGGTTCCAATTTGTGCCTCAATTGACATGGCACATATGCATATGCCAAACATACAAATACTTTGCAATGATCTAGAGTAGGTCTCTTACCCCACCATGCCTTATATGGTGTCATACCCTGCAAAGCTTTACATGGTAACCTATTGACCAAATATGTGGCTGTATTTACAGCCTCAGCCCACAAATAATTTCGACAATTTTTCTCCTTCATCATGGATCTTGCAAACTCAACAACAGTTCTATTCCTCCTTTCTACTACACCTTTTTGTTGAGGAGAGTACCTACAATTACCCTTTTTATACCTGCATTCCACAAGTAATCACTAAACTCATTAGAGAAATACTCTCGCCCTCCATCTCACCTTAGTCTCTTCAACTTTTGACCTGTAATTCTTTCTGCATACACATGATAATGCTTGAATGTATTGAATACCTCTGATTTATCTTTGATCACATAGATAGTGATCCATTTGGTAGCATCACCAACATAAATCACATAATACCTTGAACCATTTATACTAAAATCCTTTGATGGTTCCCACACATCTGTGTGTACGAACTCAAGTTTCTCTAAATACATAAAACCATGCCTCGAATAAGATTGCTTATGAGCCTTACCTAATTGACATGCCTTCACATCTGTATGTCATGTATTGACCTACAACATTAGGCAATCCAAACACTGAACCATTTTTAACCATATCTTTAATACCTCTTTCATTGAAATGTCCAAGCCTTTTGTGCCAAAGATCTAACTCAGAGATCTTATGTCCTCCATATGTGAACAAGGCATGACCAACATTACCTTGAATCTTCAATGTGAAGAGTCTTCCTTCTTTCTTCCCTGAAGCAATTTGTTTATACCCATTGCTAGGGTCTTCCACAAAAACTCCTTCATTAGTGAACCTTACTTCATAACCTTTTTCAACAATTTGTCCTACACTTATCAGATTCTTTGGAATTGTAGGAACATACAATACCTTACTCAAGAGAGTACTTCCATCCTTGGCCTTCACTGATCCAATTGATTTCACATTATGATTTGTATTATCACCTGTTCACCTGTTTGAACTACATGATTAGTTACCTTATTCTCCAAATCAGTCATCAAAGCTATGTTGCCACTCAGGTGATTGCTACACCCTGAGTCAATGTAGAAGACTCTTTGGTCTTCACTTTGCCTTTCATAGGTTGCATTCATTATCAAGGTTGAATCTCCTTCTGATATGAAGCATAATTGTAGTAGGTATTATTGTAGGATTGACTTTGGAATCCTCTACCTGCATTTCTTCCAAAGTAACCTCTACCTCTGAAATTAACTCTTTAATTTCTATCACCTCTTCCTCTTGAATTAAGTTTTGATTATATACACAATTATTCTGAGAATTATGCCAACAATCATTAGCTAAGTGATTTGTCTTACCACAAATCCAGCAAGATTTGGATCCATCTTTATTACTTCTTCCTCTTCCTCTACCTTTGCCACCTCCTCTTCCTCTACCTTTGCCACCTCCTCTTCCTCTTAGGAAGTTAGCCTGGCTAGTTGTACCTTCATCTTCATTTGCTTATTGCTTCCCTTTGCTATTCTTCTTCTTATCCTTTGAATACATTGCTTGACCTTCACTTTTATCACCTTCACCTTTGACATCGTGTTCAAAGGTTAGCATGTGTCCTAGCAACTGATTCAAATCAGGAGTAAAATGATCTAGTGACAATTCAGTAGACAAATTGAATGGCTTCCATTTGTCATCACATCTCAAACCAGTGACGATTTGCCTTACCAATTTATCCTCCTCAATATCTTCATCAACTGCTCCTAATGCATCTGCAATGTCCTTCATCCTTGTTACATAATCTGAAATAGATTGAGAGGCCTTCTTCTTGAATGTGGTAAATTTTGCCCACAAGGATGCCTTCCTTGACTTTGTGGTGTTTTGGAAATGCTCCTCCAAAGCATTCCAAATATCACTTGCACTTTCAAGACCTCTAATGTGAGGTAGCAAGTAGTCATTAACTCCCATATAGATAATGCTTCTAGCTTGAACATCTCTCTTCATCCAAGTCTTCAAATCTGATAATTCATCCCTAGTTGGAACACTAGGATCTCTGAACTGAGGCTTTTCTTCTTCATGTGTGATATAACCTATCAAGTCTTTGCTCATAAGATGAGCTTCCATCCTCATTGACCATGCTGGATAGTTTTCTCTATCTAGTTTCTCTATCTTAAGAGAATCTCCCATCCTTTCTTCACCTGTGTATTAAATCCTTCAAGCTTTATGAGGAATAAGGTTACCTTTGCTTTGAATGAAGTTCCTTTTGTCTTCCTTGATATCTTCTGACCTCCTTCTCAAGCTTTACTCTCAAGCGTTCACCTTTTGAACCTTTTGTTGCAATCAATATCCTATTGGTTCATTCATATTCAAATGATACACCATGTATAGCTCTTAGTAATAGTCCTCCCACAGAATCGATGAAGCCCTAACAACATCTGTAGCTCTTGTTCTTAGTCCTCCTACAAGCAAAACAAGAAGGCAACATGGCTACACTATGTCCCTCCCAAAGAAACAGTGCGGGTTTAATTCCCCGCCGCAGCACCTTCGCGAAATTCTTTTTAAACTTTTGCTTTATTAAATCTTCTAGACGACGGATAGTGAAAAGCTTCACAATGGAGATTCCGTGTTGTTTGAAGCAATCGTATTTGCTTTAAGCTTTATTAAGGAATGATGATTGTTCTTTATGTGCTTTTGAAGGATGATCAAACTACTATATAGCCACAAGCTTGGCTCATTGTTAGATATCCTTCACCTAACTTTCAACACAAGCCTTGAGCTTGGACCTCAATAGAGGTGGTGCTGCTTCTAGCACATGGAGCAACCATGGTGCTGAATTGAAGCATGTTGAGGAGCAGCTATGGAGTTCTTCTTGGTGATTTTTCTTGGAGATGATGAAGGGTGTGCTCACACTCTAGATCATGGAGAGGAGGTTAACTCTTGTTCATGGAAGGAAGACTTGGTCATTAGCAGCTTGATGGTGAGGATCGGCCATCTACATGTAGTTGAAGATTGTCTTCTACATGAAGATATCGGGCTACTTCATAGACATTGGATGGTGTTTAACATAAGATTTACATCTTATGTTAAGAATTCAGGTACATGTTCTCTTTATGCACACACGTACTACTTGGAGTTTATGGAGGCAGTGGCATCCATATCAGGAGGAGTCCTATTCGGCATAGGTACAAGAGAATCAGTACGTATATGCTTTATGCATATTTGGATGAGGTGTTTGAGAAGGTGTGTTCACATGAGTTTGAGGATTTCTGGCAGCAAACTTGTTAGCATTCTTTGCTACTTTTTAAGTATGTGATCTTTTCACACATGTATCTGACTTAGGGTCTTCCATAGCCTAATGTTAGATGAGGGTTTGTTGATTATCAATTTCACACTGATCCTTCCTCTTTCAGACACACATATTCACTCTTCTATAGCCTATTAGGTCACACATCTCATGTATATTCAGATTTTTGCCCATACATCTGAATATGTTTGTTACATTTGTACATTCACTCTTCCATCTATTTCTCATCACATAGAGTGGTTGAGAGTTTTCGCTCCCATATTGTACATTGAACATTGGTATATATGATACTATGAGTAAGCGATGGCTTACGTAAAACCTTACACATGTTGTCTATTCTTTCTTTATCTTTGTCTCATCATTTGTATGATTAAGTTGTGGGATGTTCATGTTTTATCAATATTGGAAGATTGTTGGAATTAATGTTGTATATCTTGGACCTATGGAACCATGGACCTTTGACATGAGCTAAGGGCCTACCTTATTTCCAACATTTGGTATCAGAGCACTTAGGTTTTGGTTTCAGAACTTTAGGTCTTTGGCATCAATGCATTAAAGCTCATTCATATTTCCGGATTTTCTAGACTTCTAGGTTTACAACATATGATTTAAGAAGCATCTTCTAACATTTGACATTTGACATACACACTTAATCTAGATGAGTAGAGATTTGAGAATTAGACAATTCAGTCACATGTGTATTCATCAATGTGGAGTATGAAGTTGATGATCTGTTAGCAACCGAATATTTTTGAAAGAGTATGCAAATACTTTACAAAAGTATTATTTGAAGAGAAAGACTTGATAAAGAGAAGGCTACTTCAAATTCAAGGAAAAACAATGGTTTAGAGAAGATGAAGGAATCAAATCAACATCAAATCACAGGTATCAGTTTCTACTATCAGATTATCATTTGCACGTCATGTCTTAGAAGAGCAGTTATGAAGAGATTTGAAGGTTTCAAGGAGTGCTGTACACTTTCATCATTTGACAGTTAAAGGCTACATCAAAACAAGTATCTAGAGGTTTTTCTAGAGAGTTTTGAGAAATCTCTTTCATGGCAAGAAAGTTCATCTAAGAAGACAAATTTGGAGATGAGATGAGTTTTTTGTTTTCAGCCAATTTTCTGTTGTAAATTGGTTGGATATCCAGGTACATAATGTAATCTAGCTATCTAGAGAGGAAACTCTAGAAATGAAATTCATCATTCAGACAAAAGATTGGTGAATTTAGTCGTTTCAGACATTTGAAGCAGAGTCTTTTGATTCAGAGGAATGAGGAGATGATAAAACATGATTCTATATTCACTTCCATTTGTATACCATGTTTGTTTTATCTCTTACTCTTAGCATTAGTGGAAGAGAAAAAGTTCATTTGAAGAGGTCAAGAGTGCTTGCTACTTCAAGATGAAGAGAACAAAAGGTATGGAAGAGAAGTTTGTAGATGTTAACATCATCATCAAGTGTAAGAAAGATGCAGAAGAAGAAAGTCCATCATTTCCAAAAGAAAAGTAAGGCTTCCTTTTCTCATATATTTTCCATATACTTTTCCAATTTTATCCTCTACATCCAAAGACAAGTCTACGAAAACATCTTGTGTTAAAGAAGAAGCAGTTTCTTGTTTTGCATTACACTTGGTCATGATTTAGTAGATTTGACAAAGAATTGCATTGAGAGAAACAAAAAAAGTAGATATATGTTTTGACTCATATGTGTATGAGTTATGTTGAAGATTTTTTTAAGTAGACATCTTATATGTTCCCTCAAAGAATTCTTGGAGTGTCAATACAAAGCTACTTGGTATATGACAAGTTGCAGAGAAGTATATTTCTTCTTTATCTAACTCTTAAGGTAAAAGAGTTTTTTTTAGCGGATGTTGAAGACTTGGGTTGAGGTTTTATGTTTGGAAAGGTTACCTCATATTTAGTATTTTTAGAAAACTTCAGTAAATTTAGATTGTTGATGTACAAGTCAATGGAGAATCTTCTTTATATGATTATCTAGACTTTTGGATACATGTTTGTATTCAAAAAGGTGTTCCATCAAATCCTATCACTTGATTGAGAAGTGGAGTTAGCCAAAAGAAAATCAAGCAGGTACTATCACATTTCACCTGGGTTGAATATGAAAGATATGAAGTATCAACTTGCAGCTTTTGGAGTTCTCAAGGTGAGAAGTTTATCCACTTATGTTTCAAGTAGGAGTTGCAAATTCTTGGGAAGGATTTGTTTGAAGAAAAGTTTTACAACTTTTTGAGAAGCATGGACACTTAGAGACATTCAAATAATAAATCAAACATTCAATCATGAAGGCTTGATGAGAGCAGATTCTACACAGGAGAGATCATATGATCTTGTAAGATCTTGATAGATCTTGATAGATCTTGGATGATCTTAAATGATCATGAAGATCTTGAGTATTTATGAGTCCGTTGTCTATCCTTTGTTTGTAAGATTCTTAACACTGGAAGAAGTAAGTCAAAGATTCAGGTTCTATCAGATTTGTGTTGCAGAGAGATAGAAGAAGATACTTGTTATGTTATGGAAGGTTATGAATCCTATAAAGCTTTCAACAAGGTTTTGTTATGATAGATTAGCTAACCTTATTCTATAATTTGTCTACAATTTGGAAAGCTGAGGAATGTCAGGGAAAGCTATTGGCATGTGTACAGTGCTAATAAAAAGGGTTCAGAAATTTTGTTTCAGATATAGGTATTGATCACTGAACATCAGATTTATAAAGGAAGACGTTCCATATTTCATAAACTTTGATATATTTGAAGAATACTGGATACTAGTGTTAAATCATCCAGGGGGGTGATGAAACATGAAGACTTATTTTCAAGCCAT
Organism: Ceratopteris richardii; assembly: GCA_020310875.1. Lineage (NCBI taxonomy): Eukaryota > Viridiplantae > Streptophyta > Polypodiopsida > Polypodiales > Pteridaceae > Ceratopteris > Ceratopteris richardii. The sequence continues at coordinate 3,897,516 of CM035427.1, forward strand.
ATGTGAAAGAATGCAGATTCATACTTACAGGTATTCCTATTTCAGGTATTCCTATATTTCCTTTGTCAAGTTCTCTTTATGTTCCAGCTTTGAAATGAGAAGGAAGAAAAAGAATGTTTGGAGAAAGTTCTTGTTAGGATGTTCCTGTTCAAGAGAAGGTTCCAGAATTCTATTGAAGAGAAGCTTGATATTTCAAAAAGTTATGTTTTAGAAGTGTGCACATATATGTTTATACCAGATTCTGAAGGAAAGAGGTATGAAAGACTTACAGATTGAACAAGGATAAAGATATGATGACATCATAGATTTTTTTGATGAGACTCATATATCAGCTGATTTCAATTGAGTTGAGTTGATTTGACTTGAGTACAGTCAGAGATGAACCAACAATGTTCATAATACACTAAGTTGTGAGTTTTCAGTCACAGGTTCCAGGATTCAGTTCCCGATTCTGTTTAGTATATTTACATGACACAACAGAAGTACGTTGAGAAATCTTTTTTGGAAGGTAAATGCAAATATATGGATCCTAGTGTATGTTTTCAGGTTTTTGAAGACAGGAGATAGTAGGTTCAGAGTCAGTACTTGCTGCATTTGTTGTCAAGCAGTGATTGCTTGATAAGTACACTATTCGATATCTAGTTTGCATATTTTCTCAAGTATTATGGTTCATATTCAGCAAGTTCAGATTTTTTGAAGGAAAGTCAAATTCAGTTTTGAAGAAGACTTTTGAAGAAAAGGTTTGAAGTTCAATTTCGAGAGTACAAGCTTGAAGCTTGTGATAGTTTGCAGCTTCTGAAGTTTGCAGATACACACTAGATTGTACCAATATGACATTGCAAGGGGGATTGTTGGAATTGATATCCTATTGGTTCATGCATATTCAGATGATACACCATGTATAGCTCTTAGTAATAGTCCTCCCACAAAATCGACGAAGCCCTAACAGAATATGTAGCTCTTGTTCTTAGTCCTCCTACAAGCACAACAAGAAGGCAACGTGGCTACACTATGTCCCTCCCAAAGAAACTGTGCGGGTTCAATTCCCCGCGGCAGCACGTTCGTGAAATTCTTTTTAAACTTTTGCTTTATTAAATCTTCTGGACGACAGATAGCGAAAAGATTTACGATGGAGATTCCATGTTGTTTGAAGCAATCATATTTGCTTTAAGCTTTATTAAGGAATGATGATTGTGCTTTATGTGCTTTTGAAGGATGATCAAACTACTATATAACCACAAGCTTGTCTCATTGTTAGATATCCTTCACTTAACTTTCACCACAAGCCTTGAGCTAGGACCTCAATACAGGTGGTGTTTCTTCTAGCACATGGGGCAGCGATGGTGCTAAATTGAAGCATGTTGAGGAGTAGCTATGGAGTTCTTCTTGGAGAAGATGAAGGGTGTGCTCACACTCTAGATCATGGAGAGGAGGTTAACTCTTGTTCATGGAAAGAAGACTTGGTCATTAGCAGCTTGATAGTGAGGATCGGCCATCTACATGTTGTAGTTGAAGATTGTCTTCTACATGAAGATATCGAGCTACTTCAAAGACATTGGATGGTGTTTAACATAAGATTTACATCTTATGTTAAGAATTCAGGTACATGTTCTCTTAATGCACACAGGTACTACTTGGAGTTTATGGAGGCAATGGCATCCATATCAGGAGGAGTCCTATTCGGCATAGGTACAAGTGAATCAGTACCTATATGCTTTATGCATATTTGGATGAGGTGTTTGAGAAGGTGTGTTCACATGATTTTGAGGATTTCTGGCAGCAAACGTATTAGCATTCTTTGCTACTTTTTAAGTATGTGATCTTTTCACACACGTATCTGACTTAAGGTCTTCCATAGCCTAAGGTTAGATGAGGGTTTGTTGATTATCAGTTTCACACTGGTCCTTCCTCTTTCAGTCACTCATATTCACTCTTCTATAACCTATTAGGTCACACATCTCATGTATATTCAAATTTCTGCCCATACATCAGAATATGTTTGTTACATTTGTACATTCACTCTTCCATCTATTTCTCATCACATAGAGTGGTAGAGAGTTTTGCTCCCACATTGTACATTTAACATTGGTATATATGATACTATGAGTAAGCGATGGCTTACGTAACACCTTACACATGTCATCTATTCTTTCTCTATCTTTATCTCATCATTTGTATGATTAAGTTGTGGGATGTTGATGTTTTGTCAATATTGGAAGATTGCTGGAATTAATGTTGTATATGCTGGACCTATGGAACCATGGACCTGTGACATGAGCTAAGGGCCTACCTCATTTCCAACACCTTCAAGTGTTGAATTCTTTGTCACTGCAGCAGTCCGGGTCCTCCTTTCTTCAATTTTGATGCGTCTTGCTGTGATACCACTAATGGAGAGTGTTAATCTCCAAAAGAAATAGTTATTCTTGAAGTTAGAGAACCTCTATATCAAGAATAACTCAAAACCTTTACCAATTTGGAGGATCAATGATCAATTACCAAAATCTTGAACAAACTATGAAGATGATGAATACACAAAAAGTCTGATGCATTTAACTCACTCATTCACTTATCAAATGTGTAAATGTTTTTGATAAAGCCTTGCATAAGGTGTTGTCTATAGTTTGCGCATCTCCTCCAAGTTAAATCATTCCAAAAAACTCAGTAGATTTTGAGAAATGATCTCAACAAGTCACCTATGTCTAAAACTGTAGTTCCTTATAGTCGACTTTGACACCTGCAACTTCTAAAGCTTGGTTCTCCCAAAGTAGAACCCGTTTATGCAAATGATTTTAGCCATAGATGGCTTACCTTTCAACTTAAATTTTGACTTTGTGCAAAACTTTACACTGTGCAGTGAGAACTGATCTGTTCTTTGACCATCGAGATTGCGCGTGTTTCAAAAGACACTCAATAGTTCTTTACATACAACTGTTCCTACACATAATTCTCACAACCTGTTTACAATTAGGCTCTAAAACTTTAACCATAGACTCATTACCTATGGAATTAGACACCTACAAAAGGATTCTTGAAATGATCAAGCACACAAGGAGAATACACAGAAATAGCGGGTGCAACTTTTCTTTATTATTGAAAACTTTTACATCTGGATGAGAGAGCTATCTTACTCACTTCACAAGTGTCTAATGACTTCTAATTCTCCTCAATTTATATTCTCTCATACTCTCTCATATTTGGCCCCACATTTTTACTTGTATATGTAGGCAAAAATGTACAAGCTCATAACCATACAAAAGTATAAGTGAGTTAACTCTAGATTAATGTACATATGTATACACATCTTTATCCTCTGAACATGTACTTTCTTCATGCTTCATATCTTGATCTTTTCTTCAATCCGTGACTTCAAAACTTTATCAAAACTTCAATTTTTGATTGTCGTGCACCAACAATGTTGAATCTCATACAGAGATGTATGGGGACCTACAAGGGATCCATCCATTGGAGGTAATAGATATTTTGTCACATTTATAGATGATCCTTCAAGGTTTGTTTGGATGTATTGCATGAATTCAAAGTCAGAGGTGTTTTTCCACTTCAAGAGGTTCAAAAACCTAGTGGAGAAGGAAACACGGAAGTACATAAAGACTCTCAGATCGGATGGAGAGGGAGAGTATTTTTCAAATGAATTTTTAGATTTTCTACATGAACATGGCATCAAAAGGCAATTCACTTGCAGATATACACCTCAACAAAATGGGGTGGCAGAAAGGAAGAATAGATACATAGCAAAAGTGGCTAGATCTTTGTTAAATGAAATGAATGTTCCTAACTCTTATTGGGATGATGCAACAAATACAACCATATACATTATGAATAGGTGTCCAACCTTAGGAGTACATGGAGTTACACCTTATGAAGCTTGGTGTGGTAAGAAACCCAATCTTTCACATCTCAAAGTATTTGGTTGTGTGCGTTATGTTCACATACCTAAAGAAATGAGACACAAGTTAGACCCGAAGGTGGAGAGGTGTATATTTCTTGGATATTCTTGAGAGCAAAAGGGTTTTAGATGCTATAACCCTTGCACCAAAAAGCTTAAGGTATCTAGAGATGTAATATTTGATGAGTTGCTGCCTTGGTATGGTAGCAAAGATGTGTTATAGGTTGACGATGCATATGAAGCCGAGAAGAAGTTCAAAGAGCAACAACAAAGCATGGAGATAAGTGGTCCAACCACTTCAAGCACACCATCAGAGGAGATTACTACATCAGCTTGGCATGGAAGGACAAGGAATGAAGCTCATTCAAGTGAAGGAAGTAGCAAAGGAAAGGAAAAGGCAAATGACAAAGACCATCGATGGGTAGACATGCAATCTACAAGTGATGAAGATATAGAAAAATTAGAAACTCAAGGATTTAAAGAATCTAAACCAAGGAGGAGGAGATTCCTACCACCTAATCGTGAGGTAAGGTCATCCAATAGGGTTAAATACCCTGTTCAAAGGATAACTTATAATTCATTCATTGCAAGACACTATGCCTACATGAGTCAAGTTATAGCTTGTGAAGAACCTAACTTTTTTGAAGAAGCAAATAAGCATAGGGAATGGATTGAAGCCATGGAGGAGGAAGTGAAAGCACGTGAAGAAAATGATACTTGGTCATTGGTGCCAAGAACAAAGGACATGAAAGTCATTGGCAACAAATGGGTGTACAAGGTAAAGAGGCATGTAGATGGGAGCATCTCGAGGTATAAAGCAAGGCTGGTTGCCAAAGGTTTTGCTCAAAACTTATGGCATAGAATTTGAGAAAACATTCAGCCGAGTATCTAAGATGTCCACCATCAGAAGTTTGATTGCAATTTGAGCCTCAAAAGGTTGGAAGATGTACTAGTTGGATGTGAGGAATGCTTTCCTAAATGGAGAGCTTGAAGAGGTAGTCTTCATGGATGAGCCCCAAGGCTTTGAAGATGAGAGGTTTCCACATCATGTATGCATGCTAAAGAAGGCTCTTTATGGACTCAAGCAAGTCCCAAGAGCTTGGAACCAAAGACTTGTGGACTACTTAGTAAAATGTGGATACAATCAGAGTCATGCAGACCCATCACTCTTTGTGAAGAAGGAAGGTAGCAATTTTTTTTTCATTTGTATATATGTTGATGATTTTATCATTACAGGGGAATGATGAAGCCAACATCAAGGACATAAAGAGGAAGCTTGGATGTGAATTTAAAATCTCAGATTTAGGGATTTTAAGGTACTTCCTTGGGATTGAGGTACTATATAAAGAGGAAGGTATATACTTGATGCAAAGGAAATACATTTTTTATCTTTTGAAGAAGTTTGGCTTGTGTGATTGCAAGCCCATTTCAAATCCATTAGAAGTAAAATGTTAAACTAATTGCTCATGAAGGTGAAGAAGTGAAGGATGTGACCATGTATAGGTCAATAATTGGTTCTCTCTTGTATGCTACTATGAAAAGACCTAATATTGCACATGTAGTTGGAGTGTTATCTCAATTTTTGCAAGCACCAAGAGTATCTCAGCTTGTTGCAGCCAAAAGGGTACTTAGCTACCTCAAAGGATCAGTGAATGAAGGTCTATATTATCCATTTGATGATGGATTAAATGTACAAGCTTATTGTGATGCTGATTGGGCAGGTTCCAAAGATGACAAGAGGAGCACTAGTGGATATGTTATCATGCTAGCGAAGAAGACCATCTCATGGATGTCAAAGAAACAACCAATCGTGGCTCTTTCGCATATAAGGCATCTAAAAATGTGAGAGAACTACCATCAACAATAGTAACAATGATCTTTCCAACTCCCATGACATGATAAGAGGATTTTCTTGCATACATGACACTATTTCTTGTAGGGGTACACTTGAGTGAAGTGAAGAATCTACAGCCCAATATAATATGGTTGGTTGCACCACTATGAAAATACCAAACATCAAAGTTTGTTATAGGCATACACTACTTAAGAGAAGACGGGCCACAAATGCAATGAGTACTAAATGCCCATTCTTCATTCTGAACAAGGTTGGTAGACTTAGTCTCAGGTGTAGACACCTTTGCAACAACCATTCAAGTTGCTTTCTTCATTGCCTCTTTTCAATGCAATTTAGGAAGACCCTTAATGACATGATTATTTGTCTTACAATATTTGCAAAACTATTTTTGCTTTTCTGTTTTCTTTTCATCTTATCTTCCTTGTTTGACTCTAGGCTATTAGTGGATTTTTTCTTACTAGTAGACAAGCTCCATTTACCTTTGCCCTTCTAACTAGCTAAGAGAGCTTGATCTATGAAACATATAATTGACATAATTTTTCTAGATTAATCTCATTGCAGAAAAATAGATACTAACTCAAAAGTTAAGGAATTTGGATATCCTTTCATCATTAGACAAATAGTAGAAGCAAATCTATGTAAAGAATCTAGAAGAACATTAGGAACAATTTGCATAAGTGAACTATCTGGGAAGATTTCATGAATATAAATCAATTGGTCTTTCAAATCCTTGATATTTTTTAGAAAAGTTTCCATTGAATGTCCTTATTTATATGATCATTCTCAAACAACTTTTGAAGATAAGCAATACGAGCCTTATCTCTTACCCATTATAGTGTGGTAAGAGTATTCCAAGCATCATTGGCTATCTTGCATGAGTGAATGTGAGGGAGAATGGCATGATTGATAGACAAAGTTATCAATGCATGTGCATGTGCATCTCTACCATCCCAAGGAAGCTGCTCTACAATAAATGCAATAAGAATTGCAACACGACCAAGAAATTGAAGATCGTCTTCATCAAAACCACTTGCACCATATGCTACTAAGCTTTTGAGTGTGAAGGATATGTTCATATACCCAAGAGTCTTAGAAAAAAGTTGGACCATAAGTCAAAGAAATGCATTTTTCTTGGATATGGTCGAGAAGGACAATTTGGATATCGCTTATGGGATCCTCAAACACTGTCAGTGATTAGAAGTATTGGTGTCATTCTCAATGAGTCTAAGATGTATAAACATCCCATTAAGGAGGTTGAAGTGAGAAGAGTGGTATTTGAGGATACTAGTCCTCCAATTAGCATGCATAAAAATGTTGCACATAGGGGTGTTCAAGAGAATGTCCATTCAAATCAGTCTGCACATATTCCTATTCAAAAACCATTGAGACGCTTTGCACGTGTCTCACATCCACCTAATAGATATGTTCCAGGTTTAGATTTTGTTATGCTAACAAATGTCAGTGAGCCTTCTTGCTACAAAGAGGCTATGTAGACAGAGGATCATGTCAAGTGGGAGCATGCCATGGAGAGTGAGTTGGACTCTTTTCACAAGAAGGGTACTTGGGAATTAGTACCTTTGCCAAAGGGCAGAAAGCTTTACCATGTAAATGAGTATATAAACTGAAATTCACATCTGATAGTGCTTCTCCAAAGTATACAACACGACTTGTTGCAAAGGATTTTAAGCAAAAACATGGTGTTGATTTCAAGGAAATCTTCTCTCCAGTGGTCAAGATGACTACCTTGTGCATGTTGCTTGGATTCGTTGCAATGGAGGACTTAGAGCTAGTCCAAATGGATGTGAAAACTACTTTCTTGCATGGACATCTTATAGATGAGATCTATATGGAACAACCAGAGGGTTATGTAGTTCCTGGAAAGGAAAGTCTAGTTTGTAAGCTCAAGAAGAGCTTGTATGGACTTAAATAGTCCCCTAGACAATGGTACCAAAAGTTTGATGCTTTTATGAAGTCTCGAGGCTATTCTCAAAGCAATGAGGATCATTGCCTCTACACAAAGAGATGCTCAGATGGAAGCTTGATATACTTGATACTCTATGTCGATGATATGTTGATTGCTGGGAAGTCCTCTTATGATTTGTCAATTCTCAAAAAGCAGCTGAGTCAGACATTTGATATGAAGGATTTGGGGGATGCCCAACATCTTCTTGGCATGCGCATTGTGATCAGAGTAAAAGATGCATATACTTGTCTCAAAGTGAGTACATATCCAAAGTACTTCACAGGTTCAATATGTAGGGTGGGAAGGCATTGAGTACATCTTTACCCACATATGTGAAGTTGAGCAAGGATGATTACCCCAAATCAGATGAGGAAAAGGAATTCATGACCAAAATTCCCTATCAGTCTATTTTTGGTAGTCTCATGTACGCTATGGTAGCTACGTGACCAGACATTGCATGGGAGTTGTGAGTAGATATATGTCTAATCTTCGCAAGAAACATTGGGAAGCGGTCAAGATGATTTTGAGATATCTTAGTGGCACTAGGGACAAGTGTCTATGCTTAGGTAGAGGGAAGTATCTGTTATTGGTTACACAGATTTTGACTATGCTCGTTGTGTAGACAATCGTAAGTCTACATCTGGAAACATTTTTCATTTTGTTGGAGGTGCTATCTCTTGGAGATCTCTTCTTCAAGAATGTACAACTGTTTCTACCATAGAAGCAGAGTATGTTGCAGCAATTGAGGCATGTAAGGAAGCATTGTGGCTTTCTCATCTTGCTTGTGATATGGGTTTAACTCAGCATGTACCTTGTTTTCTTAGTGATAGTCAGAGTGCCATTGCTTTGGCTAAGAATCAGATCTATCATGCAAAGACCAAGCACATTGAGGTGATGAGTGCTCGTGATGAGTGTTCTCCTACAGCAACCACTCGTGGCAAGTTCTTCTGCGGTGCCTTTCTTCCGTGGCAGTGCTAAATACAAATCTCCATCATTTCCTAACTTCATTGTTACCTTCAGTGTCCCTCTTCCTCAGCTTTTCTTATTTCATCATCACGTCTAATTGGTCCTAAAGAATTTTTATTTACTTGACATATCAAAATCTCATCAACTTTCTCATTAGAGGAGTCACACAATGCAATTGCTTCATTCATAACTTGAGTGTCTTCAGATGCCTCTCCCATTTGCGAGTAGATAGAGAACTGATCCACAAGAGACATCCAAGCAGTCGTTTGCATGATAGTGTCTTTGGCTTTGAATAAGGCTTATATTGAGTAATTCTTTTGCGATTGTGGCCTAATTTCCTCTTTATTTTCTTCTTTCAATGGGTAATTGTGTTGTTGATGTGCTAGCATTTGTACTCAATAGGTTCTCATATAACTTCTTCATTCCTACCTTCCCCCAATTTATAGGTAGAGGAATTCGAGTCTTAAAGTCACAAAGCTTTTTATCTATGTTAGTTACTAATTGATGTTCATTTGCTTGTTTCAGCTCTTCACATGCATGAGAAAAATGTTCTTTTGTGTCACACCAAACACACTCTTTACCCTTCCAAATCCCCAAATTCCTCATCTATCAAATGGCCGAGTATTTCTCTAATACATGGGTTGAACTAGTGGTACAGGGTTTTGCTGAGCAACAGGCTGCACTAGAGATGCAACTTGAGGTGTCACATATCCCTATATGTTCGGTATTGACATAAAATTTCTCTACGATGGATCTATATAGCTAGTGCCAACCTAAGCAAGATTGGGGTCTTGATAACCCATAGAATAGACCTTAATATGTAAATTGGCCATCTCTTTGGACAAAGATTCTTGCATTGTCATGATGTTCTCTATCTGCTTCCTAAGGAATTCCAATTGCAACTCCACTGATATTCAAGATGTCGATGCAACATTAGGCATAGATAATGATGTAGACACATTTGGAATCATTGGAACAAGTGTATCTCTAGGTTGTAATGGAGTAGTCTATATAGTTCTATCATACAACATATCCAGTCATTGCCTCATCTGGGCAACTCTCTCTACTTCTCTTATAACCCTAGCCCAATCTTTGATAAGCCCAAATCTTTTCCCAAGCTCTTCAATCCTTCTCTCAACTTCATTCATCTCCTTAGGATTTAAAATCTTGAGAAACAAAAGGACCAAGTCAGGATTTAGAGTGCCTAGATCAACCTGAGGAAGTTAAGCATACCTCCTCAGGAACTCATTTAGTAGGTGTATTAAAGATGCAGTAGGCTTCAAGGAATGAACCCATTGCAAGAACCCTTGTCTATTGAAATCTTCTAAATAGAACATTTTATGCAACTCTTTTCTAATGTCAGGCAATGTCTTCTCTATATGAACGAAGATGGATGCTAGAATTGACCCTAAAACTACCCGAGTGAAGAAATGAGTCACCATCTCTTTGGGTAATCCATGGATCTAAGCTTGGTCTTCAAATATGTCCAAGTACTCAGTCACATTTAACTCTCTAAACTTCCCCTTGTCTCTTAAGATAGCTTGGACCACTCCAGCCCCTTGCTTTTCTATCATTAAATCTATAAGTACTCCTTCCATCTCTCTTCTCTGGCTTGTGCTAGTGCTTAGGACACTATCCAAAGTAATTAGCTCAACCATATCTCTTAACTCAGAGTAGAAATCAGAGAAAAGACTAGATGTGTCTTGAGCCAAGAGGTGAAAGTGTCTTTAAAGATCTCTCTTAGATCAACTACCTAGGCTAAAATCTTGTTTCCAAATGTCATAAGACTTGATCCACTTGGCTTGTTTTTCTTTCTTTTGATATGAGTTTAATTAATTTCAATTACTTTATCTTTAACTTTGATCTCTTTCTTTCTTGACTTGATTTCACTCTCTTTTTTTTTACCTAATCTTTCTTGATTTCTTTTCTTTTTCCCTTTTGTTTTAACTAATTTCTTTTTGTGATTTTGTTTTCTATTTTTATCATTTTCAAGGATTTTTCTTTATTTTTATGATGTTTTTGTCTTTTTAAAGAAGTTAAACTATAAGAGTAGAAGGTTTTCTAACTAAATAACAATTGAAAAGAAGTGTTCAAGATGATTTGTTTAACCTAATGTAGAATATGGGTGATCAAAATCAAGCAGCAAAATTTGTCTTTCTTTTTTATGTGCATGCAAACAATGCAGATATTGAAACAAAAAAATTGAAAAGCAAACACTTGGAAATCTGATCTAAAGCTAG